>JBAMHW010000014.1:13854540-13897958 GCA_037177495.1 Rhadinocentrus ornatus
CTCCCCCATTCCACCTCCCCATCTCTTTTTCTTTCCCGTCCTGCTCTCCTTCTTTTTTTTTTTTTTTTTTTTTTTTTTTTTTTTTTTTTCTTTTTTTTTGCGGCCGCCCTCTTCCCGAACCTAATTTATATGTTGGTGCTTGTTTCAAACCTGGGGCACAAATAGCACGCAGTTAGTAGCCAGCGTGCAGATGAAGATAGCTCCAGCCACAATGCTGTAGACCAGGTTGGGCCAGGCCTGCAGGAAGATGGATACAGGGATGGCCACAGCAGAGGAGAAGGTGACCAGAGTGATGGCAGTTATGATAGTGGGAGACTGGTTGACTGGAGGATGGCTGACGTTGCTGGTAAGTCCAGCCAGGTATGTGCCGTAGAGGAGAAGGCAGCCCTAAGGGGGAAGTGCAGGAAACACAGAGAGAAAACATATTTCTTCATTTATTTTGTCATTTTATCATATTTTGTTTTGGGGTTTTTATAAAGTACAGTTTGTTTGTTTTTTAAAAAAGGCCCTAATTTACTTTTAGACTTTTAATACTCCTAATTTTTTAAATTCGATAATTATTCAATTCCAATAATATTTAATAAGAATATGCATAATTTGCATGTGTAAAGGTATATTTCATACAACATGTATAGACATTATCCATATAAGCTACACTCTAATCCCAGATTAGTTGAGTTTACTAGAAATTTTCGAGGAAACCCGTTGCCTTAAACCATTCTAGTTTTTACAAATGCTGAAACTAAGCATGTCAAGTTGTATCAACATGGGCAACCATTACAATTTACTTAAACCCATTAGTTCACTCATCAAATTTTCTTTAAAGCTTCTGTCTTATATGAGATTTGCACATACTTTTTAGTTCATCCATTGAACCTTGACATACATTTAACAATAATTTAAGGATGCATATTTGCATCAATTTATGGGTCTCGAACTGCAATCAGCAGTACTGAGAAGGTGACAATGGGTTGTATATGTAACTATCACCTTTAACCCAGTGGTTCCCAAACGTATTTTTGCAGGGCCCCCTTTGTCTTTGACAACAATAATGTCAAGCCCCCCACAATCCCAGTACCACATGCACCCCAAAGCTTAAAAAAACAACAACGAAGAAATGTGCCACAAAATAGTCTTTAGTTTATTGGCTGCTTCTTTGTTAACTACAGTCAGAACCATGTCAGTGGCAGAAGGAATGATCAACTCATCTGCTATAGTGTGAGATTTTTTAAACCAGGAAACTGCAAACTACTTTAGGTGAGTTGAGCTTTAAATAAGATGCTGCTTTAGTAAAAACAACTCTGCTTTATATCATATTTGATTAGTTTATTTCTAAAGTAATCAACAGTCTTTTTTTTGTGTTCAGAATGATGAGTCCCCAAGTCGCGTTATTACTTGTTTGGCTTCATACAGTCAGATGCTGATATTTTGAGACATACAACATGCTGTGGTTTCTATTACCCACTATTGACCATTACTATAACTTGACTATTAACTGGTCATGCCTAGGGATGCAAGATATGCCTCATCATATTTTCTTCTTTTTTTTTTTTTTGGTAGTCAAAATCTCTGTTCTTGATTCATTATGTTGCCCATTGTTACTTTCTCAAATTTGTCCATGTTTTGCTAGCAGTGTAAAACTATAAGCTTTATTTAGCATTGCTGTGACCCCCTGTTTGGGAACCACCGTTTTAACCCATGATACACAGCACAAATTCAATGGCTGGTGGTGGCTTTGTTTTCCTGTGCTGTCCTTTTCGTTCATGGTGCCAACTTTAAAATTCAAAGCGGGCAGAACTTTATAACATTGACTAAATGCTAACATAATACAGGAATTAAAGCATATAACTCGATTTTATAACTTTTTAACTCAAATTTATAGCACAGCAATAAAAAAAAAAAAAAAAAAATGTTAAATTTAAACTGAATCTGGATTTCCCATGAGCCTTGTTGAGTTTTGAAAATAGCCCCATCCCCTCTGAAAGAAAGGTAACATGTTGAATTTTCTTGGCTAATCATTATTATTACACTGCACAATGTAAAAAAACTATTAGAAACAACTTATTTGTTTTATAAACGAGACACTGTTTATATAGAACATAAAATGAAAACTAGTCAATACTAAAACGTTCATGTTCAAACAAAATCTGAGCTAAAAGTGTATAATAAGGTGAAATTCAATAAATCTTCTTACGTATATTCTACGGGTAATAAAGGAATTTGTTTATACATTCAAATTAAGGAAATTTTATTCCTAGAAACAGTATAATCAATGTTTTCTGGTTTATAGATTAAAGAAAAGTTTAAGAAACTGTCATAATTCATTGTTCATGTTCTAGTTTCTTGTGTTCGTTTTTTTTTTTTTGTGTGTGTTTAGCGTCATGTTCTGTGTTTTTTTGGTTTCTGTTCATTAGTTCACCTGGTTAACTAACTAATTTCCTTCACCTGTGCCTTGTTAGTTCCTTCTATGTATTTATAGTCCTTTGGTTTCAGTTCCTGCTTGCCAGTTCATTGCTTTCTGTTTGTCACTTCTGTTGCCACAGATGCGTTTCTTACCATGTCAGAGTTTTGCCACCTAGGTCTTATGTTTTGTAAGGCAAGTTCTTCTTTATTAAAACCTTCTTAACTGCATCGGTCTGCCTCCCGTCTCCAGCCTGTACTTAGGTTCTCGCATCCATGGCTCATTGACACAAACTATTTTATGAAAACTTTAAAATGTCACTTAAAAAATGTCAAAAGAAAACAAGTTACATCAATTTTAGGAGCCAGTGTTTAAATTTCTGTTCTGCAAGTTAATGCAAATCACTGGATATTTAAACTGATGTTTCATTGAAGAAACATTTCAGAAAACTAAAAGAAAAAAACTAACAAAAAATATTGAAGGTCAGTCTTTAGAGAAATAAATAATCTGGTTAAAAAGTTGTATTTCATCTAATGTACAGAGTTACAGTCATTTGTTATCAGACTCTGATCTTGGTTTTGCAATAATTCCCACAAGATTCATTGAAAATATCTGAGCATTAATTGCAACATAAATTTATTATAAATTAAGCAATTGGAAGAAAGTAATCTGTCTCTGTAGACATTTATCCCCAGATTTGTTATGGAATAATGTATGTTTGGGGTGTACAAAAAAGCACAAAAAGGGACCAACTCTAAATATAACATGATGATATCTAAATATCCCTCAGCAGAGTTTTAATGTAATGTATGGCTGTAATAAAGAGACTAAGAAGAGAACACATACCTTCTGGACAGCAATAATGATGATCCACATGTTTGAGTAACCAGAAGAACAAGCATCCAGCTGAGATAAAGAGTAGGAAACGTCTCTGTCTACCACCTACACCAGTGGAAATCATGCATAATCAGAATTTAAATTTCATTTGTTATGTTACCAATATATACAATATAACAACTATATTAAGAGGAAAAACAAAATTAAACTGGTCTGCAGTCTAATATAAATCAATTAATTTAACAGTGAAAAGTATTCAGATTAAATCGTAAAATTTAAATTTCAGCTCAGCTTCATATTTATTCTACCTTGACAACAGCTCCAACAGATCGTGAACATCGGATGGGGTCTGTGAGGTTCCATGCAGTGAGAACAAGTATGTCCACAAGGATCAGCACGGCCACCATACCAATCAGCTGAATATCTCGAATGATCTGTGACACAACAAGAGGCCACAATGTAAAAAAAGCCCTTTCACCCGCACCACATTTTCATCTAGGAGCAGAGACTTGACGTTGGAGAAGTTTTAATGTCTAATGGGGAAATTGTCACTGTAAATGCATGATGTTTCAAATGTCAGTGAATGCCACATGATGAACAGCACAGTAAAATATACACTCACTGTGTGATACAAAACATAGTACATCCATGTATGATATCAGTAAATTGTTAAATGATTCAGATTGTATTACCTTACATTTATTGTAATACTGTATTATGTGAAGTTGATGTATTGTGTTTGATCTTTTATATAAGAGACTAAGCACAACGACAATTAAATCTCTAAATTACTATCTTAAATTGATAAGTAAAGTAAAGTACGTGTTTTTTGCAAATTGTGTAACAACTGTGATTACACAAGTAATTCTTAATAAAGACAACGTCAAAGAGAGCTCACGAGCAGCACAGCCTTCTCTGTTGTGGCCTGTTTTCTGCCTGATATAAGATGGCTCGACATGATAAGAAATTGCCTTAATAAGTTGAAAATCAGATTCAAAGACCAAAAATAAAGAAGAAACAAAACTAAAATAAAAAAATAAAAAAAACATCAGAAGGACATCACTACTGCTGGAATAAAGCTGCAGCATTGATGAAGCAATATTATTGAGATATTAACATATGAGGAGAGCCTTATTGGAAGCAACAGAAGATTCAGTGGCTGTCCTAAAAACAGACACCATACACTATCTGCTATTTAGATGACCTTAAAAAAAAAAAAAAAAAAAAAAAAATCAGAAGGCTAAATGCTTCTGATTTGGGACAAGGATTAGGAATAATCTTTGAAAATGGTTTCATAATAACACTCATTCAGTAAAAAAGAATACTGACAGTTATGTCCATCTATGAAAAGAATAAAACCATTTCCAGCACTTTAACACAAAACTGCAAGATTAATTTTACCAGAAAATGTGAAAAGAAGCCCAATCATTTACTAAGCAAAGTCAAGGTTAATGGTAACTAAATTAAAAGAAAACTGGTTTGGATTAGACCATGTCTCGCAGCAAAGTCAAGAACTGAGAAATGAAGCCAATTCAGCGGTTTCAAAAACCATAGTCCCAAACAATAACTGTCACCATGTCCATCTGTTATACTACATACTTTATGGCCTTAGCTCACCACAGTGACCATGGTACAGATGGTGAAACATGAGGTGGAAGTGTGCCATTATTGGCCTGCATGAGCACAGATGTTGTAAAGAACCCTAAAGGTTCTGCATGAAAGTAATCTCACATTCTTTTACAGAAAACCAGACATCCATGATTCATGTTTCCTGACTAGAGAACCTTTATAATACTGTAAATTGTATGAAAATCTTCCATCAAAGAACAGCTGCAAAGAGTAATCTGTGAAGAGTGGCAGAATAATATTGTAGTCTCACACCATAATGTGTAGCAGCTATGTTTGATCATAGCTCAAAATTAAACTGTTTAACAATAAAAGCTGAACAACTGACACAAAATTATTATTATATATATTTTTTTACTTTATTGTCTGCCATGCTTGGTTAGAGGTTGGCATAAAAAAATATGGTTCTGCCAAAATATTTATGCAAAATAGGAAACAATCACCATGTCATGATTTTGTATTCCATGATTGTGACATTACTGTAATTCAAACATGTGGGACAAAGCACTCATTACACATTTCATTCTAAGAATGGGTTGACCACATAATGACTAGATTAAAAAGACAAAAGTATGATGCAAGGACTCAATATTTGGATGCAGAAAAGACAAAAAGGTAACCAGAGGAGCATGCATGCCTACCACTCTTTTGTCAGGCACTCGCTGAGTGAACACTCTGTACAATCTCCACGTCTTTCCCAGAATTGGGCCAAACACCAAGGTGCTGCCAACACAAAGCGTCCACATCCGAGCCTAAAGGAGACCATGCCATAAGATTATTTTACAATATAACTCAGACAGATCTTCAAGGGTGATATGGATGCTTACATGCAACACAGCTGTAGATCGTCCACCTAGTGAGTATGCTTGATCATCGATGGCAAACAGGAAGCCGCTAGTGTAAGTGAGGATACTTCCAAAGAGAGTCAGGACATTCAGGTTGGGACTGGACATCTTCACTATCCTGATAATATGACATAACCATATTAAATTGTCTTCTATTACCTTTTTGGGTTTATGTAAAGTTTCCAATTCATGCGCTACCTGTTGTTTTTGAAGCGCAGGGTGAAGAACAGGAAGCAGAATGCCAACAGGATGCCGCAGGAGAGCAGCGTCCACACAACAGCACTTACCACTGGGGAGAGGGAGTGCCTTGGGAGCTCCAATGCCACCTGGACACACACATATGAATATATGTTAGATGGAGCTGATATGTGTGCATTACATGATTAGTGTTATATTTGTTTCCAATTTTGCTGATAATAGATTTTGCAAAAGCAATAAAAGGAAGCACGGATTCATCTCTGCTTTCAGAAGTTTATTTGGGCAAACAGACACACAAACATCACACAACAGGTTTGTACTTCTTCCGCTAACAAAACATATATGAAAGCATTTAAGTAACAGAAAGAGATTAAAAACCTCTGAAATTTCAGATTTTTGCAGGCAAGATGACAAGAGGGGCGGAGTTGACCCCGCCATGATTTCGTCGGGGGTTGAAGTAGGGGAAAAGCCTTTCACTGAACGTATATCCAGTGAAGGTGTAGATGTGAGAGTGAGAGTCTGCGTTGTAAAAGGAAACCTGCCCACACTCCAAATCCACATACACCCCTACTGTCTGAGGCTTCTCCACCAGTGGCACACAGACAGGAGGGTTGCCGAGTGCCCAGTATTTTCCATCCTTTCTCATCCCCAGGGTCCAGAAGCCTCTTTCAGGATTTAGCAAATTCCCTCCTTTTCTGTTGACTGATTCAAGTCCGACTCCAATATCCCACTCTGTCTTCCCTTTCACCTGGACCTCGTAGTAGAACCTGCCGGAGAAGAAACCCTCCTTTCCCAGGACACTAACACAAGGGTAAAATCTCCCTGGGTTGTCAGGGAGACTCCCAGCCTGATCACCATGGTAGACCTGTTTCTTGTCTTCAGACAGCACAAGTTTGGGATGTGCTGTGTCAGGATCCAAGTTCACGTCCACAGCCCATGTCTGAGCCCGCTTAAATTCAGTCTCACAAAGCCTCTTCACCTCAGCCTTTACTGTCTCCTCCAGCTGACACATGGCTCTCCTGACCGCCCGCCTCACTGTGCCAACATGTGCAGCACTTTCTACATTGGTCTCAGACCAGTCTTTCATGACCGGCATTGTGGAGAAAGCACGAAAGCTCCTCAAAAGGTAGAGATCATCTTCAGAGTGTGAGAGCTGCTCCAGAGACGTAGTCCAATGCCTCAGCTGATCGACCTCTTGCTCCAGCTCCATTATAATCTCTCTGGCTCCGCTTTCGACTTGCCTCTGCTTCGCTTTTATCACCTCAGCCACTTCAGCTTGACCTTTCTGGACAACTTGAAGCAGTTTGTTGAAGACTTGCAAACTGTCCTCATTCTCTCTTTCTGTGTTTCTTTTGCTGAGTTCAACGGCTTGATTTATCTCACAGATTTTCTTCAGCCGGTTATGGATCATTTTCTGCAAATCTGCATTTATGTTTCCAATCTGAACTCTCCTGTGTCTGCTTTCATCCTCTATACGAACAGTGCAATGAGCCTTGTGGTCTGTCGTAATGCAGACACGGCACACATACATCTGATCAGTATTACAGAACCGGTCCAGCAGGCTCTCGTGCTTCTTACATACTCTGTCTTGCATTTTCATCACGGGGTTAACTAGGCTGTGCTTCTTGAGGGCACCTACAACATTATGGGGCTCCAGATGAGTCTCGCAGTATGAGGCCAAACAGTCCAGGCAGAATTTTAAAGCCTTTACTTTCTTTCCAATGCAAACATCACAAGAAATATCTCCTGTGCGGCCTGTTGACTGGTCTACAGCACTGGTTTTATCTTTATATTTCTTTTCCCCAAACTCCTTGAACTGAGAGGCCACCTCTGATATGAAGGTGTTAACTTTAAGGTCAGGCCTCTTGTAAAACTTGTGTTTGCACATAGGACACTGCGGCAGATTAGTGGTCTGCCAGTATCTCTGTATGCAGTCCCTGCAGAAGTTGTGCCCACAAGGAGTAGAGACAGGCTGATTGAACACATCCAGACAGATGGGGCAAAGAAGCTGCTCCTTGGACAAGACACTGGCAACAGAAGCCATATCTGGAAAGACATCCAGAAAAAAAAAGAAAAGAAAACAGATGGTATTTTGTAGAATAAGTAGGCTTGGCTGCTTGTATTTTGTCTTTCTACTAAACTATCAGGCTTAGAAACACTTGTGCCCTGTGAGCTGTCTACATCCACAAATAGCAACAACTGCATGGTGTTACATTTCATCAAGGGGTATTTTCTTTTAGCTAATCCTTTTTCATGTCAGCTAAGCACAACACAGAACAATAAAGAGGGACTGTAAGGAATTTGAGTTAAAGTAAATGGTGCATTATAACACATTTTGTCACAATAGCACAATAGTGGAGCAGGACTCAGTTTCACTTTCTTTAGGGGAAGATATTAGGCACACTTTGAGACCAAATGAAACAAATCATTATCATCATAAAGCATTAAAGAAACCAAAAAGATAACTCACCTCACTTTTTTTGTGTGTGTTGCAATAAAAAGAAAGAAAGACCTGTTTGTGTTTCTCTCCAGAGCGTCTCCACTACTTTACTTTGGGAAGTCACTGTATACTTCCTCTTACCCACCTCACAGTGTTGATCTCTGCTCTCTCTTCTCCTAAAGGCATCAGCAACAGAGGCGAAGCTAAACATAGCTTCAGGAATGCATCCCCATTGCCTTACCCAATCTCTACTGTTCAGCTGTTACCTTGAGTGGAATATTACCACATTTCTACCAAGCAAGTTTGAGTGCAATTCTTAGATGGAAGCACAATGTGCTGTAGAACAAACAAATTGGCAGCTATAAGAAAAAAATAAGAAAAGAAAAGTGCAAAGGTAAAGATTTAATGAAAATGTTTTAAAACAAAGGCATAAATCAGAAATTAAATCATTTAAAAATTTGCTGGGAAAATTAAAGAAGTAATACTGAAAATCATACAATAAAAATTAATAGGATGTGCAAATAAAAACTAAAATTAGTTAATTTTGTTAAAATGGAATAGTGGTATACACACTGGTGTAAGTAACAATGTTTATAAGAAGGTTTTGAAGTGTGTTTATATGATGAAATTGATAAAAATTGATGGTAGCGCCTCCATGCTCTGGTCACTACGCTGACAGACACAGCAAACCTTCTTGCCACAGCTCACATTGATGTGCCATCCTGGATGAGCTGCACTACTTGAGCCACTTGGGTGGGTTGTAGACTCCGTCTCATGCTACCACTAGAGTGAAAGCACTGCCAGAATTCAAAAGTGACCATCAGCCAGAAAGCATAGGAACTGAGAAGTGGTCTGTGGTCACCACCTGCAGAACTACTCCTTTATTGAGGGTGTCTTGCTAATTGCCTGTAATTTTCACCTGTTGTCTATTCCATTTGCACAACAGCATGTGAAATGTATTGTCAATCAGTGTTGCTTCCTAAGTGGACAGTTTGATTTCACAGGAGTGGGATTGACTTGGAGTTACTTGGAGCCAGGACTGTCTGGAGCAGCACCACAGCACAGTTGGTCAAGGACACCATTATTGTTGTTGTGTATGGTGCGTGTTCATCACACTGACCTCATATCCTCTAGTGGTGCGGTTACGCTGTCAACAATAGAGGTCCTAAACCTATCCACCTTGGTACCTGGTTTCAGACATGAATGGTTTCATGGAGGCTAATCCCTGGTTTTTTGAGGATGAAAGGGTGGATTGCTAAAATACTTTTGCGGTTTTGCTGCTATTCGGTGTCGTGGGGACGGCCCCTCAGAAAGCTCAAAACCCAAACCTGTCAAACCAGTGACTGAAAACAAAAGCGTGACAACAAATATTTTAAATGGAATCTGAGGACTTTAACTAACGCAACTGAAACCAAATAGTAATACCATCATTTTAAATTGTAACCCATTAGGATGCACATGAAGTGGGCTTCCCTGGCAGGATAGCACTCCCTGCCAGCCTTCAAAAATTGTATGCTTTGAATAACATGACTGAGTTTGAAGCATTGACTCGGGCTCCATATTTCCCAAATTTTAATCCTTGATCAGCTACAAAACTACACAGCTTAGAGGACTTACATGTTCTACTATTAACAACTTGATGCCTGAAACCAAAGAGTAGTTTGGGTGACTAGAGGACTCTCTGCGCCAATGGATGGAAGATTTTATTTTTGACAGCACAAGGACGATCTGCATTAGTCTGTAGCTGATTAATCTAGGATTTTATTTTTACCCTTTAAATATTTGAAGGGACCAAAATACTCCATTGATCGCTCATGCTGGACAAGAACACTATGTCGACACTGCGCGTAAGTGTAAAATGTGTGTATTCATACACTGTATAAATTAATGCACAACCACATGTGGCATCTGGATACCTCAAATATAGTATGGATATCATAACTGCAGACTTGTGATTGATAAATGAATCATGAAGAGTATGTGTATGAATGTATATATTTTAGAAAAAGCGATTACCTTGTTGAGACCGCATAGTCTCTGCAGAATGTCAAGTCCGTCCTGTCTGTTGAATCCATACTGGATGAAGCAAAGTGGGGAATCACATTGCGAGCTACAGTTTAGCTCAGGCTCCATGACTTGCCCCAGTCTGTCCACCATCACATACACATCCTGCGGACCAATCAGAAGAAATGATGGATCACATTTGGAAAATTAACATGTCGATCTTATTGACCTGATATGAAGAAACATCATATATGTAATCATGTATATTAGGGCCAGGCAATATATAGAGATTTTCAAAAATATCGTGACTTTATCACACGCAATGAATGTGATGAGAATGAGGGAATACTGTTTATTACAAGATAGTGTGTTTCGAGTTAAAATATCTTATTTTTGCATTGTGCACAGCTATATTTTTGTTTTGGTCATTGAAAAGTCATTTTTCATTCATTTTGTTTTAAGAGCATTTAATTTAATATACAGCTACATTAATATTAGTCAACTGTTTCAATGCAATGTGCTGCTGATCTTTAATAAAAGTGCATTTAGCACACAAGGCTGTAAATTAGAACTGTCTCTTTGGTTACTTGACAAAAAAATTATATCAAGTTATATATAGTATAATTTGTATCAGGTAAAAAAATTTAGATACAAAATATTAAAAAGTATTTCCATGTTACAAGTTGTGCTGCTTTTAAAAGGCAGTCTATCACCTATAATTGCATAGTGAAAACAAAATAAGTCCACTAGAAAGACAAAAAGAAAATTAGGAGTGGTATAAATCTGCAGCCTGGCACATTTTAAGAGCTCTGCAACACCAGCTGCAGACCTGAAATGTCATGAAAAGTACCCATCTGCCATGGGAAGAAATCTCTCCAGTAGGTAGACAAATCACTACCAAAGTCCACCATAAAAAGAAGACATCACAGAGATAATACAGGGGTTTTACACAATGTGCAAACTATTTTATAAAAAGAATTGAAAAAATTGAAGTGCCAGACATTTGCACTTAAATGAACCTGCATCAGATTTAAGGGAAGTATGTGAGGGTAAGGGATGGAAATGTGAATGATCTTAAACATTGTGTGTAAAACACATTCCAGAAATCTGCGGTGACGTGGATACACATGACTTTAATAAGCACTTGGTCAACAGCGTTTATTTATGATGTGATAGAAGGCAGAGGCAGATGGAAGAAGGTTATAAAAGTAAACTCCTCGGATTAAACCCATGCTTATTTGGCTGTGACTTAAATACATTTTTACAAAAAAACAAATTAAATTAAATTGACAGCGTCTTATTATTTCTGAATCTAAGTGTTTCTCAGGGATGATATGGTTTACAAAAACTCCAGAAAAGAAGGCACAAGAGAGCTTTATGTGAAGTCCTAGTGTTTACAGGCTTCTCTAATAAATACTTGCAAGGCCTCTGTCCACCACAGTGTGGTGCTCTGACTGGCAACAGGAGAAGTGATGGAGGCATTGAGGTGATCTGACACTGCACTAATGGCAAAATATCTGGGGAAGAAATTTTGCTTAAAACAACAAATAAATCTGACACCAAGTTTTAGTAAACAATTTGAATAAAGTCAAGATAAAACCAAATATGTGAGAAGCCTGGACCTACACGTGTATTTCTATTGTTGCTGAGTTTTTTTACTGCATCGCCACAGAGGTAAATTAGTAAACAGTGGAGCACAGTCTGCTGCGACACACACATCTTTGAGCAACAGAGAAAATTAAAGTATTGCAGCTGCAATACACACCATCTTTCATTTACAGTTTCACTGACAGCCACGTAATCTGTAATTAGCTCAGTTATAAAGGGCGTCTGAGAATGAAGATGTAAACTTTACCAGCAAACAACATTTTGTCATCCTTGCCACAGGCATTTTTATGAGACTGTTCCAAGCTGCACTTACATGCTGGAGATTCAGTTATGAGGCACACCTGATACTCTGAGCTGGAACCAGACTAGAGTCTGCCCATTGTAATTGCTGCAGTGACTCAGCTACATGCTGCCGAGACAATTTATTGTATTGATACAAATTAGCAGACAGGTGAGTGTCTATTAAACATCATATGTCTTGTCTTTGTCTGCAGAATGACTAAAACAATCAAACATGCCAGAATTAGCGGAGTTAGAGGACCAAGAGAAAATTTGTGGTAATATAAGAATCTATCCAATGTGACATAACGATTTTATTCTTTTATATATAAGACCCTAAATCTAATGATCAACTGACCTACTTTAGCTAAATTAATGATGTTACCAGAACAAAGAACCCCTGTAGGCAACATATCTGGGAAATGTCTGAAGTTCCTGTTCATGTCCTGTCGTCACTTTCCAAGTTTAGATCACAGTCCAGTTTCTTCCTGCAGGAAAAGCCAGCAGAGAAAGGCATTTCCTCTAGCTTCTCAAACCTTTGCTTTAGTAGGTTTTAATATGGAAGATAGTCGGCCACCATGCAGGGGTCATCAAAGGTCTGCCATCATTCAGCTGCGTGTGTGGGGAGGGGGTCACTGTGGTAGCAGAAGAGAAGGCAACTTCAAGCTGCTTTAAATTTTATGAACATGTTTTGACAGTTCAGGATAGTCATGAGGAGTGTCTTTTGAAGTTCTAAAAGCTAACCACAACTATTACCTGACTTACCGGTGGATGTGGGATGGGCCTAACTTTGTGGCATAGCTTTAACTTAATTTCATTTGCTCAGTTACAGCTGAATTTACCTTAAATGTAATAACATATTAGGTATATTTCCACCCGTTTACTGTGCCTAAAAAGACAGAAAAGACTCGTGGTTTTGGGAGTTAATAAAAATTTAGTAAAGCCATTAATTGTGCTGTCAATCATTAGATTTTGAAGATTAGAGCGGCAACTGCCAGATCCAAGCTAGGGGCCGGTTTAGAGGCCAGTATTGAAACATTCTTTCTGATGCAATAATCCGTTTAAAAGTGTATTCTTTAATCTGTGTTAGAATGCAATTACTGGCATTATTCGGGTACGGGTGCTGTTTGGTAAAAGCCTCCACATTTACGCACGGTTGCATCGCTTGATATCTGCAGTACAACAGCTAATTTGTCAATCAACCCCGAATCAAAATGAGAAAGAAAAGACAGGTAGCAGAAAAGAGATCATAAAAGAAAAGGTTCAAGGTGCAAACCTTGGTCTTCAAAGCGCAAAAAGGATCCCATCGCCGCGTCCCGCACCAAAC
This sequence comes from Rhadinocentrus ornatus, assembly GCA_037177495.1. Classification (NCBI taxonomy): domain Eukaryota; kingdom Metazoa; phylum Chordata; class Actinopteri; order Atheriniformes; family Melanotaeniidae; genus Rhadinocentrus; species Rhadinocentrus ornatus. Next base: position 13,868,106 of record JBAMHW010000014.1, read on the forward strand.
TCCATCGCTCAAAACTAAAAAACGCTGTGATAAAAACTGACAAAATTTTACAGCATGAGTTATCCAGCATTGCTACGTGGTTCCAATGGCAGCACACTCGGAAAGAACCCTACAAGTTCATCTTGCCGTTAAAAACTGTCAGCCTGAGAGGATCCTGTCAATCAGGAAAAGTTCACCACCAGTCCGCTGGAGTTTCCATTTGAGCATGAAGGGAGGGTGGAGGCGTGTGTGTGTGTCAGGATAGGAGGTGATTGTGCTCCCTCTCTCCCTCGTTAGCTTCCCATCTCCAGAGTGTGATGTGACCATGTGGTGTAGGAGGGTTGTGATAGTGTGTGGGTGCAGCTTGTTTGAGAGGCCCCTGGAGGCTCTTGGTGACATATGGGACAAACAGGGCGGCATAGTATCTGTCCGCAGTGTAAATACATAGGCTGAAAAACAGCGTTTGTTTTAATGGAAAGAAAAACACAAGCTATTTCTGATTTGTTTTTGTTTGTTTTAAAAGTAAATATGTATGAGGAGTGGCAGAACTTTGGCAAAAAAAATTGTTCTGCTGGCTGGTAAATTAAAAAAAAAAAGAGTTCAACTTTTGGATTTGTGTGCCAGGGGAGAAAGGCTATTCGAGCATTTGTTCCGCCAGCTATAAGAGGCATAAAGGTGTTATTAAGACGTCTAAGAGATTTACAGTGTGAGCCTCCACGCAGTGTCATTCCTGATGAGGGAGTGCCTCTTTCTGAGAAACACGAAGCATGAGGAGAAATTACCAACAGAAGAGAGAAATATGCAGATTTTAGTATTAAACAGCCCCCTCACTCATGGACTCATTGTTTCTCGGATTACACTGCGCTGTATCAAATTTTGTTGCTGTCATTTAAATTGTGGACAGCGCAACATCAGTAGGCCTAAAATTAACTTAAATATGAGACAACGGGACTTCTTTCCTTGGTTCTTGAAAATGTTTTACCTCCAGGATTTTTATGATCTTGATTCAATCCACAAAAATCATATTTCATTCAAAGTGAACTTTCACACAATGTTATGCTACTACTGAAAAACAATAAAAACAAAAAATTGTCAAAATTAGGAATGCTCACAAAACGACCACATGAAGCTTCAAAAACATTTTTAGATTAACTTCATTGTCTGCAGAGTGGGATTAAATGTGAAAGACGGACGCTTACAGATTTAAACCAAGACTTTGCTGACTGTATAATGCACAATATGAGCTTCCGAATAATCACCCAACATCTGGGACTATTTCCTCTCTGCACTGATAAGTGAAGCTGATAAACGTACAGATAATGTTAAGATTCCACATAATCTTTTTGAGCATTAAGTAACCCAGAGAAAGGACAATGGAGAACTACATATAGGAGTGTCCATTACCCACCTCAGGTGTTGTTGTTAGAACCATCTGAATTTATTAGATTATTCACTTAGTTATTTATTTAGGATCAAGAATGGCAAAAAACAAAGCAGAAAACAGATGTCACTGTAAAGTTAGTAAATCCCAGAAGAACATAGGACAAAGGCAGGTAAACTCGTTATCTTTACTTGTAAATTCAAATTATGCATATTTTGGTCCCCACTGAAGTATTGAAACACTTTTGAAAGCTCTGTTACACCCAAAGCGTTGCAATCACTCTCAGGTTTCCTTCATGATCAACTTCAATTAGACTGCAGCAGGTGGACCGCATGTATACTCACATTACTGGGAGCTTAAATATTTCATCTCTGGACACAGAAAGCAGGAGTCAAGCAGAGTGGCTGGCTGGGTAGGATGGAGTGGATGAAACAGGACACATGTTTCTCTTCTGGGGTTACCAGGGATCAATTCAAACGTTAAGACTGATATAATTACCAGATACAGGTGTCAGTTACAGTCTTCCTCTCATCTGGGCTACCACATTGGGCACATGTAGCTGGAGAACTACCAAACAAAACAAATAACAAACAAAGTTTTTACGCTCTTGACACGCCATGTCCTGCTGAACCACTGATGACAGATCACCCCACTGTTTCCTGACATGGAAGCATCTGCAGCTGTGGTACAACATCCCACCTCAGTGCCAGTTACTCCCACTTTCCTATGGTGTTGGTGACTGTGTGGGTAGAAACATATTGTTCTGTGTAAAAAGCATCACTAACTCTGTGCAGCCCTTGGACACTCCTCTGACATGCCCAGGTTCAAACACTAACATGCCCAAAGACAAATCCTTCACTGAAATGCTGCTGCTCCTCCTGCACTGTTGCTATGGATCGGGATTAGCAACAATGGACTAAAGCTCCCAACTAGGTTCTAGTCATGGTATGTTGAAGGCAAATCATCACCCTGCTCACTGCTGTCAAAAATCCTATTCCAGTTAAAAATGATTCATTATGAAATGATAAAATCATGCAATTCCATATTAGCAATAACTTTATGTCCAGTAAAATTATAATTTGTCTAGTTTTCCACTTTGATTTTCACCTGTGCTCTTTGCAGTATGTTTCTGTATTTGCACATCTTGGGGCTCTTTGCACTTTAGTCGTATCTTTGCATGTGATTTGAGCATTTACTGTACATGTATTATCAAATAACAGTCACTGTTGATTCCTCATCTGCAGGAAAACATACCATAGTTACATGGGTTGCATTTGCTAAATCCAGTAGTGCCACATGGAGAGTATCCATGTGACATCACTGTAAAGACATTTATGGTAAATGCTCAGTATTTATATGGCACTTTACTGTACCTGAAATGATACCCATAGCACTTTGCATTATACATCACATTCACACACACATTTACACACTGATGGCGTTAGCTGCCATGCAAGGCGCTCACCACGACCCATCAGGAGCAATTAGGGGTTTGGTGTCTTGCCCAAAGACACCTTGACATGAAATTGACGTGGCCAAAGACCGAACCGGCAAGACGACCGCTCTACCTTGCTGAGCCACGCCGCCCCAGTTATGAATGTTAAAACCTTTGAGAGCGCTAACCATTTACACATTTTTTTAATCTTTATTTCTAACCGTGTAGAGTAAGACAAGGCAAGTGTATCTGAACAGCACATTTCTTGTACAAGACAGTTAAAGTGCTTTATATAAAACATTAAAAGCATTACAGATGAAAAGCATTTAAAAGTAGTAAAAGGCAGCAACAAAAAATAAATTAAATTAATTTTCATGCATATAATGTGCAAAAGTCACAAGTCTCTCACTCTTTATATTTGTTTCTAAAAACCCTAAATGTCTTGTAATATTTTAAATTTTGTTCTAGAGCAATGGTTCTTCCGACTTGCTAATGTTCTTTCAAAGTTTTTCTTCAGACACTGCTTTTTCCATTCATGTTAGTCTGGTCCTTGTCCTTAACAGGAATATATTTTTGCTTGTTAAGCTACACTGACCAATGTTTTCACAAATATAAAAATAACACAATTTAAAAGATGAACCAGTGTTGTATCTGCACAAAACAACTTAGCAAAGAACAAGTTTTAGCTTTTATCTTTAGGCACTTTGTTACAAGCAGTTTATAGTAAAGATATATTTTGTTGCTTTTTTAAGTTGCATCAATGATATGAAATTTTGTTTTTGCCCCAAAAAGTGGTTCTCAAAGAGTTATTAGCTAAAAAATTGGAAAATCTTTACTTGATGTGGAGAAGTAGAGGATATAAACAAGAAGTGACAACCTAAAAAAAAAGCTGACAGAGGACCTGAGAGACGCATCTAGCACCAACTGATCCATCTACTGTTCACTGAAACCTCAATAGACATGGTCTCCAATGCTGGCCGTGCAGAAGCCATTCTTAAGGAAGGGAAACAGGGAGAAAAGGCTGAGGCATGGCAACTGTCACAAAAACTGGACTTAAAATTTGTATTTCATCACTAATAATGAAGTTTCTTCTTCTAATGAAGTGATAAATCATTCCCAAGACCCCAGACTATACCCCTGATAACGTGGGATCATCAAAACAGAGAACTTTAAAATGTCCTTCAAGAAGCCTGAACAATTATTTCTAAAGACTACTTAAAGAAATTACAATAAGGATTATAAAACCTGAATTTCAGGTTATGGTGAAGAATAAAGGTGATCAAACCAAATATTGACTTTCAACCTTGTAGAATAGTGAAAACTCTCCCTTTGCCTTACATTTTAAATTTTATTTATGTTTCCATGTTCAAATAGATCAGTACACCTACACACTTTTGCACAGTACTGAAATACGTGTAGTGAGAATGTAGCAACAAAAAAACCCTGAAAGAAACATTGAAAGCATTTTGTCTGATGGGACTCAATCCTGTGGTCTTTCAAGTCACAGAGGCTTAACACCGTCTTCCTCTGTAAAAGTTACTAAATACACAGTGTGCAACATGTGCATACTGCAATGTTAAAACTCTGCAGGTGGACCATGTTATCATGCAGAGACATGTAGTAGTCTAACCTCCACATGGGGGGATATTGCACCTATACAACATCACAAAAGCTGTGTCTCTGTATAGAAAAGGGGAAATGAGGTGGAAAATATAGTCATTGTATAAAATTCATGCCTTTATGGTTAAACAGCTGTGTTTTGCTCTATTGACCACAGCCATTACAGGTTCTGCCATGAGATCAGACTGTACATGATACGTCTTTGCCCTTCCTTATGCCCCAGTAGTCTTTCTGTGCACGTAAAGTCTGCAAAGTTAAAAAAAAAAAAATCTTTTATTCTCTCCCACTGACAAAACTGATCCAACATTACCTGATAAATTTCATAGGCATTTATTTGCTTATATAAAAATACTCTCTTTAAGTCCCCCTCAGAATTAGTTCAAATGGAGCATTTCAGCTTGGATGTGCATGTGATTTCTGTACAGCTGCTCACCACTTTTTCTTCCTGGTATCCACTGCACACTCCCTCCCAGCTTTAGACTCAATCTAGATTTTCTCTTGGAGGATTAGCAGAATAACTTTAAAGACTGAGGCTTTATTGTTGCCAGGTTGCAGTGTGTGGCTGTCATTGGACCTTATTGTAAACTTGAAGCTGGTCATGAGTGAGGTTTCACGCATGTTAAAGCACACTGACTGGTGAGCTGAAAAGGGCTGGTATGCCTCTGACTTGAAGCAGTAAGAGGATTACTGTACTAAACCTTCTCTCTCAAAATCTACTGATCATCTGCAGGGCTGCATGCATTGTTTGGTGTACTAGAAACCATTTTTGGGATTATTAATGATTTTTTTTTTAAATTGATGTAATACAGCAAGTGATTTAAACGTGTGATTATGATTTGTTACAAAAGCTGCATCATTGAAAGGTCTTTAACGTGCACAGACAAAAAGTTTATCTTCAATTTGTAATTAAATGTGTGATTAAACTATTTGCACAGTTAATTTAATTAATCTAGATTATCTGAATGAATTTTAGTGCATTAAGGAAGTACACCTAAAGCTGGACACCCAGGATCCCTGATCCTTCAGCTAGCCCTGCATCAACAGTCGTCATTGATCAATAGCAGATATAGTCACATGAACAAGAAATGTGAGCCAAGAAACAAAACAAGCACCTTTAAACTTTACTGCTAAAAAAGAAGCCTTGTGCAGAGCCATTGTTGGCATCTCTTGGCTCAGAGTAATCTGGTGGACCATCACACTGTAGAAACATATGTTAGGATCAGGCCAATCAGTATTTTGGTTCTTTCCTAGAAGAAACAATGTCATGTGCTCCAGACTATGGACAAAGTGTGTTATACATACAGCTGGGCCAAAACTGGCCCACAGGAAATGACATAAAATACATTAATTGCAGTTATTTGCATAAAAGTAAATAATTCCTAATTTGTCCATGTGAGGTTGCATTTTGTCAAATAAATTTACAAGGCAGAGGATAACTTGTTATATCTTTTTATTTTTCAGGTGGACAGGATTAGTACACAGACGAGGAAATGTTTAGGTTGTAAATATGTAAAATAAATAAAATAAAAAACAATAAAATAAATATGTATGAGTTATAGAATTAAATATAAAGTATGTTTTTATATATGAAGCTAATAAAAATTATCAAAAATTTATAAAATTAATCAATTTTTTAAACAAATTATAACATTTATGGAATTTGAACATTGACTTTATAAAAGGTAAATATTAATATTAATATAAATGCATAGAAATGTATATTTATATGTATGAAATATATTTTTTGTATATTTTTCATATAAATAATACATTGAAAATATTACATAGATATAAAAAATGAATACATTTAATCTATGTATAAAATATGTAAGTAAATACAATATGTACATGTGTAACTGAGGCAAAATATTGTTGAAACTGCTCTTATTTTTCTCAAGAAAATTCAGGTTGTTCATAATGTTCTCTAAAAGGATAGGTCACACTTAAACAAAAGGAAACATTTGGAGTGGTTTATTACTTCTAGGTTATTTCACTGGTCCGGCCCACTTGATATCAAATTGCGTTAAATGTGGCCCATCAGCTAAAATTAGTGTGACACCCTGCTATAAATGGAAAAGACAACCCACAGTCTGATCAATAACTAGTCCTAATGCAAGGGTCTGTGATGGTGTGGGGTATCAGTGCTCTTGACAAAGGCCTTTTACACTTACAATGGCAGCATCAATGCATAGAAGTACATTGAGATTTGAGCGTACACTCCCTTTAAGGCAACTGCTGTTTCAGCGACATTCATGCATTTCTCAGCAAGATACTGTAAAACATTCTGCACACGTTATTCAGGCATGGCCAAGGACGACGATGCAATGGGTCTGAATGGGGTGGATAGCATCAATTCTTAGGTAGCAAAGCGATAACAGCTACATGCAGGAGAAATGTGACTACACACACACAGATAACAAGAACAGAGACTGCATCTCCTCTCTCTGAAACCAGTCCCACTTCAGATGCGATTTCCAGGTTCCAAGGTGGGTAATCATGAATCATTTTATTTTCTGACTCTGTGACTTCTGGATGCAGGTAACAACTACTCTCCTTGTCTCGGAGTCAATATTGTTCATCTTGACATGCCTCTCAGGTTGCATTTATGGCAGCATCCTTTTGTTTAACACACTAAGTATTAGAAGTGTGTATGTGTGTGTGAATAAACTATGGATTATTGTGGGATGTTTCCTAGGTGCCTGCTGTTGGCAGAAGGGTCCTGCGACTGTTGAGAGTGAAAATAATTGAGGGGCAACACACTGTAAGAACACAGGAATCCAGCTGTGACTTGGTTAAAGACCATTCAAAACAAACAAAGTATGTGAAACTCAAAGCATAATTTGTACCAGCCAGACTGAAAAGAAACCGTGAAGAGAAAAGAAATCTAAAGAAAAGCTGACTTAGGAACAGAGCTGTCAAAAGAGCAGAAAGAAAGGGAAGCAAACTACTTAGTTGCTCTTGGCAGGTGATGTTAGAGGATTAGCAGATTGCGCAGGCAGAGTAAACTTGTTCTTAAATCTCTTCGTCTAAGGTTACAGAAACGGTAACTCTGTATTCAGATTCAAGAACAAAGTCACTTTCATATGCAAATGAAACCTGAACATATTCAAGCTAAAAATGAATGGATTTGTATAAACCCAACAGATAAAAGAACGCACTTGTGTGATTTTATTTTCACACATAACACAGATAAGCACAATAAAATGCTAAAGTTTGGGCAGAATGATTCAAATTTCTTAAGCAGCCAATTAAGAAAATTTCCTAGTTGTCAAAGGCATTTTCTGATGCAACACCACATTTAATTTTCAATATTTCCATCTTTTATCATTTCAAAATTACCCTTTTAGAGAAGTAAAGAACTTTATAGTTTTCCCTCGTGGTAAAGATCCAACCTTGTAAAAGCTTTTGTAGCTGATATTAGTTTTCAGTTATTTGTGAGATATTTATCTATTTTCTGGTGCTTACTTGAATAACTTATTTCCTCTACCAGTGAAATATTCCCTTTGACAGCCACAGCAGAAGCCCTGGACCCTATAAATCCACCTGAGCATACAGTTAAAGGAGGGTTTTCTGTATTCTGTATCATCTTTTATCTCCAAAGAAAGCTTGGTTCAAAGAGGTCTATGGGTTTTTCTTTCACTTTATCAGCCCAAAGCACTTGCGTAAAGTTTGTTTAATGCAAACTCAATGCTGCTGCTCCATGATCAGTTAAGTTGAGCTTCAGTTTTAGCTTGACCTGTCCATTTAAAAAGGTGTACCAGTGACCCATTTACAGTGTACCCTAGATCGGTTTTTCTAAGTCCAGGTCCTACTGCCCTGCATGCTTTTAGACATGTTCGTACTCCAATACACCTGATTCAGATTAATGAACTTTCCCATCAAGCTCTTTGCAGCCTGTTAACGAGCCATTCATTTCATTAAGGTGTTAAAAGCAGAGTTGTGTCTAAAACATGCAGAGCAGTGGGTCCTGAAGACCAGGATGGAGAAACACTGCCCTACACCTTACCTGATGGAAAGTGGCGTAGGCCCCAGCTGCCATCAAGGATTAGGTGGGTATGAAAAATAGATGCAACAGCTGTAAATTAATATTTTATGAAAGCAGAGCTACAGTCTGGAAAAGCTTTAAGCAATGATGAGTTAACATGTCTTAATGAGCCATTTTTCAGTCACAATTTCTGGGTTCAGCTGTCACAAATAAAAAGATATGGGTAATCATGCGTTAGCTTAGAAAGCTTCACATTTCCGTTTCTATAGGACAAAAATGTTTGAGGATTTTGGAGTCCAATCTTAAGCCAACTTCCATTCATGTTCTATGGTGTAATTTTGCAGGAAAGGTTTCTTCTGGTGACGCTTTAATGCTGCTGCTGCTAAATACGATGATTCCACCGCCATTGTGCACAATAATAGAACAGTCCAGTTTTCAGAATTTTCTTAGACCTGAACATGACCTTTATATTCCAGTAACCTTTCTTAGTGGGACAATACTGATCTAAAATCACTTTGGTGCATTCTTACAGCCTGCTGGATTTTTGGGAATCAACTACTTGAATTTTCAGGGTGCTCCAGTAATCATCTGCTCAGAGGAGCACAAAGCTGCTAATTAAAGAAACAAAGCTAAAGGACTAAGGGCGTTTTAAAAAGCTTTGAAATTTGCATCATCTTTTCCTTCCTTCCAATAATCGTTAACAAGCTGTAGCCTAAGCAAGTTCATTAATATCTGAGATCTTAAGTCATCCTAAAAGCTCAAACTGTGGAAAATACCCAAGTTTGCATTGTGCTACATCTTTGTATCTTTTGATGACAATTTAATCTTGAAATAATGTAAATATTGACAGTGAGAAATGATGAAACTTGCTTATATTTTGTTTTATTTTGAGTTTTTATTGCCATTATTACACACTGTACAATCCACATAACTTTATCTGAAAAGGGTAAAAGTACACTTAATATATCAATATACTTAGTGTAATTTATTCTGCAGGTTATTTAAAATGTTGCTTACTCAACATTTTGAAAAAAATCTGTATAAAAGCAGTTTAATCTGTTATAAAAGTTAAACATTTTCTCTTTAGTGTGGTTAAGTTGATCAGTACAAAAAGCTGATAAATTACTTGAGAATTAACTCTAAGATTTGTCACATTTCAGGGTGAATATAAAAATCTCATCGTATTTTACTCAACATCCTTATTGCAATGTTAGAAGCCACCATTAGTAAGGCACTTAGCAGTTGCTGTAATGCAGGTAGTGTTGTAACATAAAGGAACATTCTCTTGTTTGCTAAACATCACAAGTTAAAGGGAATTCCTCTTCTTCACTAATAGACACAAACTGTTTGTCCAACTTTTCACACAAGCAGGTTGTAGCAGGACAAACATCATTTCCTGTTTGAAATTACCAGTTTGTCTCCAAAAGAATCAACTCAGAACAAAACTCCAACTGCAAGCTTCATGTTTGCTGTGTTAACGTTCAGAGAAACCATACAGCACTGAATGTAATCATGAAGGCTGCAACTGGGTCGACTCTACAGCTATTGTTTGTCTAACACAGTGGATGTGGTCCACTGTGGTCCAGCCCACACCCACTTCCTGTGAGTAAGACTGGACAAGCATACCTCCATGCATGTTAGCCTCAGTCTGAGTTCACATTAGCCAGCATTGCAACATTTTTTCCCAAATTTGGTGTGTTTAAAGAACACTGGTAAACACTGGAAAAGATGCAAACCTTGTTTAATATTGTTATATGGTGCAACCAAGCAACCTCCCACGTCAGAGTGCTGAAATGTAAAACTACTTTCTGCTGACGTACTCTAGTAAAAAAAACTCTAGTGCTCACATTGTCAGAGAAATTTAAATGAAAATTGCTCATAAGCTGGAGAACATTTTATCCAAACAGAAAATGTTGAATAAAATGCTTTAGCTGATAGAAAGCCTTAATAGTTCTAAGAGATGAAATGAAAGAAAACTTGTCTCCGTCAGTCCGTTCAGTCCAAACAAGAACTTCACTGCCCCCCTGTGCTCGCCTGTCAGACACGCAGGTTCACAAGAACGAGACCAACAAGGACAGATTTGTATGGCTCTGTGAGAAACTCATGTCTCGTACCCTTTCTAGCCATTTACCAACATGTTGTGTGGAAAACTACCCCCCCCCCCCAAAAAAAAAAAAAAAAAATTTTTTTTAAATAAAATAAAAAATTAAAAAAAGGGAAAAATAAAAACCTGCAAGATGGAAAAGTTGCATTTCCAGGGCAACAGAAGACAGTTTTATATTCTGTGCGTTAACGTAGCCAAATGTACTAAAGTATATTTGTTGTTTTTGTAGTCAGCGAGTTGTATCTGTCTGGTAAATTCCCAAATGTTTCACTTCATAGGATGGTGCCGACCGGCAGGTAAAACCTTTACTGGCCAGATGCTGGGACCCGCCACCTTGTTGTTCTATCCCAGCAGCACCCTCTGAAGGCGGTCAGCTGGAACACTGCTCTCATCCTCAGATTCTGCATCACTCTGAGGGTTGGAGCTGCAAGGAGAGGTGCACTCTGGGGAACACAGGTAGTGCATAAGGGGCAGCCGGTATTTTCCGCAGAAGTCAACGAATTTGATGTGGCGCACACAGGAATCAAAGTAAACGCCTGGGGAGAGTCAGGAAGAACGACAAAACCAAAGTCAAGTTTACAAGTATCACAGCAAATCACAACTGGAGAAGGGAGGCAGAAATTAGACACAGATTCATTTTGGGAATCAAACTTCAGTTATTAAATATTGATGTAAAATTGATAAAGCAGCACATCACATGGAAAAAAACCAACTAAATATACTTATATTTCAGAAAATCCGACTCAACAACCCCTTCAAATGCCAAGGGAAAAGTCTCACCGGCACACTTGGGGTTGGGACACTTGCTCGCCAGGTCCAAGTAGTGCACCAGGTTTGAAGGCAGGTCATAGGGAGAGTATGGAATATTTCGGCTCTTGACGGTACGTCCTGCCAGCTCCAGCAGGGAAGGAGGATCATAGGTCATCTCCTTGACAAAGCGTACCACCAGCGGGTTGCCCCTTAGACTGAGCTCCTGCAGCTGCACCAGGCTGAGGATCTCTCTCGGCAAGTAAGTCAGCAAGTTGTTGTGCAGACTTAGCGATCGCAGAGAGTGAAGCCTAAAAAAAAAAAACAGAGACGTGTGATGTAATCTTTTAAGCATGACTATAGGAACATAAATACAGCATGTATAACTCCTGCTTTAAGGATACTGCAGATTGGTTTAGAGTGCTGATATTACCTAGTGAGCTGTGGGGGCACACTTTGGATGCGGTTGTCACAGAGGACCAGGTAGCTGAGGTAGGGCAGGTTTGCCACTTCAGGAGGAATAGCTGAGATGAGGTTGCCACCCAAATACAACACCTCCAAACTGACAGACAACAGCAAAGAAAAAATAGAAACACGTTATAAGGTCATATTTTACTACAGCTTCATGCAGGGTAACACTGATTTTAACAGATTCATTAAGTCCAACCTGCAGAATCCTTTATCTGGTTTTGCTTTTATAATCCACTGAATTTTTTATCTTTTGTAATGGTTTAACTTTTTTATTATACACCAACTTCTTTGTGTCTTAAAAGCCTATTCTATTTTTCATAATATAAAAGCATTGTTTTCCTCTTAAATTATACTTTTATAGTTTGTTACTGTGATCACAGTTATAGCAACTATAAATATACAAAGTCTAATATTTTGGCCGAAACCCCTAGTATTGCAACATCAAAAATGCAACAACTTGCCACAAGGGGGCGATAAATGCCCTGGTTTATGCTCACGAGTTCACATGTGTTTGTCTGCAAATTTGCCTGCAAGTACAATTAAAAAACAGGATACAAGAAAAACAGACAGTGCAAACATGGCACTCATGTACATGTTTTCATACACTCCCCTGAATGGCTCAACCTGAGAACTATGTCCAGTTTTAACAGAACAAAATTAGCACACATTTAACAGAAAAAACAAAGTTAGATTAATAAAGGTTTGGAATACCCAGGGGGCTAACCAGGAGTCAAACCGACACAGACAGGGGGAGCACTATGGATGGTTGGTCAGCAAAAGTGAGCTGTCAGGCCATCTCCCTGCTGGAACTGATGACACAGCGACGGCGAGACAGGACGCCATTATACTGTCTTTGGTGGCTGAGCACTGAGCAAACGCCACTTCTGCTCACTTCCCACATCAACAGAGGGGCACAAATCAAACAGGGATTGACCCTCATTAGATATGTGGCTGTAAACAGGACAGTAAACACTTAAGATTTTCATAACTATGCAAAAATGGTGACCACTTCTTCTAGAAACTGTGGCGAGGCTTTCTCTACATTCAGCAAAAAGAAGGAAAAAAAACGGCAAAAGGGCTTCAGGAACAAGGAGAGTCATTGTGAGAAAGACATGAAAAGTTAGGAAATCAGATGAAAATGAACACACACACGCACACAAGGCCTTGGATACAAAGTGGTACCTTAATGAAAGGATTTGCTTCATCAGCAAGTTGTAAAAGTCTGTAAAGTCAGACTCAAACTACAGAAAATGTAGCTTTTAAATATAAAAAACTAAATATAAAGCAGGCAGTTGGTTTAATGCACATTCAAAATATTGTTGAAAGAGGGGGATGATTTTTCTTTTCTCAAAGTTAAAGTTCTGCTTAAATTATGACTTTAAGCACAACTGACTAAAAACCTGATCCCTGATTAACTTGTCATAATGATTAATGATCACTCTCTCACTGTTACTCTTTTAACATAATGTTTAATATTTATGTATTGTGACTTATTTATGCTGCTTAATGCCAATGTAAATTAGGGCCATTCATTTTTTATTTCAACAAATGAAAACGACTCAAAATCATCAGCATTGAAATCTGCTGACAAACTAAAACATGATTGTCACAGCAACATAAAAAAGTTCAACATCTAAAACACTTAAACTGCTTTAAATGTCATCGTGTTTTATAAAAGTTACCTTAAATGACAAAATATACTAAAAAGGTTCAAATGTTTACTGTCATGTTTATACAGAAAGATGGAGAGCAAGGAACAAATGAGGAAAAGAGGAAAAACTCCCTCCTCAAATAAGAGAAATTACACTGTGCTGTGGATATTTTTCATTTTGCAAGTTATTCAACTTCTGCTTAATAAACCTTTTCAGAAGAAGCAGCCAAGCCAGAATCCAGACTTGAGTCTGGTTGAGGACTTGTGGGTGATTGTTAGAGCTGAATGTGGCACTGTGCAAGTTGACTAAGCGCCTTTCCAACTAAAATAAGGCAGCGTTGAGACCCCAGTAAAATGATCCAACTTGCCTGACTGCAAGTGATAAGTTGTGGTCGTCTTTATTCGCTGCCTCTCTGTTACTTTATAAGAATATATTAGTGCTTTTCATTATATTGATCTTTGGCCTTGCATCAGGTCACTGCGACTTACTGTTAAAACCAACACAAGATAAGACATTAAAAGGTCTTATGACTTGGCCGTTATGATTTCCCCCACTCTTCCTGAAACCACAACCAACCAACCCTCATCATGTTGGAACAAACTGTTGATACCAAATTTACATATTTCATTTCTTTCTAGTGTTAGCTTTATTGTTTTTGTCATTTTTTTCGCCATATTTTACCTTTGACTTTTAATGACACTTTTGTGCCACAATAAACTGTAGTTATTTAGGATTTTTCCAAAATATATCAAGACAGTTACTCCAACAGCACCATATTTTCCTGCACGCCATTACTCACGATGAACTGGCTGGAAGTGAACACAAGACATAACAGTTAATAAAATAGCAAATATTTTACCCGTAAAGAGACGGAGAGATAAACTGACCTGATCTTTATTAAGTTCCAAATAATGTTACAAGTTCCTGGACTGTGACTGTAAACAGTTAAAATAAGTGGGTCAACGTGTGACTCGTCTAACAGCAGGTTAGTGGGTTTATGGCACTTTGTCCACACAGCTTATAAAAAAGGGTGACGAAGCATGTGCAGCATACAGTCAGCTGTGACATAAAAGAGGACTCTGGCAAATGTTGACCTCTGAGGAACAGAACATTATCAATGATTATTATCTGAAGGGTACAGAAAGTAGTGACCAGGGAGATGATATAAACGTGCTGAGTACAGATTTCGTCATCAATCTCTTGCATCAGACTAATATTAGTCATTTTTGTTCCCTTTTTCATAGAGGTGGAAGACTCTATGTTACTAGTTGTAACCAAACTTATGTCAAATTATTCTGAATCCAGGTGCAATTTTCTTTATTGATTAATCTGTCAATTATTATTTTTTATTTACTGTTAAATTTGAAAGAATTCTGAAAATAAAGTGAGAAAAGTCATAAATGTTCCTAATTTCAAAAGTAGCTAAGATTTCCTGTGGATCGATGGTAACAAATCTCCCTCTTCTTTGTGTGGAAAATAGATTTTGAGTAGGTTCTTTCATAAATAGTAAACTGTTCCAAATGTGGTGCACAGAAGGTTCTTCTGAGATCTACTACAGCACAGGAACTTCAGTCCCAGCAACCCAAATCTTTTGTTAAATATTACCATCAGACTTGTCGTTTTCTGCTTGGTTGTTTTTAATGCTGTGTTTTAACACCAGTGGGCCTCCATATATGTCTCTAAACAACGGGTAACCATAACAACACGCTCGCCACTGCATAATTGTACTATAATTTAAGTGAATCAAATTCCTGGTTGCACAAAATGAATAAACGTGTCAAATACTGGGTTCAAATACCTGTTCATGCTCCATAATATGATCTAAGTCAGTAAGTCTCTAAGTCCTGCGCGGGTACAATTTTTTTGAACCGGAACCCACACCAACATGTTATTATAATTACCATCCGATCCATTGCCCACCTTTATCATCCAACCAAATCTGGACCCAACCTGTTGATGTAACATGCGACCCGAACTGTCACATGTACATAACACAGCAATGATCTTCTGAGATGGTTTTTATCATCAGCTGAATGTCCTCTTAACATACTTAATATAACTTGCATCATATTGCACTGCATTATACTGCTTGAACAAAAATGTAAACAAAAGAAATTTGCCACCAGGAAAGAAAGGTTACACTAATATTTCACTGGACCACATTTAGTTTTGATTACAGCACACATTCGCTGTGGCTTTGTTTCCATGAGCTTCTGTAATGTCCCAAGATTTATTTCCATCCAGCATTGCTTTAATGTTTCACCAAGATCTTGTATTGATGATTGGAGAGTCTGACCACTGTGCAAAGCCTTCTCCAGCACATCCCAAAGATTCTCAATGGAGTTCAGGTCTAGATGTTGTGGTGGTCAACCCATGTGTGAACATTATGTCTCATGCACCCTGAACCACTCTTTCACAATTTGAGTCCAATGAATCCTGGAATTGTCATGTTGGAATATGGCCATACCATCAGAGAAGAAAAAAAATCCATTGATGGAATAACCTGCTCATGCAGTATATTCAGGTATCCGCTGACCTCATTCTTTGGCCACATGTTTTAAACCTAGACCTGACCCACTGCAGCAACCCCAGATCATGACTGCCCCCACAAGCTTTTACAGCAGGTACTAGGGATGATGGCTGCATCACATCTTCTGCCTCTCCTTTTACCTTAGTGGTTTTCTTGTGACTACACAGCTGTGCATTCCCAGTGCTTTGACTTTCCTTTGCATAATGTGTGTGGAAATGTTCTTACATTAACGATTACACAAAGTCCTGAGTTGTACTGTTGTTTTTCTTTCATTGGATTTCACCAAACATTTTTGTGATCACATATCACCATCATGCAAGGTTTTGTTCCGACAACATTAGTTCCTGGAAGATGAACAACCATCCTTCCAGTTTTTTTATAATGTGATGTACAGCTGTTAATCCAACTATAGTAGTTTCTGTCATCTCTATAAACGTTTTCTCTGCTTGATGTCAATAATTTGACCCTTCTTAAAACAGACATCTTTTCCACAACCACGGCATGTGTCTTTCCAAATTGTTGTTTTTGAAATGACAAACTACTCATCAGTTGGGGTTAAAAAAAATTTATGCTGGATGAAAGATAGCCCAAGACAATCCAAAAAGACAACGATGGCACCCAATACTTTGGAAAACTGTTATTTAAATATCCAAAACACAATTATTTAATGCAGGTATGTATAGGGAAAATATACTATTCTCACCCTGATCTACCCGTGAAATTTACATCAAGTATTTTTTAATCGGGTGTTACACCAAAATCTGTGACCCATCAGAATCTGTAACCACAGGGGGCGACAAAGTACTCTCTGGTGAAGTCTTGAAAACATTAAAGCCTGAGTTAATCATAAACCATATACAGCAAAGGCTATCACAAATGGTGACCTCTGTGATCCTGCTATGTTAGGGTTACATATTATCTTAGAAGACTAAGAGGGGTGAACATTTTAACCATGTAACTTTGAAATCCCATGTTAAGCAAACACATTTACACACTGCTGTCAGAGGGTGGAGCTTACTCACTCATTGATGTCAGGACATCAATAATTAGTCTGTTCTGGTGAATTTATTACGGTTAAAGACTGCATTTGCGGTCCATATTTCTTTGGGTTTATTATATTGCAGGTAAGCTACAGTAAAGTCACACATTCTGATGGAAATAGTGACTTTGGTCATCCCTCTCATAAACTAAGACGTACATGCAGAGAAATGTACCCTGCTGCCTCCGTGGTCACAGATTCTGAGGGTTTACAGATTTTAGTGTAACAGGCGCACGTTGCATGATTCTGGCTGTAAGAGTCTTGAAGCTGAGCTCATTTTTTGCTTAAATACCTTATTTTTTTTTAAGTAGTCGTTGTTGGTTTAGTGCAGTGGTAAGCAACCTGCCCCTTTACAACTTGAAAAACTGATCTAAGGTGTCATTACATGAACTCAGAGTGGAGGGACCTTTGGTTTCTTCATCTCTACTCCGTTATTGTGATTTAACTCATTATGAAATATTCTAAAGTTGAATAACCAAGAGTAGAATAACAAACATGTATCAAAGAGTTACATGTGGTTGACTGCACGCTAATCACTGCACTTTTTTTTACTTACCTGGTTAAATTTTCTATCTCTGTGGGAATACTTTTCAGTCTGTTTCCACCGAGTGAAAGCGACTGCAGACGCAGCAGTTTGGTACATTGAAGAGGGATCTCTTCAAACCGGTTCCCACTAAAGTTTAACACCTCCAGCTGTAGAGAGCCGAACTCCTTGGGCAGAGAAAACTCGTCCAGGCGGTTGTTCTTGGCTAAAAGGGTTTTAAGCTTGGCGAGTCGCGTAACGCCCTCACAAATGGTCGACAATCCATTGTTGCTGATGTCCAAAAATTCCAGGTTTTGGAAAAGACTGAGCGACGAGGGCAATGAGTGTAGTCGGTTGTAGTTCAGGTAGAGCTGTTTGGTGTCCCTTTTCCTCTCGTCGCTAATATTATCAACCACGAAGGTATTTAAACTCAAACGTGAAAAATCGAGCACACGGTCTCTTGCTGTAGCAGCCCCTTCATGATTCTCCATTTTGTCTGTTTTGGCGAAGATTTTAACTCTATGCGACGTTCTTGAAAAAGTGTTGCTACTCGCAGAAACCTCCTTAGCTCCAGGACTTTTCTATTTTCATAACAGAAAACGGACTAATTTCCACACACTGGCCAGTAACATTCAACAGCATCGCTAGTGATACATAGGTCACTAGTTAGTACTAACAGCACGTTTCTGCAGTGCAGTCACATTTAACTACTGTACCCGCAGAGAAGCTGTTTTACAACCCAGCCGTTTTGATTGGCTCATTCGTTATTCAAGTCCCGCCCTTGATTGGTGAGTTCCCCTGCCTGTAATATTACAAAAGCGCTCAATTGTAACAAGTTTACTGTGTGGGTTAACTTGCATTTTATAGCTACGTAAAATCACGTCATGGTGTGTTATAGCTGTAATTAAGTTTTTAAGTCTTGCAACAACGGGACAAATTGTGAATGTGATGTGAATTCCGCTTTAAAAAGACTTTTTTAAAGTTTTTTTTCATGTTTTTTACAGTTATGGATAGAAATCAGATCATATCTAGTGATTTACAGAGAAGCAAGAGTAACTATATTAGTTATGAAGTTATTTTTAACTTTAACTAAATAAGAGTTATTGTTGCACAGTTGTTTAATCAGTCAGAGCTTAACAAACATCTACAGATTGAAAATAGGACAGGAGGAACTGTGTCTCAGAAATGTGTTTCCTTCAACCTTTTTGTTCTCATAAGAAGACCATGTGAACGAGGTGACAATGGCACAAAAACATATAATTTCTTTTCACTCACTGACTCCTCTTGCAGGAAACTGTGAGTAATTCAATAAGTCAAGTATTCATTTATTACTTTCCCCTTCAGTCATACGTAAATTTCGTTTTCTACCCCCTATCCACCTCCACACAGAGAAAACAAGTAAAAAAAAAAAAAAAAAAAATTCTGCAACCTTCATCTGTGGCAGCACTCGAATATTTTCGCAACTTAACAAAAAAATATCTTCGTCAATTTCTGTAAAGATGAGTCACTGTAAGAGCCCCTGCATAATTTAGACTCAAAGATTTGTCACAGAAAACCCATTCAACCCTTCTTGACATTTCAAGCTGCACGAACTAAAACATCTGTAATATGCTGATCATTTGATTATTAACATACTTCACAAACTGAATGAGCTGCCCCACTGGAGACATACGCCTCAGCAGACTCTCCATGTTTTAATTAGTCAACTGTTTAAAAGTAATGTTTCTCATTAAACTGCACAATCTAACACAAAGATTCAGAATCCATTTACATCCCTATCTGTATGGGTCAAGATAGAAACAAAAACAGTGAATGGTTTCTATTTTCAGGTTCTTATAGGCAATACTTCACTGGACGGGCATATGAACATTTCAGAATATCCACCCATTAATAATTCCATACACAAACTAGATTTAAAACTCTACAAAGAAAAGAATAGTTCCCATAATGATGTTGCCTTTGTCACGGAGCGGCAGAGGTGAGGACCAAAACGCAGGACTCAGAGGCAGGAGGCAGACGGAATGCAGGAACCAATGATTTAAAAAAAAAAAAAAAAAGAAAGAACAGAAACCACATGACGGGAAACCCCCACACACCATATGTTATTAAAAAAAAAAAAAAAACAACAACACACACACAAGGATCTGAGAAAAGAAACGGTATAATTATGGTATAAATACATTGAGGGACTAATCAGAAACAGGTGAAGTGAATCAGCCAAATCAAACCAGGTGCACTATTGACAGGAAGCAACACAGAACCAGGAAGGGAAAAAACCACAAAAACTAAAGAAACTCAGACATGACCATGACAGAAAACCTACAGTAAAAAACAAACAAAAAAACTACTGAACCAAAAAACTACAATCATGACAGCCTTTTTTATAAATCTAATTTTAAATGATATACCAAGAATAAAATTGAGAATCAAATCGAGCAATTCCTCGATTGTGTTGCATCCTCTCGGGTAAAGAAGATAACCATCCAACCTTTCAGCATAAAATTTAAAAGCTAGCATCTGTAGTGGTATGTAGCTGCATTAGTTCATTTGACTTGAGGAATTTATACAACTGTGGTGGCACCAGCATTTCCTGATGATAAAAGCTGGTAATAGAACAGCAGTTTCTTCATTGTACTGTTGACCTCTCAAACAAAGCCCTAAAAGCCAAATTCAAAGGCTCACAGTGTTATAATCATACACGTGATACTGGGGCAAAGAGAAACCTGCTTTATAACTCAGTATGGTGCCATCAACTTTGTTTTACTCAGTATTTGAATATGAAATTTGGCAGATAAGAGCACAAACACACAGAGAAAGCCAAGGCTTTGTTGTGTAAGGGATTTATTGGCATACATACATTTTCCTTACAGTCTTTGCACTTTCAGTGGAATAGAGATCTAGCTCAAAACTAGTAATGTACCATTCACACAGACCTTTAATAGCGACAGTTACAAAGCACTAGTTTACTGCTATACTTCTGCAAAGCACACTCATTCTTGCAATTAGCTCTTGGCAAAACCGCTGATGTGCAAGCGAAGGTTCAGAACGATGCTGTTTGCAGGTATAAGGCACTGATTTTAACCGTCAAACATCCCAATTTAGAAACAAATGAACACAATCAACAAACAACTCTCAACATCACGTTAATAACACACACACCCCGATATCGATGCATCTACGCTACTTCAGGCTAATCCTTCTGTTAGTGATTTTGGAAGCACAGGTATAGTGTTGTTGCTGGGTCCAGAGTAATGTTTTATCTGGAGAGTTTTTTGTTTTGTTTTTTCATTCAAACACTTTATCAAGACTTTGGTTTTAGCTTTCCCCACGCTAAGCTTAGATCAGAGCTCACCTGGGTATACAGAACTGGACTGTAATCTGTCTCAGAGAAGCAAGACAGAAGAAATGTTCAACCAAAAGCACCACAGGGACTCTTTGAAGCATAACATGGGGACAGGCTGAGCTAACTCAAGCCAATAACACTTGTACATAGAAACAATATTTTTTTCTTTTCAGTAAAAATATCACCAAAGCAGTAAAATACAAATGAATTTCAGTAAAACTAAAACCTAGGAAATATGAAGAGAAGAAAAGAGAAGTGCAACGGTCGAGTAGTGGCCTGCTGTGTTAGTTCTTCATGGTAAAGAAAACTCTCATACAGGAAGTTCTGCTTTCTGTTTTCAGCTTGTTTACCACGTCTGCTGACACGAGGGTAAAAAGAACATTTTGCACCAGGTACCCTCATTTCAGCTGGTGGATTCTCCAAGCCCCCGTCTCTGTTACCTTCTACAACATTGACTTACTTATTCCAAAACAGCGACAATGTGACAGACTTTCATAACAACTTGGAAAAAAAGAAAGATATGTAGTAAAAATAGCCCCAAGACTAGTGTAGAATACAATCAAATATGACAGTACTGAACACAGGGAATCAGATTACATTCTATGACTGCCCTTGAATCTAATAAACATCAAAACAAACATTTAAACACTGTAAA
Organism: Rhadinocentrus ornatus; assembly: GCA_037177495.1. Classification (NCBI taxonomy): domain Eukaryota; kingdom Metazoa; phylum Chordata; class Actinopteri; order Atheriniformes; family Melanotaeniidae; genus Rhadinocentrus; species Rhadinocentrus ornatus. The sequence continues at coordinate 13,889,570 of JBAMHW010000014.1, forward strand.
AAAAAAGAAAAGAAAAAAAAGTGTAATAATTAACATAACAGAGCAACATGAAAAAGTCCGTTTAATAACACTCGGCCACGAGGGAAATCAAGTATGGAAGAAGGGTGATGGCATGCATCCTCTTTTTCTTAGTGTTCTTATTTAAGCCTCCTTTGTGCTGGTCTTCATCTTCTCAGCCGTATCCTGTGTTTGAAAACAATGAAATGAGTGAGGGAAAGATGATATACAGTGTAAAGGTGAACAAACTGAACAAAGTGAGCATCTACAGATTTAAACATTCTTTTTCTATTCTAGTAGTTTTCTTGTAGTTTTCTGTCCTGTAATGGCACAAATCAAACTTGACTGTCAAGCTGGAAGGATGCTGCCTCATGTAAGCCATCAGATCCAGCTGGTTCACAACAGAAAAAGCAGAGTGATTCCTGCTGTGGTTTCTTAGTAGTGGAGAAACCCCCCCGTGCATTAACTTAGGACCCGCACTAGTGGCATTATCTTTGGGGTTGTTAGATTTCTCTTCTCAGAGATTAAGTAGAATATTAGGTACAGATAGAAACAAAAAAGTTTTTGTTTTCCCCTTAAATAAAGAGGGATTAAAGGCCATATAACCACATCAATGTGAGAGACTGATTTATTTGAAGACTCATTACAAACATCGTGTTTGGGCCACTGTCCTGTCTTTGTGTCTAATAGTGATTAATTAAAAATTCAAACGATATCTTTAATTTTGTCCTATTGGTCTTGGTTCATGTCAGTTAGTACTTTTGTTGGTTATATATCAGTGTTACTAGTTACTAGAGTATGTTTTTATTGAATGTGAGCCTCAGTTTGGCAGTTAACCTTTTGTTGACGAGCGAGCAACATGATATGCGTGCAGTACAGAAGGTTGTTGCACACACTAGGAAGCACCAATCCAAAATGACAGAGAAAATTGTCTGAAAGACTTTACCAAGCATTGGCATCCAAATAAAACCCTGTTCAAACGCAAAGCAATTATATGCAAATGTAACAAAAACGTGAGAACAGCACTGTCTTTTTTTATAGCTTCTGCTCATTTCTCCACTTTAAGCAAACCATATTCAGGGTGTCATATGAAAGCAGAGGCTCTAGTGATGACAAAGATGCCTGTCTCTTCTCTGGGTAGTTCTATCTCAGCTTCCAGTCTTGTCATTTTGAGTTCTGCCCTTCCTGTTTTATTTTGTAGAGTTTTTTCCCCTTGTGTATTTTGTGTTTGCTTTATTTCCTGCTTCCAGATCAATTTGTTACACCTGCTTCTTGTTTGTGATTAGTTCCCTTGATATTTAAGCTCCCTGTTTTCCTTTGTTCTGTGCTAGTTCATTGTGTGTGTTTATTAGATGTCACTCTGGTAGTCCGGTCAGTTCTTGAGGTTTTATTATTTGTGTCTTTTATAAAGTTTTGATCTTCGTCAATTCTGCATTTAGGTCCTTTAAGCTCGTCTTCTTCATCCATGTTTTTAACAGTTTATAAGGTGAATTTGGGGAACTTCCTCAGTTCTCCTAACTCTGACCATTAAAAATGTATTACGTAACTTTCCAAACTTAAAACCGTGATCCAGACTCATTTGATGGCACAGTGAAATCTATTATGTGCATATCTGGAGCCGTGGCTACCCAGCAGCGTGCTGAGGCTGAGAAATTGCACTATACAACTCTTTCTAACAGGATGCCATGTGAAGTTGCAGCCGATGTTTGCTTTATGCAAAGCGTCACACGCTAGTAAACGAATAGAAAAACACCAGTTGTTTTGAATGCAAATGTGGCTGATTAAGCAAAGAAATGCAAGAAGACATCATCGGAGGAAGAAAGGAAAAGAGACAGAACAAGAGATAAGACAAGAGTCGAGATAAGACTGTCTTTTACTGTCTGGAGAGAGCTCATAGCACAAGTGCAAGATAGATACTGAATGAGCTGTTGATAGCGGACGCATCAGTGAGATTGCAAAAGTTCTGTAGTGCTTTTTTCCGAGGATGTCGATCTTCCACATCAGCCGATAGGTTCATGAGACATTTGCTTGGTTAACACATCTTAAAACATCTGTAAAACTGCTCTGTTTCATTTTTGTAGCTTATATTGTTAAACAGCTACTAATCAGATATTACTAACTCCTAGATTAATTGGGCTACTATGCCCTGTTATTCACTGACAATAATGAGGTTTTCTTTTGGGAGGAGACAACCATTTACATTTTCTACTGTGTTCCAGGTGAATTTACTGACACAGTGACACTTCTGTAGTTATCTCATGTCTCAGCTTTCTTTTGAGACCAAAATTATGCATACAGCCCTTGTAGTTGTGAAGATATACTTAGTTTATTTTGGGTATGTCATTTCGATCCAGAGGCATTTAAACTGGCCTTGTCAAGAAGAGGTTAAATAACTCTGTGAATGTGATGTCCCAATATCTACTTTTGCTATCTGAAAATCTATTAACATACCAAGCAAACCAGGTCCTTTTTTAATCACAAAATAAACAGTTCTTATGATATTTTGAGCAAAACCACCCCACTAATAGAAATTAGTTATCAGTTGCTGCCTCCTCTTTATCCATCTCATTTCAGAAGGACTGATGCTAAATGTAATATCTGTTAATTATCTGATAAATCAGAACGGGGAAATATAGCTAAAAATCATGGATGTGCTTCTTAAGAGAAGAGGGATCAAATAAATACCACGGCATCATGAATACTGAACAAAATACAAGTTTTGGAGCAACATATAAGATGACGTCTTTCTCAGAGAAAGCTCTGCTTTATTTGAGAAAATGTCAGACCATATTCAGTATTTAATTAAGTATTTATTATTATTAAGTAATTAAGAGCATGGAGTCCAGGTGTTTGAAATGCCACACTTGTGAAACACCTGATATTATGATTTAAAAATAAACTGTTGAGCAGCTGAAATCTTTTATAAGAAAAAAAAGGAAAACTTTTCACTATGAAATCTACAGCAGGTGCTATCTCTAGTCTGTGCACTGTTGTTAAAAGAAGAGGTTGTAAGCAAGATTATTTCCTAACTTTAATGATTTTACAGTGTTCTGACTTGTTGGGAAACAGGAACGTATTTTGAAGGTGAATTTAAAGAGAGCCTGTGTAAATCTGTACACTCAGAGTAAAATCTGTTTACTGTGGCATAACAAGCTACCCCTGAGGGTCACAGAGCACATGACCTTGCTGACTCAGCCGTGGCCTCTATCCAGATCCCTAGAGCTACCTTATAAGCATCACACATAAAAACAAGTGGGCACAGAAACAACAAATTACAGCAAACTAATAATTTATTTCCACTAATAGATCATTTATTTGTTTTATTTGCTAAATGAACGTCCATTTTTGGTAAGTTTATTTTACTTTTATTACACCCAATTCACTCCCAAAATAAACCTATTGACCATCATTGTATCTGCTAGTTTGTAATTTATGGAGCACTTTGTTAATTCGGTGCTTTTTTATATTTTGTTTGCCTTGATATTCCTGGAGTAAACAGAGTTGCTGATAACTGTGGCTCACTGTGCAGTATTAGACTGTTAGCCACTCACAAAAATATGCACATTCCAGTTTCTCAGTAGGTTGTACTGTCTAGCAGAGTGGTGTGATTCAAATGCTCTTTGTCTAGAAATTAATTACAAGTAATTTTGTTTAAATCTTTAAAAAATCTAAATAAACGCAGCACTTATCGGTAATAGCTGTGATATTTCCTCCAATTAAATTGTAGAATTAGACAACTCAGAAGGAGGAGAAATTAGCTCTCTGAAGAAAAACTAAAAGCACTGTGGTTGCAGACAAAACTTGGCCTGGAAATAATTACACCCAAATGGTGATGATAATCCGGCAAGGAACAAGGAAACTTAATAGTATATAAAATGTTTTGAAATATTTGTGTTTCATCGATTATTTCTCCCCATTGATAATTACAATTAGTGTTGTATTACAACGCTCTTCCTCACAGAGTTCTTCAAGAATTTGAGAGTGGAAAAGATGGAATGGCCTGCTGTGATTGGCCAGATCATACTTGTGGAATCAGCTTGGGTGGGCTGTACCAACAAAAACACACTGATTGACCTTCAACAACTCTTGGTTGAGGAATAGGATGCCATCCCACAGGAAAATGTGACCAGGATGAGGAGGAGGAGCCAAGCTGTTGTTGCTGTGTATAGATCTTCTACATCATGCTATTAAGGCCAGCCTATACCTATGACTATGACATTGTAACATGAATAAAGAAGTGTGAGAATATCCAATGTGTGTTGTTTTTTTCATTAATATTGTGGGAGAGTGCAATCAAGTACAAGTTGTTATACCCTGTTGTAGAGGTGATTAATGAGGCTTTCTAATGATGTACAATACAAGATCAGTTGGTATTATTAAAAGGGAATTAAAGTTGTGTAAGCAGTTAAATAGTGCGTCTGATATTGATAAACAGCACTTTGTGACTAATATGACTAATTTACTTTATTGTATTGATAGATTTCCAGATTACATCTACAGACCTGGTGTTTGTTGAGCTCAGCCACACGGAGGTTCCACTCCTCCTCCGTCATCTCTGCTCCAGGATCTGCTGACTCATCCACAGCGGCCTGTTTGTCTGGAAAGTAGAACAAAAACAGGTCAAGAGACATAAATTATGAAAAATGAATCACTCAAAATGTTCAAATGATTAGTGGAATGAACCGGATTAAAAAAAATCATTACCAGTGCAAGTCATAGCAGTGCACACCCAGTTGCCGCATGCACAAACGCAGCGGTTACAATCAACCTGGGTGTCTGCTCCGTCCTCATACATATCATCCTCCAGGGCACATTCTGCACAGACATACAATAGCAAGCCAATAAGCCTGGAGCGTTTTTAATGCAATGCAGCTGAGTGATAACTGGTTTTAACTCGTTAGCATTTATGAATGTAACATACTTCCTCAAGTAGCATTACTGCTACAGCAAATACTTTCAGCTTAGTCACGAGGAGTCAGCAAATTATGCCATTAACCCTACTAAACATGAGTATTTCTGAAATGAAAAAAATAAAGAAAAAAAAAATAAATAAAGATGTATCTAATATACGCTTCATTTGCTTTAAATAATCAGCTTTAAAAATCTTGATTTCCATTACCAAATAAGCACAAGGCCAGTGCACAAATGACTGAGCAAACTAAAGCAACAGCTACAAAGCTGACTTGAGAAAAGTGCAACTGGAGGCGCGTTTTAATAGTTTGCTGGGAGTTTACAAGGCTACAACTTCATGGTACATTGGTATTAGGCATTTATTTAAGCTCACTCTTCTCTGGAGGGTTGAATCCAGGCTTTAGACAGTTGAGGAACTCATCAAAGCTCAGCTTCCAATCAGCGTTCTCATCAGAGAGCTCAATAAGGGCATCGACGCACAGACTCCTGAGAATCACAAACACACAGAAAACATTAGCTTCCACGTGCATATAGTGACAACAAAGCATTAGAATAACAAGAAGCAAGAAATTTAGTAAGTTGAAAGAGTTTTGAATTCCACAGAACACAGGTGTTTATGCCACTACAAGCTCTCACAGCAGACCTTCAGAGATGTTTGCTCTTGTCCTTAAATAACGAGTCTAAAAATAGCATCACAGCATACAACTTTTAATCATGAGCTTTATCACAAAAGCAAATATTTGAAAAGGCAGGTGGGAAAATATGCAACTAAAGCGGTTGTTGCCTCCCCACACATTGTTATATAAGCATGAACTTACGCAAACACACTGACCTGAGCAGCTTGTTGCTCTCCTGGTCCGCATAGGACTGCAACTCCACCACTGACTCATTGTGCTGGATGAATTTGAGCAGCTCGGATGAGTCCAACATAGAATCACCATTGTCATATGACTGCAGAAACACAGGTTAATGCAACAATGGCACAAAAGAGGAATAAAAATCACACAATAATTCACACATATTTTCAAGGCTGAAATTATATTTTGATCAGTTTGAGTCACTTGGATGTGAAAATATTAATCAATAATAAGTCACTGTGGCTAAGCTAGGGGAAATTTCCAGTCCCTGCCAAAAGATACTGTGAGCACACCGCTTGTTTATGTTTTTTATTCAGCTTAAGCATCTCAATCACCGGGTCAACTTAAAACCTGTTTATCTTTTGTAATATTTCCAGATGGTGGGATTGTAGCATAACATGAGACATTGTGTTTACGCACGAATTTCTGGCATGCATCCCTATAATTGTGTATTCATTCATTATATGCACTGTATACAGGCTTTACATTATTCTCTACAGGGCACCAAAACAAAGGCTTTTGAGGTGGTTTGGCAGTGCTGGACCTTTCATTATTTATCCATTATGCTGAGGCCATATGGTGCACAAGATAGATTATCTAAAACATTCACGAGATGCTGTATACATGTAGTAGTGAGTACACTCTCAAAATGTGCAGCACATTTCCATGATCGCTGAAGACTAGATAAACTTTTTTAACGGCTTTAACGTCATTCATGCCAGAGACACAGAGGCCATCCACTGCACAGAAGAGATCCCTGTTAAACTGAATTACAACCATTAGCAGACAAGCTTGAAAAGGTCTGTAACTGAGTGGATCAGCCTGGTTGGAAAGACGGCATGTACCAAAAATATAGTATATGAACACAAACAGAGACAAGTGTCCTTTCTGTCCCACTGGACACCAGCAGAGAGAAGAGGCCTACCTTAAAATACTTGAGTAGTGTATCAGAAAAGTTGGACCCTTTGACAAACCAGCCGTCTGGGACAACCTCAGTCTGCAGCCACTGGATCACACGATTCCTCAACTCATTGCGGTTAGCAGCAAAGCACACCACTGCAAAAGGAGAAAATATTTCCAAAGGTCAGAAGGATGAATTAACAGTCCAAAGGATAAATGCTATCTTGAAAGCTTTTTGAGAGTTGGCTTCTGTCCTTTTGGACATGTGTTATACATTTCCAGTGTCATTGTGACCTTTTTACCAAGTTACAGTGATTGCTCTCAGATAACAGAAAAAACATAAGATATGAACCAATTCTGAATACAATCTAAACCTAGATATCATCCAGGTAAAACGATATACAATATCTGGGTGAAAATATATAATACTGTTATTAGTGATAGAACCTAAATGCATATACAATCATGTGAAAAATAGAGCACATTTACTTACTTTCTAAGGCTTTAATTAAACTTTACTTTAATATAAAATGATCTGGTCTTACTAAAACAAAATAATCAATACAACATAAGTTTCAAACACCTGAATAAAAAGGAGCAAAAAAAAAAAGAAAATGTCATATTATCTGCCCCTTTCCCACAAAAAATTAAACCAATAACATTTAACTAAAAACAGCTGCAGGCCAATGTGGACATTTATCACAATGGCTCTGAAAGTTTAAAGCCTCGGGGACTCTTTCTGTAATAGAAAATTTTTTACGTGTATTTCCCTATATTTCAAATCAGATATGGAACAATCAAAGAATATATACATATATATAAAAAAATCTTTCACTTTATGTAACAGCAATTGTTTTTGCTATTTTAGTTTTTATACCATTAATATGTGACTTCCATTAAATATTTCCATCAATAATAACACACAAAAACTTAATTTCTCTTAATCATTACCTTCTACCTGTCCAGGGTGTACCCTGCCTCTCACCTGAAACAATGCTGGGATTTGACTGTGTCCCCCGGGAACTCATGTGGGGGCTACTCCGAGAGTATGGTGTGCCAGACCCCCTTGTTCGAGCTGTCCGGTCCCTTTACGGGCGGTGTCAGAGCTTGGTCTGCATTGCCGGCAGTAAATCTGAATAATGTCCAGTGAGGGTTGGACTCCGCCAAGGCTGCCCTTTGTCATCGATTCTGTTTATAACTTTAATGTACAGAATTTTTAGGCGCCGCCGAGAGGGGATCGGGTTTGGTGGCCTCAGGATTGGGTCTCTGCTCTTTAAAGTAATGTGGTTCTGTTGGCTTCATCGGCAATTCGCATTCGAGCGTGAAGCGGCGGGGATGAGAATCAGCCCCTCCAAATCCATGATCATGGTTCTCAGCCGGAAAATGGTGCAGTGGCTTCTCCGGGTCCTGCCCCAAGTGGAGGAGTTCACGCATCTCAGGGGTCTTGTTAACGAGTGAGGGGAGGATGGACCGGGAGATCGACAGGCCGATCGGTGCGCCGTCTGCAGTGATGCGGACGCTGCATCGGTCTGTCATGGTGAAGAGGGAGCTGAGCCAAAAGGCAAAGCTCTCGATTTACTGGTCGATCTACTTTCCTACCCTCACCTATGGTCACAAGCTGTGGGTAGTGACCGAAAGAACAAGAATTGAATACAAGCGGCCGAAATGAGTTTTCTCCGCAGGGTGGCCGGGCTCTCCCTTAGAGATAGGGTGAGAAGCTCGGT
>JBAMHW010000014.1:13898058-13914599 GCA_037177495.1 Rhadinocentrus ornatus
CTTGGTGAGGTGTTCCGAGCACGTCCCACCGGAAAGAGGCCCCGGGGAAGACCCAGGACACGCTGGATGGACTACATTTCTCGGCAGGCCTGGGAACGCCTCGTGATCCCCTCGGATAAGCTGGTGAATGTGGCCAGGGAAAGGGAAGTCTGGGTTTCCCTGCTTAGGCAGCTGCCCACACTATCCGACTCCGGATAAGCGGAAGACAATGGATAGATGGATTGATGGATAAACCAATGTTTTATTTTTTTCCAGAACACTTTTTTTTGCATACTTTTTAATGTCACCCGTGTAAAAAAACATGCATATACATACACATAGAAACTCACCTGGGCTGGCAGCCGCCTGTTCCTTTTTCTTTTCTAAACAAGATTATTAGAGAGAGAAAGAAAAATATAAGAACTAAAGCAAAATAAGGTGAATTCAGATTCATGGGGATAAATGAATCAGTTCAGTGAACAAAGTTCTGGAAAGGAGAGTCTGACACAATGCCTTTTCTGCCACTGATCAATGTTCAGACCAGCAGGGACACTGTGTTACGTGCAGTGTGGAAAGTGAAAGGTTCAGTTAAGATAACATGCGAACATCAGTATTAATAAAAAGTTGAGGTCAGAGGTTTGAGAGTGACATTGGTCACTATGAACCCAGTCACTTCAGATTATCAGATCTATGAATATGTGTTAGTTCAGAGGTCACATGCTAATCAGTTCAATTAGTGGCGTTATCAGCACCTGGAACACTCCTCAGGGAGCCAAATGGTATCATTACTCAAACTGGCTTTTACTTCACGCTTATTGAAAATAAGTCGAGGTAGAATTTGTGGTTTTCATTATAATATTGTCAGATGGTTCTTATGTTTATTTATGTTTTAAAAAAGATGTTAAAACAATGATTAGTTGTGCATCTACCGTGCATCTAATATAAAACTCCACATGTTACTGTAGACTGGGATGAGGGATGCGTGGCTGTGATAAGTGTTTAGCACACCTCAGCTTTCTTGTGGTTGACACAGAAGCATATTTATAAGTAGGACGGCTAATTTGCACAAAATGTTAATTTAATTTTTTAATACATACAATTACATTAAATCATTTAAAAAAAAGACTAAATTTACATTTCACTGTTATGCTGAAGGATCTTTGTCACTGACCTCAACTTTTCTCAGTGTTTCAGTAAATATTCACATTGTTACCTTCCTGCACTTATTAAAACACTTTACAGAGCAGCCAGAGAAAAGGAATCAGTGTGAAAACCACCATTTTTAGAGTAGCTTTCTCGCCGTAATTTGTTTTTTTTAGTCAACAGCATTCATTTGCTGTGCTTTTCATAATGTTGACTTGTTAATCACATACTGTATAGTGTTCACCATATAGAGGACTTAATAGTGGATAGGCCAGAGAAATGCTGATGCATTTCACACAGTTCTTAAATGCAGTGAAACATCATAATTAATTATCATCCAAACATAACATTTAAAGTATTACCCAACAATAGAAATTAATTATGTCTAAATATAACCAGTGGAAAAAAAATAATGTTATCAGAGCCATAATGCTGTATCTTCAATGAACATGTTTAAAAAGAGAGCTGCATTATAACCTGCCTCTCACATTTTGAACATATTTTACTAAAAAAATATGTCCTGCATCTTAGGCAAAAATAGTGACAAGTCACTTTATGGTTGAGACATTTGAGAAAGATTATTTGCCCACCAGGAGCTCTCAATGAGTATGAAAATCACAATTTTGAGCTCCAAATGTTAGCGCCAGCAAGCATACAATGATGGATTTAATTTGCATTTTACATTTCCATCTTGAAGCTGCATGATGACATTAGCAGTTTTTAGAAAAAACACATGTGGCATGCATATCACACGCGAGAAACCAGCTCTAACTGGGTGGGACTTATCAGGGCTGGTGTTGAGGAGCAAGGTTTATCAGGCATTTGCAACAGATTATATGATGTTTGATAACAGCTGAAGTGAGAGTGAGCAGCTGTAGCGTGGCATGCAGTTTAGATAAAGTCGGGGATAATTTGAATATTTGAATTACGATGATGCCAAAGCCATTTATAGCTATTAAGGAATTATTTTCACAGAAAAATAAAAATTGCGTTGTTTTTTTTCTACTGTAATGAGTTATTTTTGTAACCAGTCTTATGAAGATAAATCAACTGTGTTCATCTTGCTGTGTATGTCCATGTAAGTACCTCTGCACCACAAATAAAAAGAGAGACAGGTGCAGACAGTCTTTGTCATCTTGTGAACATGTATGACACTAAAGGCACTAAATATGTGATATAATTCTAGTCCAGGTTTCAGTAAAGCACCAAGAGGGGAAAATAAACAAGTTCAAAGTTAAGCAAGAGTATTTTCGTAAGGAAGTCAGCAAGTCAAGAATACAGAATTCCTTTGGCAGGAAGACCTCTCATCAACCTGTCACCATCAACAAGGAGGACATTGAGGTGGTCCTACAAGTATTTAGGTGTACACCTCGATCACAAACTGGACTGGTAATCAGCTGGACAAACTGATTAATAAATGTGTGTCTTTGATGGGGAGGAAGGTGAACTCTGTGGAAGATGTGCTGGAGAAAAGGATGATGGTTCTAATGCCGGACATCCTGAGCATGCCCAAACACCCACTGCATGATACAGTGGCAGATCAGCGGAGTAACCATAGCAACAAGCTCCTCTCACTGGGCTGTAGAAACGAACAGTTTAAAAAGTCGTTTATCCCTTCAGCTATTAGGCTGTTCAACAGATGTGTTGGAGCTGAACTGAATTTTATCTGTGCACTTAACTATTGATAGTAACTTTTACCCTACTTTTTTATATGAGTGATTGTGTTTGCTGCCGGACGCCGGAATGTCCTTTAAAGTTTTATTGATCTATCTAGACCTTGAACATATGTGAAACCCATGCAATCCATGTAAAACCCTATATAATGAGTATAGGGATACTTGTCAGCAATGGATAAAATCTCTTTGGAATGAACACATGATTTACGTCCAACCCAAACACCTTAACACAGCTCCAATCAAAGTATACAGTATCTGAGATGAACAGATGAACTACTGTGGGCCCCTGACCAAGATTATAAAAAGGGTTTTGTAAACCCTCCCCTCCTGTGGTTTGTTGCTGTGTGCTGTTGACTGTACCCTTGCAGTGTCCATCGTGGGCCACTTGAATCTTCAATCCAGTCAGACAAGCGTCCCTGTGGAGCTCACAGTGATTCCTGTAGGTCTTACCATTGCTGCCACATACTGACCTCTTGTGGGGCTTACAGCTCTACAAATAAAGAGGAACAAACATATTGTGAAAACCTGTTTCTATTCCTCTTAAGTGAAAGTGCAGCCACCTGGCCTCAACTTAACCCCACATCAATCTCTCACCTCTATGCACAGACAGCTTGGCTCCCCTTTCTCATTGACAGCACACTCTCTGCCGGCCCCGCAAAACACATTGGCACACACTTTGCTCTTCTTCTGCAGATCCTGGATGACATAAAGACATAATGTTGACACGTTAGGAAAAGTTGCAAGTTTCACACACAGGGTGGTGCTGTTGCATATGTAGGAGGCAATAAAAACGGGTTGACCACAATTTATCACTCTTTTCAGGCTCAAACTTGCTTTTGGGACAGAGAACACAAATATTCCATTTTAAGATTCAACTGTGTATAATCAAACCTGTTCTGTTTTGTAGATTGTGTATAAGAATATAAACTCAAACTACTTGTGTGGCCTTGTATGGTAGTTTTCAGAAACCATCCTGCAAGATTTGATCACTGTGTCTTTGGACAATCATCTCCTATATCAGTGGTTCCCTATCCTTTTTGCTTAGGAACCCTCTTCATGCACGGTAAAATGCCGTGGACCCCCTGCTTCACCCTGTGCTGAAACCATGCTTGGTTTTAGGCTTTCAAAAGTGAAATTCTCACCATAAATAATATATTCTGGTTCAGTCAAAATTAAATTAACAACATACAATTTGTGGACATTAATCACAACCCCCTGTGCTCTTTGGGGGACCCCCTTGGGGGGTCCTGATTTCCAGGTTCTAAACCACTGCCCTAAACCATAAATTAAAAAAATTTAAATAATTTTTTTGTGTTTGTAGCCTTGTTTTTGTCCTTTAACATGTCATCAGTTTTTTGTGTTTAGTATGTTATTGAAGTCACTGGTGACTCACTGGATATTACCCAGACACATCATTGATGGCCACACTTGGATCATGAAGTCCTCAGTGCTACAGATGAAAGTGGTATCTTCACTGTGTGTGGGTGCAAAGATAACAAAAAACAATAAATAAAAACTGAAAATCATAGAGACTGATTCAAACGCCTCCATTGTTCAAGCCTTATTTTATTTTTATATTTAATCATTCATATTTAACTCTCAATTAGTGTTTTAAACTATTTCTTTGTTTTAGAAGATTGCCAGCAGACTAAAAAAATTAGGTCACCATAGCTACATTCCAGCCAATCACAAGATGCCAAGCGGAGCTCCACAGCCATTTGTTGACCCTCATTACCCGTTCCTTTCCCAGTCTTTTTATAATGTGTGTATTTGAGCATGCGTGTGCAGGGTGTTTCCACATCTGGAGTCTGAGCTGTGTTTTCCTTCTGGGCCCATTCCCATGCTCAGTGAAATCTTTTTCTCCTCCCTTTTTCCTCCAGACTTCATCTCCTCCCCCTTGTCTCTAAGCTGCTGTTTCCTGTGTGTCCGAGGTAGAAAGTTGGTTTTCTGACCACGTGAGCTTGACCTGAAGTTTCTGTGTGTGTTTGTGTTTATGTACTTATGTCTTATTGATATGTATGAAAACCAGTGGACCAGAAGTGAACACTTTCATAAGTTCTAATGATAAATATCAAGGGGTGGTTTAAAGGGGGGGGGAGGGGTCACATGCTTGCATCACGCTATAGCAACTTTAACTCAAAACTGGCAAGGGGAGGGGGAATGTGGGGATTTACTTAATTTCCATACATAGTTCAAACACACACACACACACTTGCACTACTAAGCTGAGGTCATGGAAAATCTTCAAAGTGATCCGTGTGGCCTTGAGCATGTTGTACAATTCAGTTTGATAGACACAGATGGGCTGGAGGCTTGTTGAAACCTGTGGAAACTTTCATCAGTGCATGAATAATGGATAGGTTCCTGAGATGAATCTGCTACAAATTTAAGTCTGTTTGTCCATCTTTCGCTGAGCAGATGATCGCTGACATTTGGCTAATAAATGCGTAGGCAGCTGATTCAAGTGGATTGTTGCCATAGCGAGGGCATGATGGCCTCTCGTTCTGGTGTTTTAACAGAAGCGTCAATCAGGCAACCTTGATGAAATCACAGCTGCTCAGATTTTATGACCTGAAGAGATATACAGTGTAAGATGAGACTGTAGAAAATGATGGACAAAAACAACTATAATGTCACCTTCACTAAACCAGGGGAGGCGCCCACATGTGGTCATAAATCATGTTTGCCTGTGGCCTGGGGCTTTCACTCTGAATTTGAGCATGGGCAGAAATAAACTTTCAAATGCATAATTACTAACTATATTCACACGTATTCTGGTTTTGACTCAAAATTCAAGTCATAGTTGGGATTTACATACAGACTAAAAAAAAATAATTACTATGTGTGTTTTTATTATCACCGAAACCCCTTAATTTTCTTTTAAGCAATTTTAAGAATGACACCAGACTTATAAATTATGACAAACTAAAATACAGAAATGTTAAAGTTAATTTTAATGTGGTTACAAAATTTATTTAGCAATGACTAAATTAGTCACAGTTATCTCCCTAATTACATTTTGTAACAAAGTACAAGTACTACTATTTTTATTGAGGTCCTGTCACAATTCTCACATAACCACTTCACAGGAATTATTAAAGTTAAAAACAGAGTTTTTGCATAATAATTAGAATCACCTTGAGGTACTAAAATCGTGACAAGCCAAATGCCAAAGAAGAACCCATTAATTTAGAGGTTAATAGGAAACTGAGTCAAAGTTCCAAGTTATTCATGCTATAAAGTAATTTCTACTTAAACAGCATGCTCTCATGTTCAGTAAATGTTAATTTCACAATATGTGCTAAAAAATTATTAAGTTTGAAAGGTTGCACACAATAGTCAAACAGCTAATCATCTGCTAATCATCTAACAATTTTACAACTGTTACAACTTACTGTGGATTGGAAAGGTAGATTCACACCACCTACATCTCTATGCCACATATAAAGCTATAGCTCAAACAACTTGACTTAGCTAAGCAAGTAGCTAGCTTAGCTAACTGCATGACCTCTAATTGGTAAGAGTGAATTACCGAAGGGGAGGAGTGGCAGTATAAACAGTAAATAGACTTGTACTTGCATAGCACTTTTCCAGTCAGCTTGACCACTCAAAGCACTACTACTACTAGTCACATTCACCCATTCACACACACATACCCCGATATGCACATCGGGAGGCCACCTAGGGTTAGGTGTCTTGCCCAAGGACACTTCGACATGTTTTCAGGAAAAGCCTGGAATCGATCCACCAACCTTCCAGATGAAAGGTGACTGCTCTTCCTCCTGAGCTACAGCCACCGATAATAAAGGGTATTCAAAATCAGGGTCTTTTATCACTGACTATGATAGTGAAAGCTCCTCGTACAATATTAGTTGTACAATGTCATTGCCAAGAGTAGTGACTCACTCAGGTAATGTTACTAAGTAAGAGGTATTAGTCTTTGTGCAGTACTAAACTATGATGTCTCCTGGCTGTAGTTCATCTGCAGATATGACAGTAGAAAGATGTTATGATCGGCAAACAAGTATTTACTCAAATGTTAAAGTAAATGCATGTTTGATATTATTTTAATGTAAACACGATGAGGGTTTTCCACAAAGGCTGTTTAACTGGTATGTATGCAAACCCAGTCATCCACTGAGCGGAAACTGGAAACAATGCACCACTACAGAAAAAACAAAAGAAATCTTACCCACTGTGGCTGTTCCAGTTAAATTGTATTTTTCTTTCCAGAATACTGCAGTATATACTGAGTACAGAAGGTCCTTAATAGTACAGACTCAATAATTGTATACAAGCATAATTAATTAATCAGATTCCATAATCTCTTTTTTTGTCAGGCAAATTAAATTATTTAAATGTTTTGAGAGGATTAAAACTTAAGTGCTGTGCCCTTTTACAGCTACAGGAGACATGTCACTGAACTAAGACTGATTACAGAGAGCTTACACTGAAGTCAGAAAAGGAAAATGAGTGGGCAGTAAGAGGAAGAGGATGAAGTTATGATGAGAGTCTGAAGATTAGGAAACAGGTAGAAGGTCAAGATACAGAACGGAAGGAGGGGTCCTCAAATTCTCCCCTCCCACATGCTGAATGACTCCAGGCTGCGGTAGACTTGAGCAAAAGGGCAATAACTTCAGCAGAGAAAATGCTTCACTCTTTTTCACTGATGATAAGGCTGCACACAGTAGAACAACAAAATAAAGCAAAACAAAACATGCTAACACATAAAAAAATGTTGCATGTCTTTCTCATGTTCTTGCCCTACTACAGAACAGAAAACATAACAGTGCGAGTAACAGAGCTTATCCATCTTTATATACAGGCTTGTGCATATGTATTTATGTGTGTGTGCGTGTGCATATGTTAGAGATGCTCCATTGATCTAGCAAGCCAATCAATGCTTCTTTCCTGTGAATGTCACTTTGCACAGCCACCACAAATCCTTTCCCACTATGTATCCCTGCCCTTTATTAGCAGAGATAACATTGATTTAGAGACTGTAAATACCTTGCTGCAGCAGCAAACAGCATAAAGGAAGTTCTTTTAAAAAAGAAAATCCGTGCTTTGATGAAGCTATTTTTTCCCAACTCGATTGGTTTGGCAAACCGTGATTAAATCAATAACGTACAATATCTTTGGCTGTTACCTTTCATGTTACTTACTATGTTAGAGATGTGTTATTTAAGTGCTGTATTCAGTGTGGTGTACTGCTAAACTATTTGCCATTATAAAAAAGGTGAAGAGTGATTGACTTAAAGCTGTATAGACATCTTTCATCATCATCTTTCAAAATTCAATGATTAAGTGTGAAAAAGCTTCAAGAGATTAGGTTTATTTTGGTATGCAAGCATCCTCATTAAGCTCATTTCACATCTTACTTTGTACGATTTTCTACATTCTGAACTAACAGTATATATCGAATACGTGATATTACTGTAATTATTCAAAGAAGAGATGGACTGGAAATAAAGAAAATAAATAAATATGGAAAACAGCTTGGATGTTTTGACATTTTACCACCACAACTCCTCTGAGAAATCCTATTTTAGCACTCAGGATGGATTTATAATGATTCTGATATAAGCTGATGAGACTCAAGTCAAGACAGACATAGCAGCTTTCAGCTGTGTCCTGGAGGCTTCAATGAGTCTCCATGTAGAGATTTTAAGCCTGTTATTTAATCAGTAAAACATTAACTACAGCAAAAATTGGATGGCACTAGGCCTGTCGCGATAAGCAATAAGTCAATCAATTGCACGGTAAGAAAAAATGAGGGCGATGACTTTGCCGGCTCCGATAATTTTCATTATTTCATTTATTTATTTATTTTCTAGCTTACTTTACCATAGACTGTATGACAATAGGTTTCACTATGCAGGATCTCGACTAAACGCTCTGGTTTCTTACAAAGTGATCTCTCTGGTCTAGTGTTATACTTGACAGCAGCATGTTGCAGCACGAGACCGCGGTGAAGCACCTGTGTGAGCCGATATGCCGCATTTGTTTTACAGGCTGCCAACTCTCACGTATCGGCCGTGAGACTCGCGCATTTGAGTGCCTTCTCACGCTATCGCGCTAAACCTCCGATTCTCACGCTGAATCATATAAATAAGTTGAATGGAGAAAAATAGCTGTGAGATCTTTCTCATTTGTTGTATCGCTGCTCCCCACATGCAGGCAGAACACACACATGAAGCCTACAACATCAGTACAAAGCCCCCACTTCCTGGTCTACCGTAATAATCCCCGTAATGCGCAGATAGAGTTACACAAATAGAGTCAGACTATATACTACCGTATATGACAATACACATCAAGAGCAATGCTAATCGAGAGGTTCAGGAGGATTCCCAGTGGGCCGCATTACTTTTGGGCTGGTACTAACTGGCAGTTTTACAGGTTTTTCCTGTCTGTGCCTCATGTTTAATATTTTTTTATATATTTTTTGAAGGGAAATTTTGTTTACAGAACAAAGACTTTATTATCCATCATACTTCTTGTTTTTGGTTGTGTTTGGTTTCCATTCACTGTTAATGAGACTGAGAGTTCATTCTATTTATTGTTTTTGTTTTGATATTTAAAGTTCCTTCCAGTTCCAGTGTAAAATGTTCTTTAGAAATTAAAGTTTATTGATCTTTGAAAGGGTGTACTTGTATTATAATGGCATTATCATTATATTAGTTGAAAATGGTCTCAAAATGACAACATTATCACTTTGCACAATATCTTGCGCAATATTTGCACTTATCTCAAAAATTATCGCACAGCAAAATTTGTTATCGCGACAGGCCTAGATGGCACTACTGGATAGCTCAATGAATTTACTTGTTTTTCTACTTTATGAGGGTATTAAAAGAGTAGTTATTCTGGAAGTATTTATATATTTTGTATTCTTGTTCGTTTTACAGCAACATGATAAGCTAGCTGAACTTGGATTAGCTTAATATGTTAGGTTAACTCAACTTAGCATAAATACTGGAAAAAGCAAGAAACAACAATCTCTATCTTAAATTACAAAAACACTTGATAAAAAGAAACTTACACTGCATACATATAAGGTTTTCTGCTTTGCTCTCCCTTCTGCGTGCATTTCTTTTTCTTTTTTCTTATCTTTACTGGCAAGAAATTTAGGAACACAGACTCCATCACTGGAACAATATTTTTTTCATCATCGGAGAAGTAGTGGAATAATGTCTCCTAATCCTGCAGTAACAGTAAGCTGCACTAAATGTGAGCAACTTTCTTTTGAGGATAACACAGCTGGAGCAGAGGATTAAAACACTACAAGGCATTCAGGTGAATGAGGAATTTATTGACTACTGCCACAGACCTAATACACTTCCTTTGATGTGTTCAAAGGACACTGGAATAGCTGGGGAAAGTCCTAAACTTGACGGTCAGACTGATCTCTCCTACTGGAACTGTGTTGGTGCCAGACCAAAGTCATCAAACCCCAGCCAGAACCTGTACTGATGTTGTTCAGGCTGAACCAATTATTGTTGGTTATCTCTACTGATTTTAACCATTTTATCTTAACAGGGGATTTTAACATTTACATAGATAACATGGCAGATGGTAATGTCAAGGAATTTTCTTCCATATTGGACATGTTTGGTTTATGACAACATGTAAAAGAACCAACCCACATTCGAGGTCACATTCTGGAACTGGTTATTTTAAAAGGTGTTGATATTTCTTCTGTTGCGGTCACCGACTTGACCATGTCTGACCATTTTTGTATTTTGTTTGATTTACTAATCACTCAGAATGTCCAAACAACCTGCTTCTCGGTTAGGAAGAGGTACATTAATGAAAGAACAAGAGCTAAGTCTGTGGAAGGCATAGCTATGTTACCAACAACCAGTGCAGAGTCAACTGAAAAACTCCTGGATCATTTCAATCTGAAAGTCTTAAATGTAATGGATGCTATTGCACCGATAAGAATCAAGGGCTTGACCAAATAGAGAACCCCATTTGGAAACACCACTGTGGTCAACAGCCTAAAAAGAGAATGCAGGAAAACTGAACGAAAATGGCGGAAAAATAAACTTCAAATTCACTATGAGCTGTACAAAAAGCCTGCGTAACTATAACAATGAGATGTGCAAGGCCAGACAGCTACATTTATCTGAAATGATTAACAAGAACGTCAACAATTCTTGTACTCTGTTTGCTATGATTGGAAAAACTTACAAATCCTCCTGTACAGAAAAGCCCAGAGCTTCTTTCCACTGAGAAATGCAACCAATTTGCCAACTTTTTTAGCCAAAAAATTAAAACAATTAAGCAAAATATTAATTCCACACAGTCAAACAAGAAAACTACTCTGTGTTTAAAACCTGGAAATAATTCTGATGGTATGTCACAATTTAATATGGTCGATTTAAAAATCCTACACAAAATAGTTTGGCATTTGAAATCAACAACATGCACTCCGGACATTATAGCATCCGACTTTTTAAAATCAGTTTTTACCTCAGTAGAAAGTGATCTCCTACTTATAGTTAACAGCTCACTGGCATCAGGCATTTTTCCCTAGTCACTAAAGATAGCTGACATTATTATTCTGTGGTCAATAACATGTATTCTAGCTGATTTTTCCAGGGAGGAAGGCGACGTATTGATAGAAAATAATTATTATCTAAGAGATATTTTTGCGTTAGAATGCTGCGGTTCTGGTGATTAAATCACGCCGAGAAACTGGTTTTACTTTGGTCTATTTTGTCTGACAAGAAGGAGGACAACTACCCCCATCTCGCTGACAAATCAGCTGAAATAAAATATGAAACACGAGGGAAAGCTCTCGGAAAATACGTCTGAAAGAAGAGCACAGTCGCCTGCTGGTATGACTTCTGTGAAGAGTAACAACAACTGCAAACTGTTGCAACGTAGCTTTTCTACTGTAGGCTAACTAACAAATTAGCCGTTTCTGCCGTTTTATTTAGCAAGTAACAGTAAATGATCCGACTTAAACAGGAGGATAAAGTAGTTGCTGGACCACCCTGCCCTGTTTCTAACATAAAGCCAAAATAAACTTCACTGTTAGATTGCATTAACTCTGCTGCAACCTCCGTGTTAGCTTTGAAGTCCCTCTCCAGCTGCCTCCACCTGGTAAATGCTCCACCGACGTACACTCTTATTTTCTCCCAGTTATTATTTCTTTTTCTTTTCTTGGCTATTTTTTTCCTCCGTCTCGTGGGCAAAGAGAATAGATGATCCTCCATTTTAATGTAAGCTGGCAAGCTGAATGACCCACGGTCGTCTAGGCTTGTTTACACCACATCCGTGCCTTCCCCCACAAAACAGCAGGAACTCGCAGGTAAAACACACAAGGCTAACAAGTTTGTCCCCTTTTGGCTACTGTATTCAAAGATGGCGATGCAACATGGCAGCCTCCAGTTGGGTGCGCCGCCACCTATGTATTTATAAACATCTCATTCTAAGCTACAAGAACGCTTTCATTTGGATGGGACTGTGATTAGACTTTGGTAAAAATACGTATTTATGAAAGCAATTCTTGATTTTTGCTGACAAAATACCAAAAAAACTACACACTGTACCTTTAAATTGTTAACAGTTTTGATAGATATATATATGCACATAGACAATTACTTAGATTATGCTGTATGCTGCATCAAGAACATGATGGTGTTGATGTGGAACGGCATGTATACATTTGCTCCATTCACTGGCACTGGGGCATCTGAGGTTTACCTGGTAAAGGTCAGCTTACACTGAATATTTGCTAGAATTTGCCTAAGGGGCCAGTAGATTGTATAGGTCCCCAATGTTCACGGTCACTCTCATTCCTAGGGAGAATTTAGAGTGACCAATTTAAGGTGTCTTTAAACAGTAGGAGGAAGCCAGAGTACCCAGAGAGAACCCATGCAAACATAGGAAGAACATGGAAACTTCATACATAAAGTCACTGTTTCAATTCCTCCCCAGCCAAAATTTGAACCAGCCATCTTCTGTCTGTGAGGCCTTATTACTAACCACCACACCACCATGCAGCCCTATACAGTTTTTTCTTTTTTGTTTAATATATTGAAGCAAGTAGAAATTATACATCTAACGCACGTTGGAACAACCTTCCGATAAATATTCAAGTCATGTGAATGGAGCAAAACTTATTATCTGCCTTCAAATATTAAGAGAATACATATGTTCTAAACACTAAGACAATTTGGAAGTGCATTCTGTTTTTTGCAAATACAGATATAGTGAAATTTTGACAGTATCAAACAGTGATGTAGAAACTTCCACGTCTCTAAAAAAAGGCAAATGTGGAAGTGTAAGAAGTGCTTTGAAAAATTAAGAGTTTTCATTGTGGTAGACAAGTACTGCCAGTTCTGCGTGTTGCTGTTTGGAAAGCAGCAGTTTGCACATACCTGGAACTTCTTCAAGACCATAACTGGTACTGTTGGGCTTAAAGCGATCAGGTTGGACCTTCATATTTGGACAAAGGACATCTAAGAGAAAAAGACAATAGTATAGTGAGACAAAACATGATGCTCTTGTGGGTACACAAAGTGTTCTAACACTAATGGGAGCCTTAAGACCTAATCGTGTGCTACTGTTTATTTATTAAACCAGATACCTGGGGGGTGGTGCTGCTTAAAAATGGTATGAAAAGCTTGATTTCCTCAGGAAGCAATCATGTCACTGGAACTGAGTCTCGGGACTGATATGTGATCTTTTGAGATGGTTGAGTGAAGGGCGAGGGGCAGATCTTTTAAGCAAGGGCAAGAAGCACAACCACCTCAGGAACAGCATCAGTTTTATGTATCCACACATGCATATTTCTGTAATGGTGGTGACAGTAGGAGAGCAAAGACCTTCAGGCTGAGTTTTAATTGGCTGGAGGAGCATTTTTTATTTCTGTCAAGATGCTAGATTCCCTGCCAAAGAGTGCATAAAGTAATTTCTTATTCATGTATGTGTAAATGTCTAAACAATGTGATTAAAATTTCTAAATGTTTTCCCTCAAATGAACACATCTTATTGCAATGTCAGTATCAGATTATAGTAATTTCTTTAGTTTGAAATATTGCAAGGATGGCTGCAACTGTCCAGCCGAGATGTCTTTAAAAAACACATAAAAGAATAATATGTTTTTTTCAGCAAACATTCTGGCGACATGAATGTGCTTGAACTCATGTTTAGTGTGGTCTCATAGCAACATGTATAAAAAGCATACCACCTGATGGTACAATCTTGAATGGCTATTGTACCATCAGTAATCAGTTTTATAATATATATAGTTTTTTTGTATGTGTGTGTGTAATTTAATGCTTGTAAAAGTAGCCAGCATTTAAAAGTAGTAAGGGTTACAGTACAAAGGTCAACCTCTCATATTGTGTAACTTGAATGTCATTCCCCACATTGCTCTGTAAACTTGCAAATGAAATCACATTTACTACTTGACAACAAGCTGTAAGATAACCATTTCATTTCAATAAGGTGTACTGCTACAGGAAACAAAGAGGTTATGCTCAATGTTAAATATGCATTTGCAATCGAGCAAAGAATTTTGTTCGTATGTACATGTTTCAGTCAAAATTTCAGAGACTTTGTGGAAGCGTACCCAGACGTGGCAAATATAGAAGTACCGCTATAAATTGTAGCAGCAGTGTTGTGCAGTGTAGCTGACTTGCTACCGGTAAAAGGAACAAAAAAGAAGAAGAAACAATGATGTATTTAATGGTCTTACATACTACCACCATCTATTTTATATCTCTGTCTCTTCTATTTCTGAGAATTCTCTTTCTCGTTGTCATCTTATCCTCCATTGCCATTGCCATGTTTGCTATTGTCTGAAACCGACGTTGGAACTTGGAAGTGAACTCTGAACTCTGCATCGCCCTTCAGTGGATGTATTGCCTAAAAGCTATGCCAATGGAAAGCATGTATAGGGTGTATGTGGGCAATTAAATCTGACAGCATTGGACACAGACGTACCTATTGACATAAAGGCAGCATAAATGAAGCTTAAATCACATACACTTGAGAATAAGGCTGGCCATATTGAAAGATCCTGTGCCTAGGAAATAAAAACTTTCATGTGTATATTTTCAACCAACTAACAATCCCTCATTCTTCCCTTACAGAGTAGGGGAAAACATGGAAAAGATTCTTTATACAGTTAGCAAGTAGTGCCCCTCTGCGTTACTGTAGATTGTGGTACTGCCATAAAGGAGACATGTAGCATTGTTGGATATAAATTTAAAATTTATTTCTAATAAAACTCACTTGTCCATAAATCTTAAAACACTTGAAACCAATTTCCCACTCAAAACACTGAAAATGCAGAGTTTGTTTTGTTTACCTATAAAATTTTGAAAGAGCAGCGTCTTGGAAGAAAATTTGCATCTTGTCCACCACAAACAAAAAGTTTGAAATTGTTAATTAGCTGTTTTAAACCAGTTCATGTGCATTTTCAAACAGTAATTCAACTTTTACTTGAAGCCTAATTTGAGCCATGTATATGGCCATTAGTCTCTTATACTTTTGTTTTTAACTGTTTGTTATGTTAGTTTAGGAATTGAAACAATTTAGCTAGGATTAGGAAAAGAAAAAAGATGCGGTTTGGTGTAAAATGGCCTTTATAAAAACTCTGCCTGTTCTGGTATGTGATGTGCTGACAGAGACTTCTATCTCTTCTGGCAAAGAAACATTGAGATCATACATATCTTTGGCTTCTAGAAACAGTAAAAAAGCAACAATTTGTCCTGGCAGCCAGATTATACGTTGAGTCTGAAGGACTGCTCATGTATATCTCTTTCTTGGCACAGCTTTGCATTTGTTTACCTTGTTGTTTTACACTTTAGCAGTTTAAACGGCTACTGAAAAAAAATATCATCTATAAACATGTCTTCCAACGGAAACTTGTACATGAAGCATCATCATTAGTAAAGCTACAACAGTAACATTTCCGCCAGTCTTAGACCCTTTCCACATGTTCAGAAATGCTTTGACAAACAGCATTTTTCTTTCTTTTTTTTTAATGTTTGGATCTTACATCCACATGCAAACAGCATGTTGGGCCACTGAAAACTTGGCTCAGTTTAATTTAGTTACAAACATTTAGTTACCAAAATTAAATCCCAAATTGAATTAATTTGAAAATCACTAAGATTTTCTCCTTCTCGTTACTTTTGCAACTGTAAAGGTGAATGTAAGTGAAAAAAGAATTTAAGACCAGGATTGTTTTCAATCTGTTCTAAGGAAATTATTTTTAACTGGATACTCCCTGGCCATATTTTCAGAAAAAAATAAAATAAACAAATAAACTGCTAAAAAGATGTACTCAAAATAAATGAATTATTGCTTCACAATACAGAGGTGCTGCTTTTTGACAGCCAAGCAATAGGCAAATGCTTGGGGCCCTGAGCCAGAGGGGTGCTTCCAAGGGCCAACCAACTTTGAATCAGACAGAGCAGTAACAATGTGGAGAGTTTGCAATAACAGTAGACAAGCAGAACAGAGCTCCCTAACGGCCCATTTATGCTCGATGCAGAAGTCGTATTTCCAGGTGAACGGACATTTTTGTCCGTCTTCTGCATCGGTTATGCGCATAATTTCTTCCTTTATCAAGGAGCTTAGCTATCCTTTGCTTGACATGGAGCAGTACCACTGTGGGGGCGCTGCTGAGCAGAATAGATCACCTGGACGCTCCCCATCACCTTGTGTGTGCCCCCTTCTAACCTGGTGCATCACCTCATTCCCCTTATATTAGCA
>JBAMHW010000014.1:13933389-13954757 GCA_037177495.1 Rhadinocentrus ornatus
ATTACCATGTTTATATGATGATGTCAAAGCACGTTGTAACAAAAAGTGCCACGTCCTACAGTAACATGACATAAAATTTATTAAAAAGCATTTTAATAAAAAGTGAGAATATACAAAATAGACATAAAAATTACACTGTTGATTCTGTGATGAGGACAATTTCATTTTGACTAAAGTGATAATATAAAACATCCAGCACTATAATTCTCACTTTTGCTGTAAAGTATTTTGTAACAACACAGTAGGTTGTTGGAAATGTATACACAGGGTAATGCTGATATACTGTAAGTCAAAGAATAAACTATCAAAGCATGTTGGAGGCCATTTTTTTGTCACAACTAACAAATTACCTAAATTTCTGTGCATGTACACTAGTGATGTGCGGATCAATACCAAAATGTCGATACAACCAATACTACTACAGCTTTTTATGTACTAGAATCAATATCCGTGTTAGAACATCAACATATTACTGATTTGGGGTGAAAATGTAGTCTTTCACAAACTAGAATACAGTGGAAAGTAGCAATAATATCAAGATCTTCTCTAAATTATACCCAGTTGGCAGGAACTACTTTTCTTCTGCCTGCCAAAATCATATATGAAAGTGTAGGGACGCAGCAGCGCATCTCACTCACTCAGTTTGTATTATCACATGTGGAGCTGAACAGCAACAGTGCAGTGTATGATGTGTGCGGGAAGACAGAGGTATTGTAGCAACACCACAAAACCTCTTTATACATTTGAGAGTCAACCATAATACAGTATATAATTAAATTATGATGAAGATGAGGAGGAAATTAGCAGGCATGTCTCTCTTGGAGTCCTTGATGCTGCAGACATAGTAACTATTCAGAGGGAGAAAATGTTTAGCTGTGTACCACTGATGCTAAATTTTGGAAAAGTGATTTTCATCTGTCTGCTAGGTTGAAGATTTTGTCTTGATGTTTAAATAAAAGGAGTTCCCCTCGTTCTAAAGACTATTGCATCCAGTTTAGTTATGTACAGTATTAAATGTGGTTTTAAAATAAGAAATGCTGCAATAAATATCTGTATGAGTTTAGCTTGAATTGAAATGTGTTCCTGAGATCAGCTCACATCGATTCAACAGGCCTAAATTCAGTCGGTAAGGATGCTGCAGAGGCTGGTGTCTTAAATATTCAGTAAAACAGCCATTGTAGGGTTTTAAAAAATAAAAATGTAGATGAAAAAATGTAATAGTATAGAAAGACAATTATATCAATCCTTGTCATTGGTTTAGACTGATGGTTAACTAAATATTTTAATATGTAAGTATTGAAAAGCATCTGAAATTATTGTAGAATTTATAGATTTATTTATGCATTTCACTGGTAATTTCAATTTTAATTACAAAGTATTCTATAAAAATGGAATTACCAGTTCCTTTCCCCACAGTGTTGGCTGTTTAAAAGTGATTTTCCAAACATATAAAGTTTCTGTACAAACTATCTGTATCGGATTGGCATCGCAGATACTGGCTTGTATTATACTTGGTATTGGATCGGAAAGAAAATGTGTGGATGCATGTCACTATTGTACTCACAGCTCTCTGTGGTTACATGCACGTTATGTTTAGTGCAGCCATGTGTGCAGAGAACAGAAGCACATATAACAGTCGCTAAATGAGTGTTACTTTCATGCATGTGAGTTACTCGTTGGTACCTGACAACATAATGCAATCTATGTGCAATGCTTGGATGTAACTGAAGGATTCTGCTACAAATATATAAAATAGCTGCTTGTGTTTGCATCTTCCACATGTTGGTTTGTTGTGTGAGATTAAAAGAAAAGCTGTTGGTGACTCCTTTATCTCTGCAGAAAATATTGGACTAGAAGAGAAAATCCGAATCTGTTCCAGGATCAGTTTCAGTCTCAGACAGAAGAGGTTAGAAAAACTTTGATATCTTTAAAACTTTTCTGATTTCTGTTTTAAAGGCTCCATTGACTAATTCGCTGTATTGACTAAGCTTGCCTCCAGCTTCATCGCTGTCCATCTGGATCCTCTCTGCTTTCCCCTCCTGTCCTTCTCAACCCAGCTACCAGTTCTATCTGCACAGTCACTTCCGCCTGTTGATATATCAACAGCACCCTCTATCTGTGTCTCCATGTGAGTCCACCAGTTACTAACCTACAGTATTGTTATAGGCGGTCAACATGCAATTACAAGGTGGCATGAATCATCAGAGAAAAAAGCGGAGGAGAGAGTACACGGAGAGGCTGAATTCAATCTATGATCATTTCTGAACTGAGACACCATAAAGAGACATCAAGAAGGATCCAATTTGAAAAGGAAGGCTGTGAAAAGTTGAACCCAGGACAATACAACAACTGTCTTCCTGCGAAAGGAAATTTTTAGAGAGTCTTAAGCATTTTGTGCCATCAGAGGACTTGAATGTTAGCTTACAGGTTTAGTCCTTATAATAATGTTAAATCATTTATTATTGATGCATGCAGATGACATCTTTGAGAACTCATCACTGTTTGAGCCACAAAACTTGGATTTATCAAAAAAAAAAATTGATGATGATGAAAAGTGCTGAATTAACAAAACCTCCCACAAAAATTCAGTTGGAAGTCCTGCTTACTGTGAAGGCCATTGCAACTGATTCACATAGATTTCATGGATCTACACAGCAAACAATACGTCAGCCAGTGTTTCATGTTGGGATGAAGGCACCATGTCAAAAGGTAAACTTCCTTTATTCCATCTGCTACCATTGTTCCCTTTGTTACATTTTGTTTTGTTTGGTAAAATTTTGGTTAGAAAAGTCAAACCTGATGTAGGCAAGAAGAGATAGAGACAGGAAAGAGGAGAGAAGAATGGACTTTACCAGATGGTTGTGCCTGGGAATGACAGAAACAATATAGACTGATACACTAAATTCCTGACCTTGACACACTTTTTCCATTCAGATTCCCCCATATTGTAAATGTGATAAACATTTTATATGTATATACTATATTTTATATAAGTATAAGAATGTTCATGAATACTCCTGCAGGTGCAGGGTTTGAAATCTGCAAATCATCATTTTTTGTAGCTAAATCTTAAAAGCAAATCAATTGCAAACCTTTTGTTTAGATTTTCTCAGAAAAGATGTGTTTGTTATTCAAAACTAAACACGTAAGGTGCATTTGGGAGCAGGGGAGGTTAGTAGGGGTGCAGATCCTAAATGTGGGCTTAGTTTTTTATACATTGGAACCCCAAGTTAAAACAGAGATTATTTTTCACTGTTTTGTAATGTACCTTTCTGAAAATGTAAGTAAGAATAAAAAATATTTCAAACAGCAACTTTCTCTTTGTCAGGTTATGACTGTATGACTACATTGTGCTCTATTGCAGTGGTTCCCAACCTGGGACCCCTCAAGGGGTCCTCCAAAGAGTATAGGGGTCCCTGAGTCTTTGACCATTCAGAGGTATTTTGATTAAAATCAAGACCATGTCCACACAGACACGAGTTGATGTGTGTTTTCTTTTTTTAATTGAAATAATCTGGACATTTTGTTCACATGAAACTAGTATTTTAGGAGCCTGAAAACTAACTTTTTAAAGCAGATCCCAAAGTAAATTAACAGGGGTCATCAAAATCTGCTATACAAATTATAATACATGAATTCTAAGTAAAAAAAAAAATTAAAAAGAATAAATATAATTTTTTTAAAAAGCCACTTTTAAGGCCACAGCTTGTGCATCCAATCATTTTTATCCATGTTGTGGGTTTAGTGAGGTCAGTCAGCAAGTGGATCTACAGTAGTGGAGAACTTCTTGTCTATCCTGGTAACGTTGATTGAGGGAGTCCCCAAGGAAAATCAGATGGGAATCACTGGTCTATTGGATGATCCCTCTCTTAGTAAGCACTGCAGGATGAAATGTCTAACATCAGTCTTTGTGAGAGCTTGGATTAAATTAATTGGAATCTAACAAATGTTTTTATATTTACAGTCAGCTTGTTGGTATAGATGAAAGTTTGCAAGGTTAATTTACTATCAAATCCTCACAAATGCATATTATTTATGCATTTGTTTTTTTTATACATATTATTTATTTAAGGACATGCATCCTTGTATCTAAGCACACATGGGTTGTAAAAAAGACCTTAATTATAATTTCTGTAAACAATTTGCACTTTAATCTCAATCAGTAGGCAGATGAAAAATAAAAAGGGAATACTATTACACACAGAAATGAGGCGCTTGTAAATAACCTGTTTTTGTCCTGAGGAGCACAAGTGTTTCAAAATTAGCTTACACCTAGGAGCTGCTTGAGAAGTGCAGTTGGATAAAAAATTACAATTTTTTAAAAAAAAAATACACTAATCAGGTACAATGGCATTGCCACTGTTTTGCATCAGTCTGTTTTCTTCTCCCTAGCACTGAATCACTTCATAAATTTCCAAAGGTACTATGTCAGATAAACTAACCTAACCATAACCGTAACTCATGGCAGGTAGGTTAATTAAAAACTATAAAAATCAAAGAATAAAACAGATGCCTTTTCTGCATTAAATCTCAAAATGACAGTTACTAGCCCCTCACCATGTACTTGTTAGACAGCTGGTTATAAAGTTCCACTTCAGCAGTAATTAATGCTACCAAAAACAATAATAATAGTGATAATAAAAACGTATCATGTCTTCTACAGCTTTAGTCTCATTCAGTGAATGAAGACTTAGAAATCTGCTAATCTAGCTCCACCCACGTCTCATGTATTGAGGAACCAGGCAAGTTTTGAGGAAAAGTTCATCAGGGGCTACATGAAGCTGGTGGTTTTTTTCCCTCAGCCGAATAAGTGTGCACTAGGCCACTCATTCAGCCTGGGGACAATTATTTACCTTTGATTGTCCTTCAGTCAGGTTCTCATAGCTTCTGTTTGCTTCTGATTTCACGGATTTCTTGCAGTGCATGCACAAATGGCTACAACCCCACTCCACAAAAGTCAGTACTGATTTCTCTAATCTTTTTCATTGGGCATCCAGAATCTTTGACACCCTGAGAGTGATGTGTGAGGGGCCCCAAAAAAATTAATTTTGGCTGCAGTGTTAACAAAGTGCATCATCCACACTGACTTTGGGTAATGGGGTTTCTGCCACAGCTTGACCCCACTGCTTCTGTGAAATGTAGTTTTGGGACTTTTTACACACTGGGTGAGACATAAAAAAGCAGCTGTTACCACAATTCACATTAAATTTGCTGGTTATCATGCTGACTTCATATTAGCAACAATACACTATTTAACTATAGTTTCAGTGTGTAGCCAATATAGATCAGAAATGATAAAACAATATAGCTTACCTGTAATTATGATGACTGAAAATTTCAGGTAATGTCAGCAACTTTCTGCTGGGCGACTTGGGAGGCATGCTGTATTTAAAATGATTGTGCAGGCAGTAGGTAGACAGAAGCAGCACTGCAGCCGAAAGTATGTTGGTGTGAATACAACAGCAGCAGTTACAGAAGGGGCTGAACATGATTGTGTATGTTTTTTAACGGCTCCTGCAAACTTGTTTTAACTTTACACTGCCACATGAGGGCATCGCTCAACAAATGAAACAACTTGAGAAGAGGTGTCTCTAGGTTTGGATTTTCCTGCTTTGGTCTTTCCTCTCTTTTGTGGAGGAAGTACACATTGCAAAAGTGAGTTCTTAAAAGTATGGATCGTCACGAGAGAACATTGTTACAGGCTATACTGCTGTGCTGATGAGGGGAACATTTCTGCTGCTTTATCCTGTTTGCTATGAAATCAGTCGTGGTCAGATAGAGATGGACCTTCCTTGCTCAAGTTAACTTTCAGACAAGATCAATGGTTAGTACCAGCTCTGCAGGCTTTGTGTTGTAAGCTTTTTGGAGGAATGTAAATCTATCTGTTTACACTGAAAAATGATCCAGAATCCTTCTGTCTGTGGAAGCTAAATGTAGGACACAGTAGAAATGGGCTCCAGTGCACGTGCCATGTTTCTGGTGTGACTGTAGGTGGTGCTCTGCAGATTAGTGATGGCTGATTTTGTTTCAGAGGACAGATGTGGTTTTCATGTTGTAGAAAACTACATGTTAATATAATGTTGATTTATAAACCGCTCTTTTTTTGGACCTTCTCTCGTCACCTTCTTCTGGAGCTAGTTTTTACTAGAGCTGAAATACAAAGAGTTGGAGCTAAAATTGTGTTTCCTATATGTAAGGGAGTGCACATAGTCTTATTTAGTGTGATATCTGAGTGACTAAGGAGCGCTTGTCATGACAGAGGTTTTTAAGGCAGAGCCTGAGAGGTGATTGGTTGACAGTTATTCTGGTAGCTGACCAATCACGCTTTGGGCCAAAGTTAACAACAAAAGTAAAAATGTGGGCATTAGGAAAAGTGGAAATGTAGGAAGGTAAAAATAAATGCATAAATAAAACATGGAGGAAATCTAATTAATGGATGAAAAATGTAAAATAAAATGGACATAGAAAAAAATAAATAAATGTGGAAATAAAAAATAACTGAAAATAAAAAACAAGTGTGAAAATAATAAATTGCTGTTGAAATAAATAAAAAAATATGGGATTAAAAATAAAGTTGGCAAAATAAAATAGATGAATAAATGGATAAACTAAAAAAAATTATTTAAAAAAAATACATTTAATTATTTATTTCCTCATTTATTTATTTATTTCTAATTTATTAATTTATTTCCTCATCTATTTATTTATTTAATTTATTAATTAATTTATATCCTCATTTATTTATTTCCTCATTTATTTATTTATTTCTAATTTATTAATTTATTTCCTCATTTATTTATTTATTTAATCATTTATTAATTAATTTATGTTCTCATTTATTTATTTCCTCATTTATTTATTTATTTCTAATTTATTAATTTATTTCCTCATTTATTTATTTATTTCCTCATTTATTATTTATTTATTTCCTCATTTATTTATTTCCTCATTTGTTTATTTATTTTTGATTTTGACACTTTTGGCCGTCCATAGGGATAAGCCCTGTTTACCCTGTAAAGCACGGGAAACGTGGAGGTAATCTTGAAACGCTGGCTTGTGCGCAGTTTAATTTTCGTATGTTCGTTAAGTTCATGTTTTCCTTGTGGTCTTTCAATGTTACACAATTGGCTTCTACTAATTTCTGGGCTCCTGTCGAGCAGAAAAATCCAAGGTGAGTTCATTCTCCACATTTTTTTCACCTTACAAAAAATTCCTCCTTGTGTAACGTAGTTTTAGCTGTTATCTTACGGTGGATGCCACCGATGATGTTTTCATATGGATATCCCTCATTTTTACAATCGTTGTAATAAGCAGCAACATCCAAGACTACTGCGTGAAGGAAAAGCTGAAATTATGTCCCTTGTATTTTTATTTGCAGATTTACGTGATAAATTGCACAATGATGTTGTAGCACGATTGTAAAATTTGAACAAACTAGAGTGTGTTATCATGTTTTACAAATTAATAATATATCATTAAGATGAGGGGAGTACTTTATAAGATAATTAACGTTTTCGTTTAAATGGCTATTATTTAATATTAACACTTAGCAAACATCGAACAGTGAATATATAAATGTGAGTATTAATAGCTCTATTTTAGATGTAAGTAGTAGCAATGACCAGCATTGTTGTTTTTTGGGGGCTCCATTTCTCCGATGTGTACAATGCTTCAAAACCAACAAGGTAAGTTCATTTGTATAGCACATTTCATGTACAAGATAACTTAAGGTACTTTACAGAAAACATTAAGAAGCATCACAGATGGTGCAAAGAAAGTATTAAAAAGGAGTAAAAAGCAGCAACAAATGGCAAAAATCACAATAAAACCATAATAAAATCCTAATTTATTCTAAAATTATTAAAAGCTAGATAAGTTAAAATATTTTATGCATAGGCGCATGGGAAAAGAAATTTTTTTAACCTGGATTTATAATTGTCTACATTTGGTGAATGTTTAATCTCCACTGGCAGTTTGCTTCATTTGTTTTCAGCATAACAGCTCAATGCTGCTTCTCCATGTTTAGTCTGGACTCTGGTCTGGACTAGTTGACCAGGGTCTTTGAATCTAAGAGCTCTGCTAGGTTTATAGTCTCTTAACATATCACAGATCTGTACTGGGCCTAAACCATTCTGAGATTTGTAAACGCTGAAAAGGGTTTTAAATTCTATTCTGTGACTGACTGTATAGATAAACTCTTAGTCCTGTTTAAAAATCTCGCAGCAGCGTTTTGGATGAGCTGCAGATGGTCAATGATCTTTTTAGTGAGTCCTGTTAAAAGACCTTTACAGTAATCCAGTCTACTCGAGATGAATACATGGATGAGTTTCTCCTGGTTTTTCTGAGAGATTAAATTTTAAACAAGAAATTTGTATCTGTGGTGGCCTAACGAAACAAAAGACTCCATAAACAACATCAAATTATGATTTACTAATATGCAGTATGTACATCAATTAAGTTAAACAGCATTTTTGCTGTTGGCATTGGATTTTACTTCTGAAAAATTTGCTCTATTGTCCTTTAAAAGGGAATTTCCCAAAGGTAGCTCATTGGAGCTTAGCTGCAGACACACAGCCATACGATCCCCCTGCAGCTTGCTCTCCAGTCTGTCTTCACCTACAAACAATAAAAAAAATGTTTCACTGTCCAACACCTCAACATTTTTCAAATCTTTCTTTCAGCTGATTTACCATTTGTCCTACTCTGTTCATTGTGGAAAAATCACTCATCATTAGGGCAATGGCTGCCAGCTGGCTACGAGTTGCTTGCAGCAAGTACTCTCTTGCGATTGGTCGGTTTGTGGTTACATGTTTCTGGATTCCTGGAGCTTCTTGCTGACAGGGAGTTCTGCCCTCCTATCAATGACCTGATGTCAAGAAACTGACTATCAGGTGCTTGTCACACGGGAGGCGACCAACGACAGCAACAGGCGAAACCCATCGCCACCCTCGTGAAACCGAACACACGGTTCTGAGATCGCTTTTCTCCAAGAAATTTAATTGGTTATGATATTGGAGGGATTTTGACATTTTCAAACCAGTCTGTGAGAGACAGAGTATGACAGATGAAGAGTCAGAAGATTTCAGGGTTCATCCGAGTTTACATAATAGGTAACAGCATCGTGAATGTCACCATTTGATGGCAGAACTCAAGGCTGATCCAGATAAATCCAGAACCTACGTTCAACTACAGCTGCCTTTTTATTTAGCCTACATAAATATAATCTCTGTGTGAAGTACTGTTAAGTATTTTCGAGTCAGACACAGCTAAAATGATCTGCTCTTCTACGTTGAAAGTGTTTGCAGACTGCGCTGTATAGCTCGCTCTCATTGATCAGTAAATGAAGCCCCTCGCTGATTTATTTGTAGTGCCAGACGACAGCAACAAAAATTGAACATTTTTCTATTTTCTTGTGTCGCGTTGCAAGCCCCCGTGTGCACGTGAACGAGCGCAACATTTCACATGCACGAATGTTGCCTGTCGCTTGGCTGGAGGAGGGCAGCGTTTTTGGCCTCGTAGTGCAAGTTCTATAGGAAATGAATGGAGAAGAAGCGACGTCACCTCCTGTGTGTCGAGCCTTTAAAGCTGGAAAAAAGAGTCTAAAGACATACTTGTTATAGCTGTAATACTGATTATGTCATTAATTATTTTACTCTTGATTAATAATACCTGACATGCAGATCCAGCTGCCTTGTTACAGATATGTCAGTGCACTCATCGACTTTCAACCCTATAGCCACAGATGACTGGATATCTGCTAAGATTGGTTCCTCAACCTCTGCAGTCAAAATCTCCAACATCTCATCCAATACTCTGTGTGACCTATAGTTGTAGTTTTTCCCGTCTAAAAATTAAAATTGGAAGTTTTGTCAAACTGAGGCAATCTGACTAGCAGCAATTATTTGTAAACATCAATAATATATATTAGTAAGATAGTTATTTATCTTCAGATTTAGTAATTGCACCCCAACAACTGCTAGTTTTATAGATAGTTGTATGGTGTGCCTGGATTAAAAGCATCCAGTACTGAAGTAAAATGTCATTGCAAGACAAGACACATTGGGCTTTAGGATTTCAGAATTTAAATTATTATTTTCGATGTACAGTTGCTTAGTCTGTGCTTGTAAGGCATGTGAGCCTAGATTCTGTTTATGGTGCTCTGTCTCACTTAATGGTTATTTCAATGTTCCTCTTTTAGGTGCCAGTTTGTGTTGATTGCACAAGTGGCAGAACATGCCTATAGGAATTGCATTAAGTCACATTATTGACCATGGCTACAACAAAGTTTGAGTTTATTTGTATTACAATACAGTTGTCTCAAGAGGGTCCAAAAGAGCACCCAGAAGCCAGAGGGCAAGGAGAGAGTAAGCTGAATTTAGTCATTTCAATCGAATAGATATCTATATATAAATTTATCTATATATATATTTTTCCCCCCAGAAATATTGCACATTTATCTGCTCCTTGAATTTCTTATTACACAAATCCTCGACTTAACTTATCAACACTGTCGTGTGCGTGAAATTAAAATTATGAAAGTAAAATTAAAATAAAATAAGCTGTTCTGCCATAACAGGAAAAATCAACTTAACATGATGCAGAGAAGAAAAACCTAAACCTCTTGTGTTCAAAAGAGGAAAGAGAAAACATTTTCAGTATGAAACAGCATGAATGGTATCAGATACTTTTTTAGACCCATGCAGGACCCTGACAGTCTGTGTTTATTCTTGGATTTTTCTTTTACTAGCAAGGCAAGTTTTTTTTGTGTGGCATATTTCTCTGGGAACTGATAAGAAACTGGATCCAGATGACCTGAGGGTTCTGGTAGGTTCATACTTCTTGCTTGTGTTGTTCTTATTCTCAGATGTAAGTCGCTTTGGATAAAAGTGTCTGCCAAATGACTGTAGAATAGAATAGAATAGAATACTGGGTCAAGAGGTCACTGATATATTTTGGTCCTAAACCATTCAGAGCTTTTAAAATCAGCAGCAGAACTTAGTCTGTTCTCTGATGGACAGGAAGCCAGTGTAAAGACATTAGAGCTGGACTGATGTGGTCCACGTTCTTGGTCATGATCATATCCTTAGGAAAGCAGAGGACTTTAGTGTTCTTTCTTAACATGCATTGGACATCATTTACAGTAGAGTCAACAATAATCAGAGATTTAGGCCCAGCCTTTAGCTTTTCCTGTGGCTGTTTCCTTTCTGACTGGTTATCAATCCTCACTTCCCAGCCCTGGTCGTACGATAAAGATCCTGGATCCTCCAACAGTGGAGAAAATCTGTTCTGCAGTTTCAATTTCAAATGTTTTGAAGAGTTGTTGTCAAGCTTTCCAGTCTCAGTTTTCCAGCCCTGTTTTCTCCCATATAGAGGGCTGAATAAGCTCCTTTGTTTTGTAGGGAGGGGTGGCCAGTCAATCTTATCACAGACTTCAGCTTGGTGCATTTGGCCTGTAAAAACCTCCCTTTCCCAGAAGGCATTAGTTACTTATTTGGCTATGCACTATTCCAGGTAAGGTTATTACTAGGGCTCGACCGAAATGGATTTTTTAAGGCTGATACCTATTACGATATTTGACAGAAATAAATTCAGATTCCAGATTAATTGGCCGATTTCTTTATTTTTTAAATATAATGAATAAATTTACTTCATTTTTGGTTCATTAACGCTTACACCACCACTTTAAAACAGAGTAATTTTCCAAAACATACAACAAAGCATTAAATAACTGGGAAATTAAAATATATAACCTTAAAAAAGGTGAATCTATAAATGATTGATGAATTAATTAAATATATCTTGTTTTGTACGTCTTGCTGATGCATATTAGAAGTAGGTTAAAGTACAGGTAGAACTGTATAAATAAGGTGTATGCCTTATATAATAAATGTGAGTGAAATTAGCAATACATTATATATGCAGCCTTCTGATGCCCTCTAATGTTAAATTAAATTTTCTTTACTCCAATATTTTCTTTGCCATGAAATAGATCATTGCATATATCATATATAAAAATCCAGATATACTTTGCTCAAATATTAAAAAGATGTCATCTTTGATAGAGTTTTATTTTAAATATAATGGTCACAAATGGTCTGGCACTAGGTGTAACACATAGTGAGTCGCTGTTACAGCTGCTCACATTAGTATTTTCTGACACTAAAACTAAGGGAGTCATGGCACCATGACGGTGGCTGAGCACTGTAATTTTAATAATATGTTTTCGGTGCTGCAGTGAATAAACCTCCTCCCCTCTGCATTCACACCTCTCCTCCTAAAATACGCCTCAACCTACAGAGTGATGAACGGTCGTTCTGTACTCTCCGATGTTTTCTATACTTATTATTTCTGCAGTTACTGGCCTCTTAGCTAATGCTGTGCTAGGTTGGGATAACAGCGATGTCATTGCTAACAAAGATAGGTGTTGTAGACTGGCCGTTTTTTAGGAATAACTTAATCGCATGATATGTGTGAACAACGTTGCAATGCTCTCAAAATAGGAGTTCCGC
The DNA here is from genome assembly GCA_037177495.1 of Rhadinocentrus ornatus. Classification (NCBI taxonomy): domain Eukaryota; kingdom Metazoa; phylum Chordata; class Actinopteri; order Atheriniformes; family Melanotaeniidae; genus Rhadinocentrus; species Rhadinocentrus ornatus. Next base: position 13,945,899 of record JBAMHW010000014.1, read on the forward strand.
TTACAGCACTTTAAACACATTTAAGAACCTAAAACGTATTTATCACGCAACCTGATACAGTCTTTGTAAAGAGGTGATTGCATGATACTTTGTTTACAAACTCTTATATTTGTGTTTTTATTGTGTTCCAGAGCGTTTCAAATAATGATAACCTGATAATATTTCATTAACTTCACAGCACTGGTAAATCATGGCAGTTCAGTGGTGCTTCTGGGACGTACTGCAACTTTCCCCTGCAAACAGCCTGACACCACTGAAACTCTCACTCAGATCTCATGGCAGAGGAAAACGAAAGGAAAACCCCTTGGTGACAATTTCTATATAATTGATGAAAGAAAAGGACCTCAGTTTGTAAACGGAGGGGATAACCGGTTTACATTTGTTGGGAGTTTCAGTGGCAAAGATGGAACAATCCAGTTATCAAATGTAACACTGTTGGATGAAGGAACCTACACATGCATCATCACTTTGTTTCCCAGTGGAAATAACAGAAGAGATATAGCCCTTAGACTGTTTGGTAAGTTGAAACTTATTATAATCATCTAAATTTTGTGTTTATATCTGCGTTAGAGAGAACAGAGAAGCAGGGTTGCTTTTACCTTTTTGCTTGCATGTTGACGCACTTGTTATCCTCCTAGTGCCTCCATCCACAAGCCTGGAGGATAATCCAGTTATATTGGGAGATAAAGAAGTTCCTATTGCAAACTGCACAGCTGCAGGTTCCAAGCCACCTGCTGAGGTGAGGTGGAACACCAACACTTTGGGCCAAAAACTGAGGGTGACGAACAGTTCCACTCAGCATGAGAACGGTACGACCACCACAGTAAGCTCACTGTTTGGAAAACCTACAAGAGAAATCAACGGTGGTTTGGTCTGGTGTGTTGTCACTGCTGAAGCTCTGACAGAAGAAAGAACACTGCCCTTAAAAATACAGGTCCACTGTGAGTAAATATTTCATGTACTCTTACTTATTTGTTGGTGCTATGTATAAACACAGATATGTTTGACATCCATCTGATTTTCTGGCATAAGAGTGGCTCAAGTATTGCTTTTGGCTTAGATCAGCAGCGGGTCATGCAGTAGATTGTCCAATAAACAGAATATAAAAAAAAATAAGATTAACAGTTACTAAAAAGTTAAAAAAGGAGCAGGAGTAAGTTAAACCTTATTTACTCATGCCCCCTTTACAGTCATAATTTAATCTTCCTTACATTTTTCAAAAAGAAAAAAAACCAAATTTTTGGGAAAAAAGAAATATAAAAAGAAAAAAGCCATTACATATATGAAGTCATATACATATCTATATTTTTATACCCACTTACATGCCTGCATGTGCACATCTATACAACACACACATGCATGTACCCATAAACATACACCTACATTTACATTTGCATTTTTGCTTACTTAAACACGTGAATATACCCACACATACCTATACATTCATTTTTATTTACAGATGTAGCTTTATGTACATATTTAATTTTATTGGTTAATATATGTTCTTTTTTTATATACTTTTAAAATAATATTTCTTTGGCTTTTTTTTTAAACTGAATGATGTTTGGAAATGGAGTTCTTCTTGAAGATTATTCCACAATTGTACACCATATACTGTAATGTACATGCTTTTTATAGTTGTTTGCACACTTAAAATCTTCAGATTATACCTTCACGATTAAAACACATTTTTTGTGTGGTCAGGTAGTAAACTATTTCTAGCTTCATACATTTTTATTGCTGTTTGCAACTCCACCAAATCATAGAATTTTAGTGTTTTTAACTTCCAAAATAATAGATTTGCATGTCCCCATATCCATCTTTGCAGATGACCCTTATTACTTTTTTCTGTTGAAGGTATAGTGGTTGCAATATGTGTAGCCTATTTGGATTATTTACAGCGCTCTTTCTTGGTTGTGATTTGTGATCATATATTTATCTACCATTGTTCTGTGGGCATTTGATGTAGATGTGAAGCTCTGGATACTTATGAGTGTTTTCTATTACCTGTGTAATTATTTTACACGGTTGTCTGACAACTTCCTGATTTGGGCTGTTGTTTAGTGGATTGGGTGAGTTTTAAGCTGTGATTGGGCTGGAAGCTGTCAATGATCTGGCTACACTGCCCCCAAACCCTTGCAGTTTCAGGCATTTTTCAAATTCGGCTGTGGGTGGAGTTACACAAAAGATAGGGTGTAGTTACACTTTATTTTCTGTATGGTTGTTTTTAACATACCTTTTAATGCTTACCCTTACCTCAGCTGTAAGCTTTTGATTTTTAATGTAAAGCACTTTGTAAACCACAAGCTACGTCTGTTGGCAGAACAAAGTACGCTTTATGGATCATTGAGTTCTTTTGTGATTTCACACCTCCCCTGCTAACTCAGGCATAATTAATTGAACAACAAGTCAAACTCAAAACAAAACTTTGAGAAAAATACTTAATGAAAACTAATGTGCAATCAAACTGAGCTAACATTCAAGTAATGGCATTTTTAACATGTTATTGGTCTAATGCATCTTTTCACAGCCTTACAACTTAAAGACTAGAGTAGTCGATCATAGATCACTCGATCTGTAATCCACAGTGCATTTATTCTAACAAACTCCTTTTATCAAGGAATAATTTTTTTTGTTTTCTTTTTAGTCACTATAATGGTTTGAAGCAAATTACCTTTTTACCTAATAGTATTACAATATTATATCCATTTGCTTTGTGTCTTAACATAGTTGTGACACACACTGTCTGGTAGTGGTAGATAGATCGATTCAAATATCAATAATATCTATACCATTGTCGGTACTAATATTGATCAACACCAACATAATAAGATTGACACTTTAGTTTTAGTTTCTCTCCTCAACACAGTTTCTGTTGCTGCATTTCATCCAAGAAGTGACCTGGCTGTTTGCATCTTCACACTGCTCCTCTTCACTCCTCTTGCGTTTAATGTTGTGCCGTCAAGTGACTCAGCTGTTTCTGGTAAATGAGCAAGCACAGAGGTTCTGGGCGACTAACAGCACCAAGCAGAAAACAAGTGGCAGAGATAAAACAACAGCAAGATGTATAATCTGCAAAAGGCTGTAAGATACAATGGTATCACAACACATTTATACAAGCAGATAAAAAAGTCATGTTAAGGAACACACTGAACTACAGAAACAGAAAGAGGAGAAAAATCTCCCACCCCATTTGCTCAACAGATCAAGTCCCCCAACTCAGAGGCAGAGGTAACTGGGAGAAACTTTTCAGGGTGCTCTCACACAGACACTGTTCTGGCTTCGTTCTTGATTCTCATAACCTCCGTGCTTTCTGGCAAACCAGCCCACCATCAGTGTAACCAGAACCACAGTGGAGGACCTAGGCATGGACGTAGAGCATAAACAGCTTCAAGATTTGGTCCTGGAAGTTGTTGTTCAAGCCATCAGGCTCCATTTTAACCTACGGTTTCCAAAAATAAACAATCAATTCAGACAACTGAGAGAATTTCATGAGGTGTTTTAAGATGCGTTTATATACATCTCTTTCTGAAATTCAAATCAGTTGCTAGGCAACATAACAATGAAGCGACTTTTACATTTAATTTTTAACTTATGATTCCAGTGTTTGATCTAAATTAACCGATAAAAACTTTTGATAGTCATCCTACCATCTTCATCTGTAGAAGACCTGGCGGGGAGACGGTACTTGTTTGGCTTATTCAGTTGTAGTTGCTGTGGTAGCTGCAGAAAGATGGTCATATAAAACCACTTATAACTCAACTTTTGTCCAAATCTTTTTCCTGCCACAGTATTCCTTCACTTTCTGAATCTGATTCAAACACTATCCCCCTTCCCCAATTAGGGTTAGGGTTAGTCACTGAAACTGTAACAAATGAGCTAACATTAGATTATGCCTCCAATTTGATTGAAAACAATTAACCCTTTGTGTTAAGAAGGAGATCAGTGATATGCCTGCTTATTCCAATGCAGGGCTGCAATGGGGCTGGAGCCTATCTCTGCTACAAGGTGAGAGGCAGGGCACACCATGGACAAGCAGCCAGTCTCAACAAAACAGTCAGCAAAATAAGAGAAATCCAGTTTGATAACAGAGTCTGATACCTGCTTCAAAATACATTATTACACCCTCCTAGAGCATCATTATACAAGACCAGTTATTTTTGTATGAATCTAAATACCTGTTTAGTATGCCTAAAATCAACAACATCCACCAGTCACTAGCCAGTGATTGTATGTTATTTCTTATCTATTGTCGTGTCTATTGTGGCGTGTGCATTTCTGCAAGGACATCTTGTGATTTAATTTAGGTGGAATTTCCCTCTCAATGACAAGGCTTAACACAAGACCATATTAATCACGTGCTTGATGGGAGCAAATTCCAGGTCAAGCCTCTGCTTGTTATGGAATAATTCTTGAATGTTTTGCTTCCAGCATGAAAATGCTGTTGGAGGAATAGCAATGAGGGAGGCAGAGTTTTTGAGAGGAAGTGATGAAAATATTTAAAACTCAGCTGTTAGTTTGACTCCTTACATATATAAAATTATTTAATTAAATGTCAGTGTTCTAGCAATGGTTAACTGGTTGTGTTCACTGGATAAAATAGCAGATCTTAAATTTAGTCTTATTGAAAGTGAGAACATGATTTTTAACCATCGTTTATGAACATCAACAGTGAGTCAGCAGCTTTATGAATTTATTTATTATCTAGCCTTTTTGTTATTGGTTGTGGGTTTTTTATTATTTAGCCTACACGTTGTTCCAAATGTCAACACTGATGCAGCTGTTTGTCTCTTTACCAGAGAATCATTTTGATAAAAGGACCTGATCTTGAACCTGACTCAATTATTAGGTAAAAAAAATAAAAATAAAAATCTCAATTCAATCTTTAGTTAAACTTGGTTAAGATAATACCTCCAGAATAGAAGAGAAAAGCAGGCAGCAAACACAGAGACGCCGTTTCTACACTTTCTCAGGAACAGTTTTTATCTGATCCATCATTTCTCATGTCTGTTCTATTTTCTTTCTCCATCAAACACACAGTGGGATAAATGGTGCTCATATTCATTACTGTGATGGAGTTTAGAATTTTATTTTATTAACAAATTACAATATTGGAAGTATTTAATGTGTCTACACTTTGATTCCGTTCAACTGCATGGTTTTAGTGGTTTTATGTAGTTGTACGGTTGGTATTCACATTTAGAAATATTTCTGGTGTTCATGGTCTTATAAGTGCTGTTCTGGGGGAAAATGCCAGAGCCTGTTTTTTGTTCCAATCTGCCCTTGCTCCAGAGGGAAAGAAACAATAAACATTCACTACAACTGCAGACTAGTTACTCCCATCAAAGAAGCAATGAACGGTCCAAGGTGATCTCTGTTAACAAATGTAAGGCTGTAGTCATTAACTGAATGTTAAATGTTCTGATTTTTTTAAAGAAGTAAGATGGAAAACTCAGTTAGCCAACTAAAAGTGTGTCAACTTAAGCACATCAGACTAGCAGGCTGTAGTATGAGCATGAGAATGACGGACACTCAGACCGATGAGAAGACACAAATGTTTACTACAAATGCAGGAGTTAAAAACACATGCCAGCCGACAATGTTAGAACTAGAGTCCAGCCTCAGGAAACATTCTTATTTAGCCCATCCCCCTTGGGAACAGCTGTCCACTGATGCAGAACTCCATAGTTAGGTTTTACATTGACCAACCACAGCAGGAGGATAATAAAGTCCTTTGATGTGTTTTACAATTGTATTCACTCCCAGAGTCACTAAAGATAACATTGTCCTGTAAAAACAGTCCTGATCACAATCATTAAATGACTAGCTGTGTCTCTCACAGATTTATTACAATATCAACAATACAGTCAATACAAGATTTTTCCATCATATGTGGACAAAAGACTGTAAATGTGATGTTTTGAAACCTGATGTGGGCTTGTAAATTCTTTGCATTGTGTTGACTCACATCATGAATCATATCAAAACAAATCCCGTCGTGAACAGAGGTGAATCATATTGCATCGGCAGGGGGCTTCACTGTATCGTTCATGTGCATCGAGATGCGTATTCAATAAGCCTCTGTTGAGGGGATTCAGATCCCTAGTAACATTCACAGCAAACAAAACTAAACAAAACCCCATTCACTCCCATCCCTCTCTACTCTGCCCCCTTGGTTCAGCCCAATCAGGCGATTATTGGCCAATCTCCAGCAGCTTGGGTCCTTAGGCTGCCCTCATGTGTGTACTCCATGAAGCCACGCCCAGCCAGACCTCAGAGAGAGAGATGTTAGTGGCTTTTCCCCCAAATAAATAACAACTACAACTTAAGCAAAAAAGCAAACAATGTCACAATATATTGAAGACAGTCACCTTAGTGAGGGGGCTGTCACGTCACACCCTCACATGGTGTATTTGGTTTCTTTGTTTTAGATAACATAATAAGATTATGGTGTGATTAAAATCAAAGTAATTTATCAGTAATAACAGAAGCTAAATGTTTTTAAATATGAAAATATACATTTCTATTTCTAGTAGTTGTGATTTTCCTGACAACAAGACTTCCATCCTTTCCTGACTACTGTGGGTTGTTTTTTTTTGTTGTTGTTGTTTTTCAGTTTCACCCATTGAAGTAAGCATTAGTGAAATCGGCAAGGATTCATTTGAATGCAAGTCTGAAGCCAACCCGAATGCCACCATCACCTGGAGCAGGTGCAGTAGTCTGATAACGACCATTCACACAATACTTGCCAGAGCCCCACGATAAGAAAGTTCTGCTCGGCTGATGTGGTGAACTGTCCCCGTTTTGCGAGAGCAAAATGACATAAATTTGTTCTTGTGGCCTCAAGAACAAGAAAAAAGTTCTCGCTTTAACACCTCACAAGATGAATGTTCCCAGTTTGAACTTTTACTGGGCTCTGTCTGTATGAAGTGTGCATGTTCTCCCCATGCTTGCGTGCTCTCTCTCGATACTCTGGTTTCCTTGCAGTCCGTAACCATGCATGCTAGGTCAATGCTGAATGAGGAATTCAGCATTCCAGGAATGAGAGTGAGCTTGCATGTTTTTTTGTCTCATTTGTTTCTATGGCCTGCGGGTACCCTGTTCCTGCCCCGGTGACCCCTGCGATCCTGCAAAAGTATTGAAATGACACGAAGGTGAAAGGCAGAGAAGTCCATGTTCTTTGTACATGTGTATATGTATTTATGTTATTTTTTGGTTTTACAAAGGGGTGGGAGCAAACAACCTATGCTTCTTCTCACTCCTTTTTGAATATGTTAACGTTGTTTATTTTTTTTGCTCCCATAAATTCATTCTATATTATGTTGTGCAAAGAGTTTTGTTAATAGTAATAAGGAAGCCTAGCACTATCTGCAAATTTAAAATAAAAAATACATGAATGAATGAATCATGAACAGAAAAGTGAATATGATGGCTGACTGGCTACTGTGAAGACACAACAGTCACATATCCATGTGTTTAAAATGCAAATTCCTGCAGCTGTGTTCAGTGATAGCCCGCAGTTAACTGTCATAATCAAAAGCAGTCGTTGCCATGTCAGCACGCTTTGTACATTTATGGTAGCTGAAATTTCAGCCTTTCTGTGTACTTGTGTGCACATTTTTCCACCTTTTCTGACATTCACTCTTTTAAAGATTTTGTTTCACCACCCTTTTAATAATTTGTTTTTATTTTCAAAATGTTTAAGAAAATTCTCACATGTGCACCTATTTTCAAGTCATAAAGCTAAATTTAAAATCTGTGCTGTAACTTAACTATTCTCTATCCCGCCTTATTTCGGTTTAACCGTTTAACGGCCCGCTCCACAACTAATATAGAAAGACTTCAACTGTAAACTAAAAGATATGCTTTTGATGTTGCAATATTGTGACTTGTTGTCATGTGTGGGAGGTGGTGAGGACCCAAATGCAGGCAGTATCAGGCAGGAGGCAAAATGGTGTGCGTGACAAAGTTTATTTCTAAATAACTCAGGACAGGGAAGAACCAAACACACATACACACACACACACGCATACACACACACATACACACACACATACATCTATCTATAGTCCATTTTTATTTTGGTTATTGCTTAATTACGTGTTAATGATGAACCTGACGGGGAAACACAGAAAGGTGGCGAGTGGAGACTAGACATATGAGAAAAAAATAATTTTTTTTTATTAAGATGCAAAAGACAAAAGAAAAAGCAACCACTGTACAAACAAAACAAAGAAACCAGAACACTATCTGCTACACCTGTAAAGAAACTTAAAGGGGCCAAAAGCAAAATTGTTTCACCACAAGGTTTGCTGCTGTGCGCTGCCTTTAGACCAAAACAGAGTTTGTCATGAGCCACACCTCCCTCTACCTTTAGGTTTAGGACCAAATTACATTCAGGATCTTCTGGTTCATTATGAACCAACCAGATCCCTCAGGTCATCAGGGTCGAGTTTACTTTCTGTTCTCAGAGTAAGAACTAAACATGGAGAGGCAGCGTTAAGCTTTTATGCTCCTCACATGTGGAACAAACTCCTAGAAAACTGCAGGTCTGCTGAAACTCTCAACAGTTTTTTTTTTTGTCTTTTTTTTTTTAAACCTGTCTTGTCCAGCATCATAGCAAGCAAAATGGTAGTCTGGTTGCTGTATTGTGCCAAACAAGTTTGCTTTGCCAAGGGGAGGCTTATAAGTATAAGACTCCTCTTGATATTCTGATTCTTTTATTTATTTATTTACTGTTTTTTATTTACTTTGAATCATGGAATCTATGATATGAGTCTTGCTGGACCCGACCGGAGGGGACAGAAAAGGAAAGAAGACAGCAAAAAGAAGCTAAAGGGAAAGCAGAAGGAAGAAGAA
>JBAMHW010000014.1:13954857-13969271 GCA_037177495.1 Rhadinocentrus ornatus
AAAACATGTCTTACCTTTGCTAAAAAGTTTCTCATTGTCTTTTGGGAGCCGTTTCCCGTCCAAAAATCACGGTGTTCTGCCCATCTGCATGGGTTTGGACAGATAAAAGAGACGTCGGTTCTTTTTCTTTTTAACTTCCAAACAGAAAACCCGCTCTCTCCCGATTACATCAGACACATCGCTGCAGCAGGAAGGGAGACGCGACTGCATGTTTCTGTGATCACAGCCAGTGAGGGGAAAAAAAACAAAAACTTAAAGCGCGATGAAAAAAATTAACGGCTTTATTTAATTATTCCGTTAACGCGCGTTAACGTGCCCAGCACTAATACATATATATATATACCTTGCTTTTAATTATTTTAATGATTTGATTGGGATTTTTTCTATTTGTTGCTGCATTTTCTTCTGAATGCTTTCTTTGTACCATCTGTAATGCTTTTATTGTTTTATGTAAAGCAGTTTGAATTGTCTTGTACATGAAATGTGCTATACAAATAAACTTGCCTTACCTGTGTATATCTATATACACTGCTCAAAAAAATAAAGGGAACACTAAAATACATCCCAGATCTGAATGAACTATTCTTATTAAACACTTTGTTCTTTACATAGTTGAATGTGCTCTCACATCAAGCCCCGAAAGTTTTTTTTCCCGCAGAAGGAAAAAGTTTACATAAAGTGAACCGCCTTATAACATTCAAGAAGATGGTAGTTTCGTAATTTCCTGGCTTCTGTGAACGCAACAAAGGTAGAACAATATGACCAATCACAGAGGATGTTTTTCTGCACATGGGAAAGGACGACTGCACTGTATTAAGGAGAGGATGACCGGGGCCATGTACTGCCAGATTTTGGGAAACAACCTCCTTCCCTCAGTTAGAGGACTGAAGATGGGTCGTTCAAAGTATCTGATTGGTTCAGCCTGGTGTTAGTTAAGAAAAGGAACCAATGAGCCGCAGATGGGTCAGTGGTCAGAAAGAAACTTCTTAGCTGACTATTTGCAATTACTCAGGCACAGAAAGGAAAGCAAAAGGGGCTATAGTTTAAAACTTTAAGCAGGAGGGCCCAATGTTAAATCAGATAAGCTGAGTTATGTTGCTATTCCCTTCCTGTAATTTTGTTCTTCCTGATTTTAACTTTGTTGGTAAAATCCTGCTGCCCTTTTTTATTTTTGTTTATGCCAGGTTTCAAACAGAAGACTGCAGACCAATGTTGTGTGTTTTTTTGATTTGACACTGCAGTTTCCAAATAAACTGAATCTACTTTAGTGATAGTATAACACTCTAAGGTAATACACAAAGGCTCACTTGATGAAATCTTGTATTTTCAGTCATAAACAGAGCTCCAAGAACACTGATTACTGGTCCTACCTAGGATAAGCATGGTAATAGGTAAAACACCTTTAGGACACATGAACAAAGTTAAAAACTAGATTTTTATTATAATTTTTTTTTTTCTTTAGCGAAGGAGGGCCCTGTATGCATTTGTCTTGGAGCTGTTTAAATCCAAATTATGTCTCAGCAATACTGCTGCAAAAGAGATATCTCTATGGAGCCCAGGCAACAAACACTAAGTACAAAGCTGAAAGTTTCTAGTCAGTGCTTCTCAACGGGGGCTATATTGATTTAGGGCACCGCAGACTATTCACACAGACCAGGGCAGGAACTTTGAGTCGGGTTTGTTTAAGGAAATGTGTCAGTTATTGAATATTCACAAGACTCGTACTTCACCATACCATCCTCAGTCTGATGGTATGGTGGAAAGGTTCAATCGAACACTGCTGTCCATGCTATCCCTGTTTGTGCAAGAAAACCAAAGTAACTGGGATGTACTACTGCCCTATGTAATGTTAGCAAATAGAAGTTTTACGCCCTATAAGGTAGTGTTTGGACAGGAGATTGTATTTCCAGTTGATGTCATGTTGGGCCTTAGGGAGAGGGAGGGGTTTTCAGCTGTTACAGAATATGTGGCGACACTGAAGGAGACATTGTCTACAGTGGTAGATGCGGTGAAAAGGCACCAAGCAAGGGCTTCAGGACGGCAGAAGGAAGCTCATGATATGCAGGCTCAGTGGCAGTATTATACTGAAGAGGAGTTGGTCTGGGCTCGTTACACGTGCCCTAAGTTGCAAAAGCGATTTAAAGGTCCTTACAAAGTGCTAGAGAGGCTTACAGATGTGTTGTATAGGCTGGCGCCAGTGGAGGAGGGAGCAGAAATGACTGTTCATTACAATTGTCTCAAACCGTGTCTTTCCCCTGTACCAGAGTTGGACAATTCAAGGATGCAGGAGCGGGTAAAATGTGTGTTTGGAAGCAGTGCGTCTTCTATCTTTAATACTGTGGACTCCCTGGGCAATTGTGAGCTTTTCTTATACATGCTTTTAAATAATAAAGTGTTTTTATTCCCGACTTATTGTGTTCTCTGCTCCTGGTTTAGTTGTCTTCAGAAGGGATTCCTATAAATAACTGAGCATTACATTAATTATGAAAGGGGGGCGGTGGCATTTCTTTGGGGCGGCGGGATTGGCTTGGCAATTGATGATTGACAACTTTACTGACCAATCAGATTTATAAGAAAAACGAGCGCCGCGGCAAATACTTTAAAATAGAAGTAGACCCAAAGATCGTATACTGTAACAAGATGGCTGACTTGATCCTAAATAATCTTTCGTCTTTATAAAAATAACTGGGACTTTAGTGAATCATTTTAAACGAACAGTCCTCTGAATAACATGTCACATGTTGCATTTTGCACTTAGCAAAACAGACACAGCAAAATAAGAAATAAACAGTCATATTTTAGTATATGCACAAAAATACAGTACATTACTAAACTTTACAAAACCTTCACAGTGTAAACATGGCCAATTCTTATTTTTGTATGAATATAAATTTCTGTTTAGTCTGCTTTAAAATAAATAAGATCATGCAGTCACCAGCTAGTGATTGTGTGGCATTTAGTGTCTATTGTTGCCTGCAGACTATAATAATTACATTCTTGTAATCAAATTTCATCTAAGGTTTCAGCTCTTTGTCATGGAGAAATTCTTTCAGTGTGAGACTGTAAGAACAGCAATTTCAGAAGCAGCTTATTGACTGTAGACAGGGTAGACTTGTTTTTCTTTCTTGTGAGACTTGAACCTGTGAACCTATGAGTGAGAGAGTAGAGTTTTGAGAGAGAGCAATATGATATTTGGGTGTGAAAACAAGAAATCTTACTGTCAAAACAAGCAATAATGCTCTTGAAAGATAGGTAAATACCCCTGTGCAACTGAAGCTGCTGTTACTGAAGAGGAAATGGACTATGACTGCACATCGTTTGTAGATTTATAGTCGAGTGGAGAAATGTATACTCTTGAGAAAATCGATTTTTTTCCTTGATGAGTTTTTGTACAGTGATGAAGGTTTCTGAGGTTTTTTTCTGATGTTGCAAAATTTATTAAAAGCGCAGACTTTGCAAAAGATAGTAGGGACTGACTCGCTGCATGAAAACAGCAAAAGACAAATGTTTTTGTCTGAAGAAGCACATAAAAAATTGAGAAAATTGCTAAGGGTAAGCAAAGGAATAGGCTCCAAAATGTTGCAACTTCAGAACTAAAATAATGGCATGCAAAAATGTGACATGATTGTACAGCCCATGTACTTCAGGATCAATTTTAAATTGCTTTTATCTAAATTTAACTGTTTGAATAATACTGCCCCTTTGTACCCCTCTGAGCTCCTCTGTCCTCATGCACCTCAACTGGATCTCAGGTCGGCAGACCAACTCCCCCTGAGTGTGACTAGCCAGAAGCTTAGACGGGTCCGGCCTTTGTCGTGGCAACACCTAAACTGTGGAATGAGCTGCCTTTGTACATTAGACAGGCCTCCTCTATATCTGTTTTAAAATATTTTCTTCAAACCCATCTGTTCGCCCTGGCCTTTAGCACCGAATGACATGTTGATCTGATTTTAGCTTATTCTACTTATTTTATTTAAGTATATTTCACATTTTTTATGCCGGTTGATAGCTATTTTTTTTAAAATAGTTTCAATGTTATGTGCACATTGTAACACTTTGTTGAACCTTGTTTTTAAAGTCCCTTATAAATACAGTTGCTGTTAAAGCTTCAGACTGAATGGTTTGTTAGCAGGCCTCTGCAGAGCTGGATGACATGTAAATGAGGGAATTCAGCCATTTGATTCTGCTGTGTTGGAGAAGGGTTGGATCTAAAAGTTGCAAGATAGTAGATCTTGAGGAGGGGACTTGGACACCACTGGTTTAAAGAGTCCCACAAATACAGCAGCCTTGGAATTTATTGCTTTACTTCTTTCAAAAGGTCGGCATTGATGTGTACAGTCACTAGTTGTAAGTACAGCTGCAGCTGCTCTGCTGCAGGATATGGATGGATGTTTTTTCAAGACAAAAAAATTGTTTCTTCTGTATACTACTAGTACAACAAGCCACTATCATTACTCAGCATTACCATGATAAATTAGAGAACACACAACCTTGCATGTTGTGTCAGCACTAATATAAACACAAAGTCCAACAGTTGTAATTATATTAGTCAGTGCAGACATCAGCTGCCTAGCACAGGTTCTTGAAAACACTTCTTAATTTAAAAAAAAAAAATTAATACGCATTCATTTGAATAATTTGACATTGATTAATATTTTCCCAAGAGCCCTGCGATGCACTAGTGTGTCCATGGTGTACACTGGCTCTCACCTGTTAAATGCTGTGATAGGCTCCAGCTTCCCCGCGACCCGTAATGGACGAATCGGTACAGAGAATGAATGAATTAATACATTTCCCAAGATTAACCTTTTTTAATAAGCCTTTTCAGTTGTTTTGTAAAGTTTTGTCCCCATTATTCTCCCCTGACAATGTGAGACTTAAGCTATTCTTTTATGGAAATAGAATTTGGATCAATGGTACTAGTTAATGTCTCTGCTGAGGAGTCATGGCTGATAATTTGTTCAGTTCTTCTGAAAATTCTGCATACTCCTACAGATCAGAGGGATCTCAAAGGTTTTTCAAGGCAGCTCAAATCTTAGTTTAGGGGAAATCAAAGGTGAATAAAAAATAATCTGACGGATCCTTTAGGGAATAGTTATAGAAGATACTGTATAATGATGTTGTCACTCTGTTATAATCTGGCTCCACATTAACCGGCAAATCATTAATCTAAAGAATATTGCTTGAGAGATTGTGTTTCTCTGATCAGTTTCTGTATGTATGATATTTAATCGAAAGAAATTATTAATGAGAATATGGAATGACTTTGAATATGTCTTGGAATATGGTGGCTATTTCTCAATTACTGAATTAAACATAACTGATGTGTTATATCATAAATAGAATTCCTTATTTGTTTAAAAAGCATTTATTTAGTCACTGACATATTTCTTCTTCCCCTTTATGTTATTATGCACACTGGACATGTTTGTACTAATAAGAAACAGTTTTCAAAGTCACTGTTACAGCGCTACAGTCTATTAGAAAAAGTGCGTGCATGCAAAGCCTTTGTTTCACAAACAAAATATTCACAAGGTCACCATTGTCAAAGGTCAAAACAAAGATTAGTTGCAAACACTGTAGGAAAAAAAGCTGATATTTACTCTGTTGAAAATCCTGACTCAGTTGCTTATTCTGTTTCCCAACAACTTTTTCTGACAGATGATACAACTGTCCCTGACTGGTGATGAGAAGAGGAAGGCTGGAACCTCGCAAACAGAACCATAAATGAACTGTATAAACTGTAAATATGCTGTTCCATGACATTTTACTTTTCTTTAAGCTTTTGTTATGACTGAAAATGTTAGAAAGATAACATCTGTAATGTTTTCTTGTTTGTTGTAACATATTACTTTTCCTTCTCTATTTTATAATAAAAGGTTATAATTATGTTCATTTACATTTTCTAACATTTTTATTCCTTTCAGTTCCTTTAATAACTGTATGTTAGTAGCAACAGTTGTTGTTATTCATCCAGCAGCTGTTAAGTTTTGTATAGGACCAAAATCCAAAGCAACATGGGGACTCTAAGTATTTAAAGCCACAGTGTGTAAGAATTACTCCCATCTAGTGGTGCGCTAATATATTACAAGCAACCGAGTAGAGCTCTACTGCAGCCTTACCTTTTAAGAGCGTTATTACGACTACGGAAGCCGCAGAGATTCATAAATGTGACGTTTGAGTGTCCCGTCAGGCGACAGACAGAACGATACATAATTATTATTTTTTTATGCCAATAAGTTACAAGCATGCCCTCCATGTATTTAGTATCAAGCTACTGCTAATAGCTAATGTTATCGTATGAAATCGTTTTTTGTGACTTGCAGACTCAGAGATCATCAGATGAAGGGAGAGAAAGAGGGAGTAAAAGCAGGGGCAGTGGACTGTAACATTTCTCTGTGTTTGATAACATGTATTTCAGCTGATTTATACAGGGAGATGGGTGACGTATTGATAGAAAATAATTTTTATCTGAGAGATAGTTTTGGATTAGAAAGCTGCGGTTCTGGTGATTAAATCACGTCTAGAAACTGGTTTTACTTTGGTCTATTTTGTCTGACTAGAAAGAGGACAACTACCCCCCTCCCGTTGACAAATCAGCTGAAATAAAATATGAAACACGAGGGAAAGCTCTCGGAAGATATGTCTGAAAGAAGCGCACGTCGCCTACTGGTATGACTTCTGTGAAGAGTAATAACTGCAAACGTAGCTTTTCTACTGTAGGCTAACTAACAAATTAGCCGTTTCTGCCGTTTTATATAGCAAGTAACAGTAAATGATCCGACTTAAACGGGAGGATAAAGTAGTTGCTGGACCCCCCTGCCCTGTTTCTAACATAACGCCAAAATAAACTTCACTGTTAGATTGCATTAACTCACCTATCCAGCAGAAAGCTGCAAACTCCACGTTAGCTTTGAAGTCCCTCTCCTCATCAGCTGCCTCCATCTGGTAAAAACTCTACCGATGTACACTCCTATTTTCTTCCGGTTATTATTTCTTTTTCTTTTCTTGGCTATTTTTTCCTCCGTCTCGCAGGCAAAGAGTAAAGATGGTCCGCCATTTCAATGTAAGCTGGTAAGTTGAATCATCCACGGTTGTCTTGGCTTGTTTACACCACCCCCTCCCCCCAAACAGCAGGGACTCGCAGGTAAAATGCACAAGGCTAACAAGTTTGTCCCCTTTCGGCTACTGTGTTCAAAGATGGTGATGCAACATGGCAGCCTCCAGTTGGGTGCGCCGCCACCTATGTATTTATAAGCATCTAATTCTGAGTTACGAGAACGCTTTCATTTCGATGGGACTGTGATTAAACTTTGGTAAAATACGTATTTATGAAAGCAATTCTTAATTTTTGCTAACAAAATACCAAAAAAACTACACACTGTACCTTTAAATATATTTTCATGTTATCAGTATCCCAAATGCAGGTGCTAGACTACTGCATATATTATCTTTAGAGTTACTTTTAAACTTCCATTTTTAAATATATGTTGAAGTAACTACAGTTTAATTATTTAAGCATTAGTTTAGCTGTACTTCAGAAAATGTTCAGATTTGTAATGTTAATCCCAGTGTGGTCTTCTGGTCAATGATGAATAATTTAATCTACTTTGTTTTTAAGCTTATTCATTCACATTCACAGAATAATTACTGATATTGTGATCGTGTGAAGCAAGGCATTGCAACTTTAACATTACCACTCTGCTGAGTTTTGGTGGGTTATTTGTTTAGTTGTCTTGTTTCTTATACAAATGCATTTTATATGGCTTGTTTTCCAGTATTCCCAGTGGTGTAGTCTTTGTGATACGCAGGTATACACCGTATACCTGCTAGAAAAGTCCCACACTTTTCCTATAACCACAAAAAATGTGCAAAGACACGTATAAACATGGTTTTGTGACATAACTTTCACTTTCCAGGTTATATATGGGCCACAAAGCTGGCCCGTTTAGACCTGCACTGAGGACATTAATGCTGCTTTCTATAGTTTGGTTCTCGTTCTTTTTTGTGGAGTTGTTTGCTGTTTTTTCCATTTGTGCAATATAAGATTTTTGATGAAATAGTAAACAAAAGTGCTTTTGTAACAGACTAAATGCTTAAAAGGAGGCAAACATAAGGCTTCTCGTAAAAATGCTGAACACAAACGGGTTTTCAAAACACAAATTATTAGTTATGGTAAATTGTAGGGCTAAAAAAAGATGCTAAATTAAGAGCCCTTTGGGAGCTGAGCTAGGCCTGTCCATGCGGGACAATCCAAACAAAGCAGTGCCGTGGGCAGAGCTGGGGCTGAGCAGCTAGAGCTAAGCACGCACTAAAAGGAAAAAACTGAAAACTGGGAGCCGGCTCTCTTCTGATTCACTACCAAGCATCGGCTCTTAGAGCCGGCTGTTTCGCGCATGACACATCACTAGAGCCGGCGCAGCTTGGCTGTCTGTCCTGATCCCGACCTGCATTCCTATCGGCTGGTGGCTGGTTGCTAGACAACCGCGAATTAAAGAGTAGCAGATGAGAAGAAGCAGCAGAAAAAGAATTTTTTGGGTGGTACGTGTAGTTAGTGGAGAGGGAACGCGGAGAAAAAAACATGAAAATAAAACAAAGTTAAATCAGACTGCTTCAGTGTTTCAGTAAGCGTGCTGCTACTTGTTTCCTGTCGGTTCGGGGGACATTGCAGTTAACGCTGACATTTCCGAAAGGAAGCCTGATGACCGCTAAGAGGCTGCCGCAGCCTTTCCTGGTGGGCGGGAGGAATTTAAAAACGGGCATCCTTGGTTAGAGTGAAGAAAACTGAAAGTTGGGTAAATGTTGGACAACATTTAAAGCTGGTAGAAACTATGTTAATGCTGCATTTGCATGTTATTATAGTTAAATAAAATTGAAGAAAATTCATCTTAAATGCTATTAGTTATGACACCTTGTACACCATTAAATAAATAACTTATGTGTGTTATGTATAGTTGTCTCATTCAAGCTATTCCAAGAGTGGAATATTTGCCTTTATATTTTTTGTTTATTAAAATGCATCTGTCTTGTTCTGTCAGCGGCTGTTCAGCAATTAATTAAAATGCAGCTGTTAATGAGTTCACATCAAACTTTATTTATAAAGGGCTTTTCTTGCCAAAGGCAACACAAAATGCTTTACATGATGAAAAAATGTTGCATATTAAAGTAAAACAAGCCTTCACACACTAAGGTATTTAACAAAGACATCAACATACATGCACAAACAGAGCAGCCCCCCCCCCCCCCCTTCCTCCTCCGTTATACACAAACATCAACTCCCTCATATTTGTTTCTTAGTATAAAAATAATAAAATATCTTGGTTGATCCGATTACACCAAGAGCCAGCCCATCCATTTCCACAGAGGCCACCACAGCTCCCAGATCAGGTCAGGCTAGAGTCCACATCACAGCCGTAGGACTGCAGTTCAAGCAGGCAAAGGTCCTGGTGTGAAGGATCCCCGTGAGGAAAGGAGTGTGTGTTGTTTATATTTAGATTCCACATAACCAGTCTTTTATTACCTCAGTTATGTGTGGATGCAAACTTTATTAATTACTGTGGTGCTCATTAACAAAGTAAACATTTAAGAGCAGTTGCTGATTTGGGACGGATGCTGCAGGACAGATGTTGCACCAGGACATGATGTATCAGGGGTAAAATCAGAGTATACCCACTAGAATAGACTTGACTACACCACTGACTATTCCCTTTTTCTGCCTTCTCGTTGTTTGTTAGCAGTCGGAGCGAGACTGTTGCTGCTCACCTCCTTATTTAAAAATAAATGTAAAGAAAATGTTCTGCCTCCACAAACTTGAGTATTTCTGACACCTAAAGTATACAGCCAGCTTTTAAATGCTGCTGCGAGTAGGTAACATGTGGAAAGAATTCAAAATCATCACAAGACTTGTGTTGGGAAAACCTTAGACAGGAAAGAATGACTAACTACTTCCTCTGTGAACAGAGTTATTTGCAGCAGCAACGAACTATTTACTTCTGTGTGTTTTTTAAGTTCATTCATTTTATTCTACAGATTGTCTAAATGTTAAAAAAGCTATTTAACTAATAAACCATGGTTGTTTTTATTCTTGAACATTTAGGTCAAACAACCATAAATAACCACTGTAAGTAATATGCTCCAAGGCAGAGATCTCAGACTTTCAAGTGTAAGGAGCTTCCCTGCTTCTGCACACCTCTTTAAATTAAGAGATACAACAGCTTGTCGTCAAGTTTTGCACAATGATTCATTTAAGTCTGACTTGTTCAGGCTTGGAAACATCTAAAACCTGCAGTGGCATTAAAGGATCGGAGTTTGAGATCCTTGCTCCATGGAGTCTTGAAGTTGGATTTGCTGCTGCATATTCCTTTAAACCTCTATATCAGTGAGTGTTGTGTTTTAGACGGTTGGCCTGAACTTGTCGATAGATTTCCAGTCTGTTTTCATAAATTACCCCTCTTTGCTGCTGCTGCCACTGTTTGGGAGAAAAATAGAAAAGAGCCAATTTTAGATGGTTAGCATCTCAGCTTAAAGGTGATTTCAAGTGATCCCACAATTTGTTTTCTACAGGTTCATTTACCACTAGTCAAGAATTCTGTCACTGGGAGTAGCAAAATTTTTTACATTTCTGTTCAGAAGATTTGTTTAGATTCACGTTTACAAAGTGTGTCACCTTAGTAAAAGCTATATATTTCTGCAATGTCATTGTGGGGTAGCATGTGGAAATAAGTTATGAGTGGGCTGGCTGAAAGTCAGCACTTCTTTACTTTTCTTTAGAAGAGGTTGTATTTTTTCAGGTGTGTGTACTGCAGATCAATGGAGCCTTTATTCACATCTGGCTAAACATTCCTGAATGTTTTCTTTATTCAGACAGACTAGACTGACCTGCTTGGAGTTTTTCCTCTAACTTCCATTTCTTAACAACCGTATGGCAAGAAGGAATGTCCACCTAATAACTTTTTTTTTTTCTAGCTTTCATACACTTTGTTGGCATCAGTTACTTTAATTTTTAGAGCATTTCTTTCACTCCAAAATTGTACCAAAGGAAATAAATGCTAAATGTCTCTTTTGGCTCTGTTCCTCTCTAATAACCCTTTACAGCTACACACATTTTGATCAGAACATTTTCACCCTTCACAGATAGTGGTAAAGTTATAACTTCCACAGACAAGATTATCATTTACCAATGCTGCAGTGGAAGTTGGGGCGTTGTTTCTGCAAAAGGAGAGCAAACATTTTGTTTAGATTTCAGCAGTGTCAAGCATATGTAAAGAAGAGATTGAAGATGAATAGTTTTTACTCTGCTTGCAGTTTCCGGACTTGTCTCAGAATGATGAAAACAAATAAAATGATCAGGAAACAGACACACGGAACAGCAACTGCCACAGGAATCAGCACTTTATCAAAGTTTTCTGCTTCCTCCTCTGTCAGGAGAAAAAACGGTTACTTGTGTCATTGCATTTACTCAACACTGAAATAATTTTTAGAGTTTGCACCCAGTCAGTACCAGTAATTTTCTTGTGCATGTGATGTTTAAAACAAATTGCCCTTTCATTACGGAAATGAAGCAGTGCCTAAACATCCTGTGGTCTATAAAAATACTTTTCTAACAATAGTACCACACCCTAAGATTAGAGAAGCTACTTACTTGTTTTTCCCTACGCTGGAACTTTATTTCTTGCATTTTATTTATGTCTGTTTGTTGTTGTATTTTTAATGCACTTGTTATTGCTTCCTGCACCCTGCTGTAACGTAACAAGTAATTGTAATGTAATTGTTGTTATCATTATTAATTGTTTTGTGTGCACTTTTCAACACGTGGAATCAAAGCAACTGGAGCAAAAATTTCCTCTCTCCTCAATAACCCATGTACTTCAATCCTTTTCCCACCCCTCTTCTTTTTTTATTTCCACTGAAAATATTGTGTTTTGTGTAAGATTTTGCACACCTGTAATTAAAAGTTTCCAGTTCTCTTGCCAGACTCCTGACACTGTGGTCGTCTCACAGGTATAGTTCCCTGTGTGGGACTTCTGGGCTCTTCCTATGATGAGTGCGTACAGTTTGTTTGCTGACTTAGACAGGTTGAAGCTTTGGTTGGTATATTTTTCAATGAGGGATTGATTGACATTTCCATTTGGCTTGAAGACAAACAGGCATTCTCCATTCCTTCGCCACATCAGTTGATTGACACGCTTTATTGATTTGTTGTTACATGTCAGGGTCACTATGCTGCCTGCCCTCTGTGAGATAAGGTTTGCTTCTGTGGAAAACATTTCAGATAAATGGTTCAGTTTAGCAGCAGTCAAACAAGCATTATTTAAAAAAGTAAAATAAAATAAGCAGGCGTAAACAAGAAGCAAAAGCTACAGCACTGGAAGAAACAAAGGCTCTTAACCGCATGCCCCTTTTCACTCAGTTTTAACATTTTCACTTTATTATATTGATAAGGCACAACATGAAAGATAAGTGTCTTAAAAGGTTTAGACCAACACAGAAGAAAGAACTTTACAGGGTCAGCGATCAAAATGCTTAATGGTATCCAATAACATGCACATTCATGCCCACAATGCAGACTCATGTTTCCTAGCCAACTCAAGTCCTGATATGCCTTTTGATGTGAGTGTATATTAACTAATTCTGTATATAGGTGTGTATTTTTAAAGTCTTTATTTATTGATTCTTTCCACTTTTAACCTCTATCTTATAAATGTTCTTTATTCATTTTACTTGACACATTCATAATATCTGCAAGTGCATATCAAGAAGAGGAGGGTGTCTGGTGTGGGAACATCAGGTTTGCATCTTTGCTTGTTGCAAATGACATATTTTTGGCTTCTCCAAGCCTTAAACTACAACATGCACTGAAACGTAATTGCAGTCAATTGTGAAGTGGGCTGGTAGCTCTGGGAATACAAGAACACTGCTCCCAGAAAGAGGTGGAGCGCTCCTCTATGTTAAAGATGATACTCTGCCTGGAGCAGAGCAACTTGAGTAACCATGGAGAGTTCGAGTAACAGTAGCACAGATGGATTGAGGTTTCATCAACAGTAATGGGAGCATTGCACCAGTCCATAGTTGTAAAGATGGGGCTGAACCTAAAGCAAAGCGTTTGATTTATTAATCCATCTTGTTCCAACGCTCACATGAGGTCACAAAATTTCAGGTGGTGACCAAAAGAGTGAGATTTTGCATGTCAGTAGCTGGGATTTGTTTTCTTCTGAGGGAGGCCGGGTTGAGCCCTGTGTAGTGTTCACCCTAAATGTGAATTAACAATTAGCTTTACTTTACTGTAGCAAATTCAATCACTGGGGTGTTTGCATAGCAACATTAATGGCTGTCTAAATCTTAAGAGTTTTATTTCTTGATTAAATTAAAAAATAATTGCATTTCAGCTCGTGGTTCAGATTTGCAGAAGCACCACTGTTTAGGTAAACCAGATTACCTGTAATTACAATGGAAATGTTCAACCTAGTGAGTTGTACAGACCTCTGGTCTTTTGACACATAAAACGTGCTGAAAGTGCCTAGGAGGATATGAAACTAAATTCAGGACTGCGGTTGCAGCACTGCAGTCTGGCCACAATGTGAAACTGCAGCCTCCGGTACTGCAAACCCCCCTGTTGGCTTGCATAGTAAACATGTTGGTGGAAAGAAAAAGTTTTTACATTTGCTTAGGTTTTTGGTTGTTCCTGTTGTTCTAATTATAATCTAGGTTATTTAAGAATTACTTTGGAAATTATAAAAAAAAAATGAGAGCGAGCAAAACGTTTTATGAAAAGACATCAAGAAAAGGGGCTTGCAAATTTTACACTGAGACCAAAAAGCTGAGCCAAAGCAAATGATAAAATTTGTAGCTCAGGGGTGTCCAAAGTCTGTCTTTGAGCCATTTACCTGCATGTTTTCAATGTTTCCCTGCTCCACCACACCTGACTCAAATTGAATGAATCCAACAACCTCTGAAGTTCTGCACAGCGACTCATTAAGTTGAGTACTTGCAGGATTGTGGCCCTCGAGAACCAGAACTGGAAACCCCTGTTTTAGCTGTTCTCTTGGTATATTTATCAAGATTGCAGTTGCTAAGCAATAAGCGGATAGCCTCTCATCAGTTGAGCTAATGTAAACACAAGATAAGGTTTTTACTTAATTTACTACGATATCCAACCAATCTTTATGATGAATTTGACAGGCTGGTCTCATACGGCTACTCTATGTCATTGCAGTGATACATCTAGTTACAGTTTGCTCACACCAAACTAAGTCAGGGATGTCCAGTGTCAGTCCTTTAGGGCCATATTGCAATTTTTATTTATTTATTTTTTTCCCAAACCGCGCACTTCTATACTTAGAACACTACATTTAAGTGCTTAGTGCGCTGACACAGAAATTTCAGTAAAAACTCAGTGCACTGAAAGTACCCGGATG
>JBAMHW010000014.1:14015569-14029037 GCA_037177495.1 Rhadinocentrus ornatus
ATGAATTCTGTTTTGTTCACTGCGGATTGACAGTTCCAGAGACCAAAGGTAACAGAGGGTGTGGCAGACGTGCATGCTGTTGGACAGGACAGATTTTGCAGATTGCGATGTCTACGGGTGACACGTCTTGGTCTGAACCCATGTCTGACAGGGATGGGTTTGAAGCACATTGTGCGTTGATTTGCTAGTGAGACAGTTACAGCACGTGCCCATGCTCGGTGCATAGGTAGACTCGCAGGTCTTTACCCTATGTGGTCTTAACCCAACGGGGGCTGACGCCTCGCTGACGCTTCAGCGCACCACAGCTGATGCCACCTTGCCTGATTGCAACCGGCTGAAACCGCCTCTTATCGGCTTTGCCCTGAGCAGTACACAGTGAGTGTGACCCGTGTCACGGCCTCAACTGGTTGTAGAGAGAAGGTGCTAACGACAGAGCCCCACACTAGCAATGTAAACATTAACCCGAAACCAAGACAGAAACTCATGCAGTAGCTCACCTAACTGACTGTGCCAACCCAATCAAAATCAGTGCTTGTTCTGCTGAAGTTGAACCAATTCTCTCTTTTATACAGGATTATTGTTTAAAAAAGAACAACACTGAGGTCCAGCACAAAAGCATCATCCCATCTGTGATGCATAATAGTAGTAAAATCATAGTTTGGATTGTTCTGTACTGCATGTGTTCCAAATAGCTGCTCTTTATTAATAAAATAATTTAGAATTAGTGGACTTTAGAGGGAAACATCAGGGTTTCTTTTGACTGATTGATTTGATATTTTCCCTTTACTTATCTTTGTTGTTCAGAACTTTGTTCAACTGTGCTGGTGTTTGAGCGCTTTATAAATAAAATGATGATGAGGATTCTGAAATTAAATGAAAGAGAGCCATTTAGTGAGACAATGGAAGCTGCCAAAAAAAACAACAATTAAAGACAAATAAATAAATGCAGACCAAAATACCAAAATAATCCCCTTCAGTATTTTCTTAAGTCTCACAGTTGGAACTAAATAAACTGATAACTTCAGTTAGCTGTCACAGAAAACACACATATACACTATCTGCACTGCCAATGTCAACAGAATTTAGATTTTTATATAAAATCTGAAGATTCTTACAACAAGACATTATACAGGAATGTTTGTCCACAATTCCAATATGAGCAGTTTCACAATCCAGGGGCAGAAACTGTGAAATGACAACATCTTGATAGGCACTTGTTTCATAAGAGGCATGGTCGTGTCATGCAATGGGAACAGAAAATGATTATTAAACTGTGTAGTCTGTGACAATGTATAGTTTTCTAACCCTAATCACGCATTTTCTTTACCATTTTCTACCAATGAAATAATTCCTTTCTACTTCCAATGTGCAGTGAATGCAGCATCACTCAGCAGCAAAGGGGAAAACCAAGCTAGACAAGTCAATTTTGGAGAAGGCTGCATTCACTAACAGTAACCACTACTATTCTACAGAAAATACATATTTCAGAGGTCTGTAGTTGGTTGGCTAACAGATGACTAGGCCTGGAACTTCTCATAAAAACAGTTTGCCCCTCCTACAAAAGAAGACAAATGTCTGCTTAGTGTTTTACTGTTCTCCTGTTAGGTTATGTTTGCTACGGGGCAGTAATGGACCAAAAAACCAAAACCATAAGGTAAAACATACTAAAAGACTCCATTGCTCTCAAGGGAAACAAACAGAGGAATCCAGCAGCCATTTTGTGTTCTGGTAAACTGTGGTGTCGCCAGTGGAAATCCTAATCACCTCGTATCAGTCACCTGCTAACAGTGACAACAGCATGGATAGCTGGATGATATTAGACAGAGGCTCATAAGGGCATGCTATACGGTGAACTCAAATTTATTCTGTTTTTCATTTTTGCATCCTGCCTAGATGCAAGCACATTGCCATCAGTGGACAGAGATCACATTAAGAGTCATGTTCATCACGTTCAGTTTTTTTCCACATGTTCTCCAGTACTGTTCAAACAGCCAAGAATTGCAAAGTCTTCCCAGTTCCTCCCAGGTTTCCTTGACATTGTACAGAACATAGTACAATTCCAAATATATAAAATTTCAAATATCTTTTGTCATGAGTTAATGACGTGCAGTACACTGGCCCTGAAAATAAGTCAGGTGTTGTGTTAGATTTTGTAATGTGAGGAATCAAATTAGATGGATGATGAAAAATTGGGGTTTGGATGTAAATGCATAAAAAGGTGATACAGGGTATGAGTAGCGCAATGTAAGGGAAGTACCATGGGTGTATAATTTGCTTAAGACAGAAAGAGCTGCCTCAAGGGTTGGAGGTAGTTTCAAAGTAGGTTAACGCCCTCTCTGTCTATCAGGGGAACACAAGATGATATAATGCCTGCAGGTCCCCTCGGTCAACCAGCCGCCCAACACAATGTTATCTGCAGATAGGAATGCCGCCACACACGGTCAACCATCCACTGCCAAACACCCAAAAGAGCTTCTCACATATGTTCAGTGGGTTATTCAACACTATTTCCTAAAATGATTATAAGTAATTTCAACAATGACCTTTAAAGGCAGGAAGTCATAAAAAACTGATGTAGTAAAGTGTATAATACATCGAATTTGCTATGCCAAAGAGTAGGGTCCAATCACAGACCTCACTAAAGCTCCACATAGTACTTTGGTCCTCAGGTCCCTGTGCTCTGAGACAATTAGATGTGTACATGAGTATCTTTCTTCAAAGGACTAAACCTTCAGTTATTTCACCTTAGCATCCTCTGAAATCAGCTTCTTAAACAACATGAAGGAAAAGTAAGCACCATATTACCTTATTATCAATATTAATTAATTATATTAGGGTAATATTAATATATTTGAGACTCCAGTCTTGTAAGAGTCAAGCCTTCATTTCCTATGGCAGAAATCATGCTCACATCTGATTGGCTCAGATTAAAGACAAAAAAGAAGACAGAACAGCAATTGAACTGTTTTAAAGCAAAACACAAAACTGTACAGTGGCCACAGTGATCGTTAATTACATTTTTTTTTTTTTTTTAAATGCTATAAAGTGCTTCATTCTGTGATATAATTTAATATCGGTTCAATTCTGAGTGAAGAGGCAAAAAAGAAGCAAACAGAGATTCTGAATGATCTTTTTATTTACTCTCAGCCGGTGACTCCTTGTCTCACTCTTGCTGGACTTGATGAACAATGCTGTCTTCTCATTTTTTTTTTTTTTAGGGATATATATATAGGACGCATACACACTTACACCCACTTTTCTGTTTTCAGTAATCAAGCAAGCATGAACCATATACATAGGACAAAGTCAATCTGTTCACACACATGCACATGCACACATATACACAGAACCCATCTGTCCTCATGTCTAAGTTAGGTAGTCGTCCTGGGTGAGGGATCTTGTAGATATCCCTCTTCCTGCGTTTGTTAGGCTGTTCAATCTCCACAGCTGCACCCTGGGATGCTGTACCTCTACAGCGGTGGTGGCAAGTGGAAAATATGGCATTAAGACTCCATGCTTCCTTCAGCTTCCTCCATATCTTGATAACCATGTTCTGAGTTGAATAGGGAGGAACTGACGAGGTCCACACCATGAGTTTTGTTTGCTTTTATTTAGCATTCAATAATCTAATGAAAACTTCTGAAATAAAAACAGTGATAAAAGATTTTAGGCCAAACATATACTGGATATCTGCAGCCAGAACCCTTTTAACACAAAGGACATTTTGACTTCATATTTAGCCTAAAGGTCACTAACAACATACTAACAACAGTAGTTAAAAACTTTAGCTGGCTTTCAAATATAATAATAAGATTTGCAGAATTATGCAAATTAAAAATCTACACAATTTATAAACACAAGCAAGCAACCTTTTACACTGCAGTTTACAAATTAATGTTGAAAGCAAAATAAGTAGCATTGACACCTAGTGTTTCAAATCACAACTGCAGCCGAAAGAGAAAAACACACAGCGTCGTCTCCCGTAGTTATTCCGTCACATAACTCTTATTTTGAAAGGAGAAAAGCTTGACAAAGACATTGTTGATGTAGAGGACAGATTGTTTATAGGGAAGCTTCCTTTTATCCCTTGCAACAAATGAGAACATTTTTAATTATTTTTACAGAAAATTCCTAATTATTTAGCCTTGAACTAATGTTAGTAAACTTGTGATTATGCAACTTAGATCAGTTCATCCTTATGCTGAAATTATTTTATGCTACAATCTGATTGGCCTCCTCCCTGAGCCGCCACCTTATCGTTGTGGAGGAGTTTGCGCCTTTGCGCGAGGTTGAGTACAGAATCAAAAATAACATTGTGTACAGTGGGGATGGGGGGCTGCTGACCGTGACCGGACATTGTGAGGCGGTGGAGGGGATACTTCGAAGACCTTCTCAATCCCACCAACACATCTTCCAATGAGGAAGCAGAGTCTAGGGACCCTGGTGCTGGCTCTCCCATCTCTGGGGCTGAGGTCACTGAGGTGGTTAAAAAGCTCCTCGGTGCCAGGGCCCCGTGGGTGGATGAGGTCCGCCTAGAGTTCCTTAAGGCTCTGGAAGCTGTAGGGCTGTCTTGGCTGACACGTCTCTGCAGCATCGCGTGGACATCGGGGAGAGTCTGGACTGGCAGACTGGGGTGGTCTCTTCAAAAAGGGGGACCAGAGGGTGTGCTCCAACTACAAGGGGATTCATACTCCTCAGCCTCCCTGGTAAGTCCTATTCAGGGGTGCTGGAGAGGAGGGTCGGTCGGATAGTTGACCCTCGGATTGAGGAGGAGCAGTGTGGTTTTCGTCCCGGTTGTGGAACAGTGAACCAGCTCTATAACCTCTTCAGGGTCTTGGAGGGGGCATGGGAGTTTGCTTAACCAGTCTACATGTTCTTTGTGTCAAACGACTGGTTCTGTACTGGGAATAAGTCTGAAGACACTGGAGCTGATTGTCCCAAAAGAATGAAGACAATAAAAGTAAAAAATAAAATAAAAAAAATCATATCCATCAGTGGGTAAATAAAGTATTTTCCATTTCATTTTGAAGAGATTTAAGGTTAAAAGTGAAGCAGACTTTTGTTCTTATCCTAAACATTTTGTATTTCAATAAAGAGAGATCAGTCAAAAACATGAAACAATTTTTTTTAGATTAACATTAATATCAAACAGCTTTGCTTGGGCTTGATGGAGCATTGACAGGAGAGAAGGAAGGGGATAAGATAGGACCCCTGGAGTCCTAGATGCTGGTGGTGAATAAGGAGACATAAGAAGAGGCAGATCCTTCAGATTAGACTCCGCTGAGATCAGGAACAGATGGAGATGAGACAGAAGTGGGTTGCATGAAAGTCAGCATGAAGGGAAAAAGACAAAAAAAAAAGAGAGTTTTAAAAGTAGCAGGCTAGAAGGTGGCTGGACTGGAGTCATGTCAGCAGAATTAAGAAAGAGGTGACTGACTGTTGGTTTACTGTTTGTTGTGCAAAATCGGCCTCTCAGGGATAATAGAAAACACATTTGATCCTTGACTTGAACTTCTCTACACTGCTAACTCTTTATCTGTTAAGTACTTTCCTATCATTTCTATACGTGGTAGGATGAAATCTCTTCCTCCGGAAGACGCATACCAGAATGGGTCAGATTAACTGAGTGTGGCACTGCAATACATTAGCCGGTGTTTGCTATTTCAGTGTGCCACTGTCCCAGGCTAGAGCCTGATCTCCAGGTGTTGGTGATGTAGGCTGCAGCAGTGTGGGTCTTAAATGCCAAGCTTTGGCTCTATAAGTCAGTTTGTGTGTGCAGGCATTAAGCCATTAAGTTCATGTGCTTTGTTGCAGGCTGTGTGTTGGTTGTGGCATTTAGACCTAAGTGTTTTTATGTAGCTCACCTCCTCAGGTATGTGAGTCTCCTCCATTCTCAAGAAGAATAATTTGTATTGCCACTAATTGTAAGCTTACTGGCTTTATCAGTAAGGATGTGACAAACTGCATCACCTTCCTCCCCTGAATAGGAGAGCTGTGCCTAGGCTCCAAGGTATGTGTGCCCATTCCTTGTATGTTGTTTTTCATTGTGGACTATGTGATGTGTGGGTGTCTTTTGTACAGGCATATTACTGCTTAGGTGGTCCCAGCTGTTAGTTGTCTCTATGCATCTTTCCTTTGGCTGCGTGTCTACACCCTTGTTTGATGTGGGTCTCCACACACAAACTATCTGTTTGGGTATGGTGCCATACAATGCTGTGGGGTTGGTAAATGTCTGGTATCCTACACCACACTATGAACAGGATCTGAGGACCTAGCAATGGGTCAGTGCAAGTGTTCTGCTTGGCAACTGCTTTGTATTTAGGTATTTTGTGTTCAGGGTATTTTTTGAATGTTTGTGGAGTTTTTGGTAGTTAATTGTTTTTTGCTAAATCGGGATTCATGTGCTGTGGTTGTCTGCACTACTGATTCCTCTATATTTCTGGGGTCAGGGAGTAGCCTTTCAATACTTGGGTGGTGGACCAGTGTCAGGTTTTATATTTTTACAGTTGACTTTCATTTTAAAGAATTGTTCAAATAACTTGACTTTATGTAAAAAATAGACTATATAACTGGAATCATGTCAGGCGGTGTGCCTTCGAACCTTTCCACTTTACTCTACCTCTCCTGTGGGTAGTAAATATAATTCCCAGGCAGTGATGTAAAGCTGTCACAAGTGATGGTAGAATTTGTAATTGAAAAACATTAATTTCTTTACTTGTAGGTTTCTAATGTCACATACACTCACAAAAAGTTAGGGGTATTTAAGTTTAGGGTGAAATTTTCAGTAAATGGAAAACGTTCATGCTACACTGGCCTTAAATGTCCGATATAATGAATACAGGGCATTTAAGTAGAATTGTGCAACAGTAAGTTTTTAATATCAAGCAATTTATTGAAACAAAAACTAACACTAATGGGCATACCACAAAATAAAATGTCAATGTCTCGATAACTTATCATGTGTTTGGTGTCGTCTTGGTCCGATGTTAGAATGTGAACATTATGATGAAGAAGATTGTATAAACACAAGCTGTCATTAAACCAGAGCATTTAGTGGCCGATTCATGGTTCAGCCACTTCTTTCAGAGTTTTTGAAGTTAATCGTCTTGTGAGAGAACAGCATGTTATGCAATTTGTACCTAAATATTGGACAATTATACATGTGCATTCAAAAGTTTAGAAAAGGTTAAACTAAGTTCATCTGTAAAGGTTATAGGGCATTTTAGGTACATTCTGACATCATCAGCTGTAAAGAGAATCAAAATGAACAAAGGAGTTTACATTTCTAGTTTGTCACTATAGTGCAACATGTCATAACTTCTCCATCTAAAGCACTACAGTACAACAAAGGTAAAAAGAGACAAACATGGAAGCTTCAATATGTATGGTGCATAATAATGAATGTCACAACTATTGTAGCCTGATAGTTCATCATTACTACTCCCACACTGGAACATCATTTCAGTAAAGGGCAGATATGAGCCAGAAAGACTAACAGCTGTCAAACTAAGGAAACTTATATAGCACGAGTCTAAAATGCATGACGTCTGACTGTGGGTCTGCCTCGTCGGCTCCTCGTAATCCCTCACCTGTTGATGCAAAGTTTTGTCATGATGAGCAAACAACACAGCTAATTATTTACAGCCTGCAGCCGTGTGTTCTCTTAGTGGGCTTGCCGTCAGATCACCGGCAACAGGTTAATAATAACCCATAGTTTACTTTATAGAAGTTGATGGGAAGAGAGTGCGGACTGATGACATAATTTCTTTCACCCTGGTAAGCTCAGTGATGCAGCGTGCGTCACTTGCCTTCACAAACAATGTTGTTTGATTCTGTCTCTTAGTTTTACTTTTATTTTACTTTACAAAGAGCTAAGAAAATGATGCAATCTCTTGTTAAAGTAAATATTAAATGTATAGACAAACAATAAATTTAATGGCTTGACATGGTTTATCCTTTTAGTTCTGTTGTAAACTGTAGAAACACAAAAGAGGGACACTGCTGTGCTGAGTAAAAAATTCCATCCATATCTCGTTACCTACTTCCTTTGAATGTGGATCTTTAAACAGAGTCAGTTGAACAAGGGAGTTCATGTGCACATTAAAGTAATGCTGCTAAATCACTTTCCATTGGCCCTTTTTCTACAGTAGCAGCATGTAACTTTAATGCCATCAACCTCTAACCTGATGGTTGACCACAGCCACATTGATCCAACATGTTCTTTTGATTTATTTATTTTTTACCATAGCCCTGACAACCATCAGTGGATTACAGATTTGAGTGTGTTTAGGGTTATGGTGACCACACACGGACACATGTCCATCAAGCTTGGCTTCCCTCAAAGTTTGGTGAACAGGAAGAGTTTGGGTCATGACCAGAATGGCAGGCAAGGGGTCAGCCTGGCAGCCTGCTGGGGTTAGCTAAATTAATGCATCCTGACAGTGTGGGCTTTTCCGTCATACACTCAAATACACATACCCTGAGTTCATAGAAATAATCATAAACACACTTCCCGTGCTGCTCTCAATCCAGCTGTCATGCACAGAAATACACACATTCAGACTTGGCTTGCCACTGTGTACAACACAGTGGAAACTGAGCAAAGCTTCATAATTAGGAATTAGAAATGGCATTTCCATTCCTAAAAAAAACAAAAAAAAACAAACATTTGAGGCCTGTAGGAATTTCTGATGCTCCATCAGCTTTTTGTTTAAGAACTATGGAAAATTAAATTGTACTTTTTAGCAATTACAGACAATCTTTGTAAGATACAGCAGTTATCTTTGAGAAAGTCCTACCAGAGAGCGCAATGACACATCCTTGTAAGAACAAGAAAAGATAGAATTAACCAAAGCACAACATACAAAGAATGATATATACATAGACGTGTAATGTAAAGTATAAGGCATAAGTTCCAAAGATATAGCTCCTGGTCAGTAGAACAAGAGAGTTTGTCATGAGATCCCTATCACTTTGTTTCCTCAGCTATTTTTACCTCCAAAAACATTTTCTCCGCTCCATGGTCAAAGGCACAGTTGTCTGTGTGTGTGTGTGTGTGTATGTGTATGTGTGTGTGTGGGTGGGTGGGTGCGTGTGTGTGTGTGACATTGGCAGGAGGAAGAAAACTGAGTCAACTAACAAGAACAAAAATGATGAGTGTTTCATTCCACAAGGCCAGTGAAAATTACTCCTTTGTGGAAAAGTTCGGCATTTTGGAGAAAATTGTTACGATTTTAGCAAGAGTTGATCGAAACGACTGATACCACTCTGTGTATAAATCATGACAC
Organism: Rhadinocentrus ornatus; assembly: GCA_037177495.1. Classification (NCBI taxonomy): domain Eukaryota; kingdom Metazoa; phylum Chordata; class Actinopteri; order Atheriniformes; family Melanotaeniidae; genus Rhadinocentrus; species Rhadinocentrus ornatus. Next base: position 14,024,857 of record JBAMHW010000014.1, read on the forward strand.
CATAGCTAACAACACATTGGATTAGCTGGGGTCAATCGTTGATCTTTATAAAAACGAGTGACAAAGCGTGAGAGAGGTGACATATCAACCTAAATTAGCACTTCATTGATGATTTGTTTAACCTGGACAAAATGTAAGCTGTGAAAACATATTTTGTTTGCAAGGTTTAGTTAATTTGACACAATAAAAGGGCAGCAGGCTGTGATTTATGCCCCCATTCCCCGCAAGATGGAAATATTATATGACATTATCATTATCATTTTTTTAAATGGGTGTTTATAACTATGCTCAACTCTTACAGCACCCTCCTCTCTCTCTAAACTTCATATAAATGATTATTTCATTTTAATAATTTTAGGGTAGGGAGCATGAGTCACTGTTTGATTGGAGTGGAGATGCTGGAATTCATATCACTGACCTTCCAATTAGTAAACAACCCGTTAAAGCTCCTGAGCCAAAGCCATGAACTTTGATCTGAGTTACATGTGTGTGCCCTAGCCGCTTAATTACATCCATTTGAATGCACACTAGCCTTTAGCAAGGAGGAATCAAACCTAAAAGATCCCTATTATATGATGTGACATCTCTCTGAAAGCAGACAGTGAAACTAAGAGGAGGACAACGAGCTATTTTAGTTTTGTCTGTAAGTCTTTGTTGGATTCCCAATCATCCGGCAGTGGTTTTAGATAGGGGTTTTTGGAGGAGGGAGTAAGACCCAAAGATGAACAGATGAACAAAGCAGGTACAGTGTTACAACCTAAACCTTGTGACTGTGTCTTCTGTGTTTTCTGACTTATCTTCTCACAACAAAAATATGAGTTGATTTCAACAGTTGATGTCGAATAGAGAGCCAAAATCAATGCTTATCTGAACTTACATTTATTTTACTGTTAGATCAATCATGCAATAGGCATACAGACAGCTGAGCTGTTAACCTAAAGGACCACACAGTAAATAGAAGAACTCTGGAAGTTTACTCTGAGCGGAATTGCCATTGATCTCAGAAAACAATTCCACTTCCCCTCTTGCTTCCTAGCAAAAAATAGAGCGCCAGGGATGTGAGAAGAAAGGGGGAGTGGGGAAAGGAAGAGGAGGAGATGGAGGAGGAGGAAGAGAGAGAAGGGAGGTCTGTGGGGAAATGCTCTCTCGTGATGCCCCTGCTATTCTTCATGTGCACCCTGTGTGTACAAAGAAGTCAGTGTTGGGACAACACACCGCTCAGATTCCATGCTTGACAAACAGCTCCTACTGATGTCTCCAGGAAGAAGGCAGCCCTACCATCACATTGTGTTCTTCACACTGCATCTTCATTATTCATTTGTCCACTGAATTTAAGGGAAACTCATCCTCCTCTCATCAAGGAAAAGATAAGGATCCTCTAGATGAGCAGAAGCTGAGTCCCAGACCACAAGGAGAACTGCAGGTAAGCCAGGTAGATCCATTTTCAAGCTGAAGGAAAACTACAACAGAAGGAAGACATTTGTAGGAATGTTGTCAGCATCCTTCAAAAGTAGATCCCTTATAAATACTACTGACAAAGTCTGAGAGAGAAAAATGATATGTTGAAGCGTAGGTATTGGATTAGCTGCTGTGCGATGGAGCACATGTCATCCCCAGCAGGTACAGCTGTCAACTTCCTTTCTTAAGTCTGTAACTCATTTGTTTTGTTTTTTTCTCCTCTCGATTCTTTCCTCAGAACTCTCAGAGGAGACAAATATAGTAAAATAAAATATATTCAAAGTGCAGCACTTAGGACATAAAGAGATACAGCCAGCGGCTTCTTCATACTGAAGAACCACTTTGAAGGATAATCTAAGAGCTGTCTTATTAGCTGAAAGTTGCAATTCTTAGTTAATACTTAACATGTTGGTTAAGATTAGCAGTAAAATTTCAAAAAAGCCTTAAAGTTGATTAAAGACATTTCCAATTCTTTATGTAACGTTTCATGTGAACATAGAGTCAAAGTATCAAAATGTTAATTTAGTGATAGTACAGAACTTCTGGAAGCTTTACAAGGGATTTAATGTTGTAGGTGGATGTTGTGGAAGCATCTCTAGTTTTCCTTAAATAACTTCTTGGGTGAGTTGGGATAATTTACAGAATAACTCAGCATTCTTTTGTTGTTTGAGTATCTTAAAAATAAATTATAATAGTTCGCAATATAATTTGGAGGAATAAAAAGCATCCTTGAGATTGTAGAAATAAAAAACAGTGATGGAAAAAGCATATGCTCAACTAAATATACAAGTACTACACAATCAAAATAGTTCACTGTAAGAATGAACTTGCATTCAAAGAACCCACTTTGGTAGAAATGTTAGTATAGTAATCAGAAAAATACCCCACAAGAGTTTAATACTACTATAGACGTTTTACTCACGCATTATATAGCAAGCTGCTGAGTGTGTTACGGACAATTACCCCACTTGTAAAAGAGATCTGTAATCTCGATAAAATATTCCTGGTTGACATTAATATTTTCTGGTAATCATTAACACTTTTTTTTCTTTCTTCTTTTTTTAAACAAACATTTCCTCGTCACATTTGGAAACACACAGTTCATCGGATGAGACAACTTGTTATCTGCAAAATAGCTAATGACTAAAACTGTTGCATTATCTAAAACCAAGTGAAATTGACAACATTTCTCTTTGTTATGGTAACAGGTAGAAAGTTCCAAAAATCCAGTACCTTGACTTAAGGACAGTACTCATGCTTAGTACATTCAGAAGCATAGACTGTTGATTTAAACTGAAAACATGTCAGACTATAGCTAGGTGAAAAGATTCTTTGCTGTCCATCATTATGTTTCGACACATCCTGCCATCTTCACAAAGATATCTTCATATATTTTTATGTGCTTGTAAGCAAGATTAAAAATTATCAGTAAAGACTGTAAACTGAATGAGTATCCACAGTAAATTTATAGGTATTATGATCTGATATCTGATATTTACTTATTCAGTCTGAGTCTGTTAATCTGTAATTTTACTTTGAAGTTTTAAAGCTTGACTCTGAAATCAAACTAGTGTTTTTACAGCTAAATGTATACCAACTCCAGTCGCCATCGTAAAAAAGACTTAATATATCAGTGTAACCAAAATAATCACAAACTAAACAGTGAGTAAGATTTGTGTGAGTGTGTTTCAGCACTTGTCCCATTGCCAAGTGTTTAATGTTTATTTGTTTTTATAAAGATTTTCTTCAAAGCTGAGAGAAAGAGACTCAAATAAAGGGGATGAAAATGTGTCAAACACTTAGTAAATCACTGATTTAGAAATAGCAGATTTCCAGGAATTTCACCAGAGAGTAAATTAGCCTTAATTTTCTCATAAAAAACACCTTGCAGTTGTCTGGTCTTAGTGTTCCAGTGAATTGCCATATGCAGCTAAACAATAGATCATAACAGGGCTGTGGGTCTGTGTATAGTAGTGGGCAGATGAAGAGCTAGACAGCCATGTATGGTAGCAGGCAGCATATTGGCCTGCTGGCTTCTGCTGGTGGGACTGATGTATGGCATCCTAGATCCATGCTGGTCTGCACAGGGTGGCAACAGGTGACTCACGAGTGGATGTATTCTTGCCTTTATCTCACATTAGATCCACTTTGTAGGTCATGCAATCCCTAACTCTCCCCTGTGCAAAACCAATGTAGCTAAACTTAAACATGCCCATTCTTAATTTTAATCCTTATTGGAGGGATGTGCTTACTTCGCCTGCAGTTGAGCAACCAAACAGCTACTGCATTTCTAAGTCTGACTCTGCGTAGATTGACGTTCAAATATATACCTTGATATATGTGAAAGATGTTACTTAAATAAACTGAAATAAACCTAGTTGCTTTCGATTATCTCAATACACCAATAAATTGATAAACACGTCAATCACTCCTATCACTGAGCTGAATGACAGCCTGTGTATGTGTGGTATGTGTATAGAGTATACAGTATTGATGTCTGTTTTAACTAATGAAACTTGTTAATGTGTGAGATCAGAGTGCTGTGTTTTTACAGGGAATCACCTGTATTCTGTCACAACAATGCACCGAACTTATTCTAATTTGGTTTTAGTGCTCCTGATATTATTTAAAAGAAGACCTAAGAGCAAAAACATCCATCCATCCATCCATTTTCTGTACCGCTTGTTCCCAGTAGGGGTCGCGGGGTGAGCTGGAGCCTATCC
>JBAMHW010000014.1:14029137-14103810 GCA_037177495.1 Rhadinocentrus ornatus
GCTGGAGCCTATCCCAGCAGTGTTTCAGGTGAAGGCAGGGTACACCCTGGACAGGTCACCAGTCCATCGCAGGGCAGCAAAAACATTATTAAAAAAAAAAAAAATGTACTAGCACCTTACAAAACGGAATGTGAGATCAAATAAATTTGCACTCTATTGTTATTTTGGTACATTTCATCTGGATTTTTTATGAAACACAGTCACCAGAAAACATTTCTAAAAGCATTCTGTACTCATAGTTGTCAATTTCTTTCTTTTTTTGTTTTTTATCCCATTTTTTATTTCCCTTTTTTCTCAGCCATCAAGCATGTTATCTATCTTTCCAATAGATGTTTTTATCTTTACAGTTCCAAGGCCACTGTGGGGTTTATCTGTCAAAAACTAGCTTATGAACATAGCTCTTGTATGAAAATATCACATTTTTATCTAAAAAGATGCACTTAAAATTATTCCCACAAAATGTTTTAAGATTAAAGGAAAAATTTGAGATTTATACAATTAAAGTTGCGATGGACTGGTGACCTGTTCAGGGTGTACCCTGCCTCTCACCTGAAACAATGCTGGGATGGGCTCCAGCTTACCCCGCGACCCGTAATGGAATAAGCGGTACAGATCATGACTGACTGACTGACAATTAAAGTTTCATCAAACAAGTGAACTATAAATAAATTAAACTGCTGTAAAAGCTGGAAACCAACTTCATCCAGTCACATTTTCATTTAGAAAAATGTTTTACAAATAGATCTTTAAAACAGATGTATAGGAAAATAGAAAGGATTCGGATTTGAGAATTGTTGGCTAAAAGTGAAGATTTACAACTGGAATTGTAAGCTAACAAGTCAAAACAATTTGCTTTTCAAGTTTTTGATATGTCGTTGGAATTAGTTCAGTCTAATTAATGTTAAATGGGGAAGCTCTGGCTAATGGAAGTAAGTTAAAAAGAGAAAACAGTTTATAACCAACTGATGAATACTAATATGAATTAAATCAGTGAAGGTAAATTCAAATTCCAGGATCCAGGATCTTTAGAAGCAAACGTTGGAATACTCGTTTTTTTCTTAAGTACTGAATTTCTGTTTGATGCTATTATCGCAAAAGTTTTTTTAAATACCTTATTTCAAGATGATGAAGCTCATTTTCACCTGATATCAAGTTCATTTTTCTAATTATTTTGCCTTCTCTAGAGATAACTACATACTGTAGCTGGTAATCGCAAGATAACAAGCTGTGTTTTCACAAGTTTATTTCAATAATGATGTAAAGCTTTAAAATTAGTGGTTAGCACCTAATTTATTTGATAGTTGTCACAGTTGGTAAGAATCTATAACAGCAAGCCTGTTCAGTTTGTTTTCTTCCTCAGCTATAACAAAGCAATTCCTCTGTTTTGATCACAGTTTTGAAAATAAAACTATTATCTTGTGATGACGTTAATTATTCCATTATCTAAAAAGAAACAATCCTTGTTATCTCAAGATAACAAGATGACTAACTTTCTACCTTGAGATAATGATCTAAAAAAAATAATCATTTTCAACGCAGCTCCTATCGGCTTCTGTACTTCACAATATCTCATATAAAACTAAGAGTTTTCACACCTCGTTTCTGTTACACCCGCACCCGGCTCTGTCACGGACACACCCACTCCTGCCAAGCTTTACCGCAGTCAGTCTCCTGATTACTGATGGATCACACCTGCATCCAATTCCCTACCAGACTTCATATACTCCTGCTCCACACTCTCAAATTGTCGGACCTCGCATGAACAATGCTGGACCTTCCTACTTCCGCCTTCCTGGCGCCGACTCACCTGGCTGTTTTCTGGACTTCCAAGTTCATTCCCTCCTTTGCCTCCACCGTAAGCTGCCTGTTACTCTCCAAGCTTGTCATTAAAATCCTTATTGAACCTGATCTTTCGCTGAGAGGTCTTTCGTTACAGTTTCACATTCAACATAATTTCTATATTGTTGGATGATGTGTTTTTAACACAGTGTGTTGAGCTTGTGTTGCTGAAGCTTACTTTAAACTTCAACAAATCATCTTATACATGTATTGATGCAATTGTTCTGCACGACACAGTGTAAATACTATTTCCTCTGCTGATGATAGTCTAAACATTGCAAATAACGGGAAGTATGCCAAGGAAATGCATACTCCACCGTCTAATTGTGTGTGGTAATGAGGATAAAATGGAGCAAACACTATTCTAATTAGCTAAGAGGATCCAGCACGGCATAACACTGAAAGGAGCTATTAAAGCTCTGCTTCATGTTGTTCTTTTTAAGCCTGTGAAAAGCAGTAAAACTGTCAGTTATGTTAATAATGTTAAGAGCTTAAAAATGATTGAGAAACTTGATTAATTTTCATTTGTTATAGTGAAGTTATATTCATGCTCTGAGACATCTTAAAGCTAATGTTTGGTGTGCCACTACACAGCAATATAAGCCTTACTTGATGGTTCTGCAAAATTTTTATTCAGGGTTTCTCCTGCCCTGGGCGTAAGGGTTTATTGATATGTTATAGGGCAGAGAATGTGCTGCATTTTTTCTGTCCCCCTTCTCAGCTGTCTGGCCACGAACCAGACCAGCTCAACATTAGTGCGTGCACATCTGATGGAAAATCTTCATACAGCCACAAACACTAAGCCCTGTTGGAGTTTACATTGAAATAGGGAAATTATGTCATTCTTGGCTTACACCAAGTGTACTTTCGCTCTTAGTTTATCTTATTTCAATCACAGATTTTGTTTTCATGGAGCTCTTTTAACTCACCAACTCCCTATAGGACACGCGCACACATAAACTGAACATGGAGAGGTCATCCCTGACATTTTAATCAGCGTCAAATAGGCGAAAAATCTCCTGTTTAAACACTTTGCCATTCTGAATACCTTATAACCAGATTGTCCATTGCTTCTTTATTCTGCCACTGAAATTATAAACAAATCAGACAGCTGTGACAGTCCTCAGGCAAACCAGACTGTTCAGCATAGGGTACAACGTATCACAGTAAATCCCTGGTTATTGCCAACAGCGAAAGTATGACAGACAGCCAGTGGTGACAAAAAGTGCTTTTAAACAATGAAGTGGTTCACTGAGTGAGCTTGGTTGTGACCTCTGACCCTTCCACTCCTGGATTAGTTTAATGCTTTGCTCCTGTGGTCCTCAGGAAATCATATTGTTTAGGATTGCTTCCTTTGAGAGCAGGGACAGGTAGTCAAAGGAGGGAGATAAAGACTCTCGGCAGTGAATCTGAGTTACGCTTTGCTGACTTACCCCAGAAAAGAAAAGTTCAGTGAGAAAAAAATTAGTGCATCTTTTCCAGAATGAAGTAATTATTACATTAGTGCATAAACTGAAATATGGTATCAATACAGTGCTGAGCTAAGTGCTGTCTTTTTCTCCACTATAGGGACTGGTCCAGTGAAACCATAACTTACTGGTTTAAAAGTCTTGGTTGGTTGATTAACCCTGGTGACTTGGGTGAGCCCGGACTTCCTTTTAGGCCACATAGAAATGTGGTTTTGAATTCTCAACAACACTCATTTATTATTAAATCAAACTAAACCAAAAAAAAGACTAAAACCTTTTTCTAAAAGGATTTTTGTTGCCTTGCTTATAGGTCTTTGTTTACTAATGCTTTTATCTTTCTACTTTAAAAACCAGTAAGAGACCATCATCAAGCTGAGCTTGAATTAGTCCAAACAGTCTACACAGGTAAGGAAGGTCTGTTGTCAGTCTTAGCTGATAAGAATAAGGCTGTTTTAATGTGCAACCTCCTGCTATTGTGCAGACTGGACTTTCACTCCCTTCCTCCAGCTCTCAGCCTGTTTGTGATTTACTTCCAGTAAAGATCATCAGTTGTATCCGTGCAAGGCTATGAGCCAGTTCCTGAGTGAGTCCTGGATCCAGGTCACCAGCTGGTCTCCAAACTATAACAGGTATTAGGTGTTTCAGGAAAAACAAATAACAAAAGACAAACAACCTTTCCTGTGATTTGTATTAGCACATCAGCTATGGGTGTGGATAGAAGCTGAATATCTCCTCTCCCAAATGTTGCCCCAAGGGTGTTCTGTTTCCTGCTGATTTTCCATCTTATTGCCTTATATATACTTTATACAGACACTGAAGCAGGAGAGACAGATAGAGGGACAGATGGTCATTCAGATTATGACTTTCCAACACATAACCAGAGTCAGCCAGTCAATTCAAAGCCACACAGAGTAGACAGAGGTGTTAACTTATTCTGGAAGCAACTGCTCTTGAATTACTTTCAGGATGAGGTGAAAGCTGGTAAGTGGGGGCATCAGTTCCCTGTTTTCCATTTTTGTGATTGTATTTGTTATACTTTAAATAATTTTTCCACTTTGCCGACCATTAAAGCTTTTCAGAAATGTATACATTTTCTATAGCCTTGCCAAGTTAGGGCAGTAACTTTAACCGTGTGACGTATTGGAAAAACTTGTTTCAGCTGTTCTTTCTCACATCTCATTTGTCTTAGCACTGTATGAAAGTTGCCACACAAACATGTAGCATATAGAAGTTGGAAGTTGTACCTTAATGGGCTTTTTTTAACCTCTTGGTAATTGGGGTCATTTATAGCACCCATAAAGCTGTCTGGTGAACCGCCTTATAGGGTCATTCTCGGCTGAGACTTGTTAGCCTGTCACTGCCATGTTTGGGTCTCAACAGGACTCTTACAAATGCTTGAGTCAAGAGATGAAGCACACACACACTACATTAGATGAAGGAATCTGATTGACGCCACCCAAGAGAAGGGAATCCGTAGGCAGGTTTGTGTCGTCACAGAGAGAATAGCAAAGCAACTGCTCTGCCATTGTGAGTGAAGTCTGCTAATGACAATTTGCTAGCAGCTCAGGCCATGTCACAGCTTGAAAAGGACAAAGTTTTCCAGCGTTGACTCCGTTACTCTCTCTGCCTGTCTGTCATGCATAATTTGGAGAAAATTCAAACAAACATAATATTGAATCATTTCTCTTGAAGCAATATTATTTACTTTTACATGATTCTTAAACTTCCTTTCCCATCTCAGTCTCCCTTTCTCATGGGAAAAATGGTTGTTCTCATACCACAGTATCAGTCCTCCAGCAAGTCACAGACTATTTTTACGCACACAATGCCACACACAGTCATGTCATTCCATTTCGCAAGAATGTGCAAATTTTGTAGCCGTCTAAGACTTATTTGTATTTCTTTTTCCCCTTTTTCTCCTGCTCTGTTCATCTTCCACCTCAGTAACTTCACTTTTCCACTTCCTTCTTTTTACCTTTCCTTCCCTCCCTTTCCAGTCTCTGTGTCTCAGGTGTGTGTTCGGGCTGTAACCAGTGATGGGGGACTGGAGTCTTCTGGGGAATATCCTAGAGGAAGTCCAAGAACACTCCACTTCGGTTGGAAAGGTCTGGCTCACCATTCTTTTTATCTTTCGTATCCTGGTGCTGGGCACGGCGGCGGAGTCTTCCTGGGGCGACGAGCAGAGTGATTTCCTTTGTGACACTCAGCAGCCCGGTTGCACCAACGTGTGTTATGACAGTGCTTTCCCCATCGCCCACATCCGCTACTGGGTGCTCCAGATTGTGTTTGTCTCCACGCCGTCCCTCATTTACATGGGCCATGCAATGCACACAGTGCGCAGGGAGGAGAAGCAGAGGAGGAAGGAGCTGGAGGAGAGAGAAGCAAGGGGGGAGAAAGAGTATCTCCAGCAGAAGGAGAGTGGTAAGGAGATTACATCTGGTGGGCCTGGTCGTATTCGCTTAAAAGGAGCCTTGCTGCAGACTTATGTCCTGAGCATCCTGATCCGAACTGTGATGGAGGTGACGTTCATAGTGGTTCAGTATCTGATTTATGGGGTGTTCCTTAAGGCTCTGTATCATTGCAAAACTTGGCCCTGCCCCAACCCTGTCAACTGCTATATGTCTCGGCCCACAGAGAAGAATATTTTCATAGTTTTCATGCTGGTGGTGGCTGGCGTGTCTCTTCTGCTATCTGTGGTGGAGCTCTATCATCTTGGCTGGAAGAGCATAAGGAAGTGCATCCGCAGCAAGATGATGCAAAGGAACAGCCACAGAGCAGTAACAGTAGCTGTGTCGGCAGCCTTAGAGACCAACACGCCGTCAAGACGCTCTATCTCCTGCACTCCACCTCCTGACTTCAACCAGTGCCTAAAAGCTAAGAGTTCCATGAACCCAATAACTTCCATGGCCTCTCATCCGTTCAACAACAGGATGGCGTTGCAGCAGAACTCAGTCAACCTGGCCACCGAGCGGCACCACAGCTGTGACAACCTGGAGGATGAGGAGGACTTCCTGAGGATGAGATACGAGCAGGTGCCCACAGAGCTTCCGAACAGCTGCTCACATCTGCCTCTGCTGCACCCTGGCTGCATGAAGGACAAACGGCGCAATAGCAAGACCAGTGGGACCAGTAGCCGGGCACGCCAAGATGACCTGGCAGTATAGATTCAACAGAAAGCAGCTGAAGAAGGCAAAGAGGAGAAAGGGTTGGACTTTCAGATTCAAAGAGTGAGGACATAAAGATGGGTTTTAAAGACACAAATATCAGAAGAGCGCAATTAGCACAGGCTAACTATGCAAACTCTAACACTGAGGCCTGGCTCTTGACTGCAGAAAATGGATTTGATGTAAAAGAATTAAACTACTGCTTGCATGTGTATGTAAGCTGATGGTGTGTCATAAAGCTTGAAAAACAACTGCAAAAATTAGAATATTGAGGACAGGGTAACAGGTGTGATACCTGACTAATGCACATTTTATGTTTTTCTTCAGGCTGAAACAAAGGGATGAGAATAACATGATGCATGTTTTTTGTGAGAAAGCTTTTGGATTTATTTTAAGACAAAGCACACTCATCTCGGTCATTATAATAAGTACAGATCAGTCTTTGACTTAAGCACTGTGTTCTTTCAACTGCAAAAACCTAGGGTTATAATTAATAAAAATGAGGAGCTGCTTTGGCATAAACTGTGACAATTTCCTTGCATTTGCAGCAAATTAAAATAGGTGCCTTATAGTGTTTGGAAAAAAATCTCTTTCATTGATATATGCAGTTTAAAATTACTGATTTTCTCCTAGTTCTTGATCTAAATAATTGATTGCAAAATACTTTGAGGTCAACAACATGCTGTAACTCAAAAATAATAACTTAAAGTTTGTGAGTAAAAGTTTATCCATCAGTCATATATTTCTTTGTGTGCAGATGTTGCAAGAGAACGTAGTCTCTCTCTCTCTCTCTCTCTCTTTTTTTTTTTTTTTTTTTTTTTTTGAAGGTCTAGAAAGAATTAATAAAAAAAAGAAAAAGAATCCTGCTTGGATGCTGGTAACAAGCAGCTTTAGCCACTAGGTGGCGACATTGCACTTGCATTTTTCAGTTTATTTCCTGGAGTCGCTGTGTATGTAGTTGTTCCTATTTGCAATCTGTGTTTCTCATGATTTATTTGAATGCATTTTTTTTCTTACTATACTGAGAATATTTGTGCTAATGAATAAAAATCATTGTAAGTAAAGATTTGAAAATTTATGGTATTTATCTATTAAAAAAATTACTTCTGCTCAGTCTGCTGTATGTTCAGCGCAGTTTTCGGTTTCTTCACATAAACATGCATATTGTCACTAACCTACAGCAAACCAATAAATCATCTACCATACAGTCTAATGTGTTTTCCTAAAATTATGTCTTATTAAGTCAGTGCTTTGAATAATTAAACTTTCTGAGTTCAGTGGTATATAGGCCTAAAAGCACAAACTTACATTTCATTTTTAAAATGTGGTAAATTCACAAATACCACAAAGTATACAAGAATCCAATTCAAAGAGATGCAAATGCAAGCTGTACACTTTCTGTTATAAACACAAAGGACCTGAAGAAGCCAGCTTGGGGAGATGGACAATATTTACACAAAAAGACTGGCTCGTTATCTCTGCCAAGAAGCTAAGCACTGGTATCCAACTAGATCTTTCACAAGCTGAAACACTGAAATTAGAAGTTGCAGAAGTTTTTAAGTTTTCATTGTAGTGATTTTTTTGTTTTGTTTTTGTTTTTTTTTAATTATCAAGTTTTGCTGCACAACATATTTAGAAGTGAAGGGGTCAAGATGATGACTAGGTATGGATGCTTGGTAGTGTAAAACTGCCTTATTGATTTACAAATACAACTTAATGTTGCATTCAAGAAAACAAATGCTTTTAGATAACTTTATATCGTTTAGTTAAGCGGTCTTGTTTTCAGTAATACAGCCTAAACAGACGTAACAGAGATTTATGCTGATTGACAATCACACTGATTAACAAAAAGAATATAAAACAATATTTTTCTTGTTGTTAATAGTAATAGTGTATTAACAATGAAACAGTATTTCAAATCAAATCTCACACAGTTGCGAAAAATGTTTTTAGATAAACGTGGTTTTGTAAAAACAACAAACAGGATTTGGTAGTAATGAATACAATAGTAATAATTATACATAAAATTGTGACATAATCAGTTTATTGGAAACATTGAACTCAAATATAACATGAAGCACAAGCAGAGCTGAAGTGTCCAGTTTGTGGGAAAACAATTCTGTTTGCTGATAGCACATATTTATTTTGTTGTGGGGACTATTTGGAAGAGCTATTGGATACAGCTGGAATAGTCATTGGCTTGATCTGAATAAGTTAACATTAAATTTAAATAAAATTAAGTATATAATATTTGGGAATAGATTTACAAACACTAAAAAGAAACTCACGATAACATAAAAAATTAAAAGTGTCTGAAATAAAATTTCTTGATGTCAAAAATAGATTTTAAAAAATTGAGGAGGAAAAAAAAACCTTTTCCAACTTTGAAAGTTTTGATTTTGTGCATTAAGTGTTCACTTTTTTTTTTAAAAAGAAAAAAAAAGAAAAAGGTTGACATTAAGTAATGCCCTTTTTTACAGAGTTTTGTCCAATGTTATTTTTGTAAGAGTCATTTAATTTGACCTGTCCTGGTATTAGGGGCATATCAACATTTTTCTTTAAATAATTGAAGGGGATTTAACATAATCAAAAGATACCACAATTAAAATTCTGTTTTTCAATATATTACTTTTAAAAAAATACTGGAAAAAGTAGAAAAGGTCTTAGCCAGTAGCGGCAATGCAGGCACACCTATTTCCTGTAGAGGTCAGTAATTTACTTTAAAGCACTGCCTCCACTGTAAATGTTAAAACGAAAAAGGAGAGCGGCTACAAACTGATGGAAATACAGGGAAATGTAGTTTTATCTATGTCTATGTAACCTTCACTGTCACTGTAAACGTTATTCTGTGGCCTACAGTTCCCGACACCATGTCTACCCGGGTGTCAAGAGTTGCCGAATGACATATGAAACTGTGGTTTTCCGTTGAAGGTAGCTCCGTTTTTTTCCTTTTATTAAGTATTGAAAAAAAGAGTAAGTAAAACCGGCTAAGCTGACAAAAAAACTACATAATTGTTGCACAGTTAGCTGGTTTGACAGCAGAGACGGATGTTAGACTTTATGTTATGTTGCGTTGAAGCGGGACAGTTTTGAAAACGTTGACGTACCTGTGTGCTCAGGTTTCGTAACGTGCCTCAGATAGCTAAGAATTTGTGTTTAAAGAAAGTGCCCATTGTCCAACTCTGGTAAGACGCTGTGTAAATAGTCATAATCGTACTGTATTCCAAAGTTTATGGTAAAATGTGGCTATTCAAATACATTTAATTAAGAAATGTTGCGCAACCTACAGAGCTTGGTGCCTGCTGGATGCCTCGTGATATTCCCTTTCAGTTTTACACTCTTACAAGGACAAATGTGAAAGTTTAAATATTTTTGTGACACTGTTGAAAACTTTTACTTTTGCTTTTATAATTAGCCTACCTGCTTATTACATCACCATCACTGTACATAGCAGGAAGTTTACAAGCGCATGTAGCTACCAGAGCTGACGCGATGATCTTTTAATCATTTTTTACTCTTCTACTCTCATCACGTTAACTAACGTGCCTCATAATGTCTTTGTTTTCTTCAGATGGGCTGATTGGATAGTTTTCAATTTTAAAATGGATTTTCATTTTAAAAAATGGTTTGATGATCATTTAAAATGAAATAATGATCAATGGATGAGTGGAAAAACTTGATAAAACGGTTTATAATGTTATTGACTATATTGATATTCACTACCAAACAGACTTCTAATGCCACATGGTTCACTTGGCCATGGTCGATATATGTTTGGTTTTTCTCAAACAGACCAATGACTGTGTGGTTCCATCAGCCATGACCTTTTCCAGAGCTATGAGGACTCTCTCACTATCCTGTTATTTTCATAGCCATAACCAGTGAATTTTTTTAAGTGGTCAAAGAGATCAGCATATGAGACTTACACCGTAGCTTGGGCCAAAATTGTTATAGTTTCTGTTGCTGTGTCAGTGAAGTAGAACAAAGTGTAGAAAGAATGAAAACATTTCCAGTGAAATAAATTGAAGCCAATATTACTTAATTTATAAAAGAAAAAGCTCATGTTTTCATTTTGTTTATAGTCCTGAGTGTACATTAATTTGGTTTTTGTTTACAGGTCAGTAATGAGAAATCTTTTGGGCAAAGCAGGTCTGTTAGGATCGGTGTCGGTAGCTTTTGGTTCAATACTGTGGTCACAACAAAAGACTGAATCAGATGTGGTCACTTCAAATTCTCCTGCTGCTGACTCAAACCCCAGTTCGCTCTATGAACTCAAACTGGTCCAAGTTTTGTTCCGGCACGGTGCTCGTACACCACTGAAGTCAATACCTGATGTGATAGAGGTAAAACTTTGTTTTATCCTTAAATAAAATCCAGTATTATTATTCACTATATCTTAACGGTTATGCAATTTTTGGTCTGAATGTCATTGTTTCATCAAAGGCCCAGTGGGTCCCAACGCTGCTGGAGCCTCCACCTTACACCCAGATCAACTATGTGGTAACAGATCTTCAGGGTGGACCCAGGCCTCCAGCTCCTGTAGAGGATAGCTATCGGAAGAATATACTGACCGTGAGTAGGTGTGCTTTGTGTTGCTGAAAAGGATTGCATGGTATTTGCACAGTCAAATAGCAAGTCATGAAGTGAACTGCCCAATAACAAACTCAGTGTTCCTGCAGAGGGGGAAAAAAACAAAAACAAAACTTGTACTCTACTTTTCTCCCTGAGAAAAAAGGTAGAGGAGATGAATAATAGAGAGGAAGAAAATGAGCTTCTGAAACTGTTCAGTTGATGATATTTATCTGTAAAACTGGTGGAGCACTTTTGAGTTAAGATGTGAAAAAAAAAAGAAGAAAAAAAAAGGAAATTCAAGGTTTTTTACCCTTTATATTTTCTTTAGTTAAGCTCTGCTTCTGAACATGGGCAATTTTTTACATTTTAGTTATTTTCTCTGGTTCTGAAATGCCTTACAATTATTTAGTAAACGAGAGATCATACATATATGCAGGCGTAAACAGTTTTACGTAATCCTAAAGTTACTCTTTTCTGTCGGATAGAAGTTCTATTCTTACGAACAGTTCTACAGTGGGGCAAAAAAGTATTTAGTAAGCCACCAATTGTGCAAGTTCTCCCACTTAAGATGAGAGAGGCCTGTAATCATGATTTGTATACCTCCACTATGGAGACAAAATGAGAAAAAAAAATTCCAGAAAATCACATTATCTGATTTTTAAATCAATTTATTCGCAAATTTTGGTGAAAAGTATTTGGTCAATAACAAAAGTTCATCTCAATATTTTGTAATATACCCTTTGTTTGCAAAGACAGAGTTCAAAATTTTTCTGTAAGTCTTCACAAGGTTTTCACACAGTTGCTGGTATTTTGGCCCATTCCTCCATGCAGAGCTCCTCTACAGCAGTGATGTTTTGGGGCTGTCGCTGGGCAATACGAACTTTCAACTCCCTCCAAAGATTTTCTATTTCTGGTTGAGATTTGGAGACTGGCTAGGCCACTCCAGGACCTTGAAATGCTTCTTACGAAGCCACTCCTTCGTTGCCCGGGCGGTGTGTTTGGGATCATTGTCATGGTGAAAGACCCAGCCACGTTTCATCTTCAATACCCTTACTGATGGAAGGAGGTTTTCCCTCAAAATCTCGTGATACATGGCCCTATTCATTTCTTCCTTTACACGGATCCGTCGTCCTGGTCCCTTTGCAGAAAAACATCCCCAAAGCATGACGTTTCCACCCCCATGCTTCACAGTAGGTATGGTGTTCTTTTGGTGCAATTCGGCATTCTTTCTCCTCCAAACACGACAGGTTGAGTTTTTACCAAAAAGTTCTATTTTGGTTTCATCTGAAATTCTCCCAATCCTCTTCTGGATCATCCAAATGCTCTCTAGCAAACCTCAGACAGGCCTGGACATGTACTGGCTTAAGCAGGGGGACACGTCTGGCACTGCAGGATTTGAGTTCCTGGCGGCGTAGTGTGTTACTGATGGTAGCCTTTGTTACTTTGGTCCCAGCTCTCTGCAGGTCATTCACTAGGTCCCCCCGTGTGGTTCTGGGATCTTTGCTCACCGTTCACGTGATCATTTTGACCCGACGGTGTGAGATCTGATGTGGAGCCCCAGATCGAGAGAGATTATCAGTGGTCTTGTATGTCTTCCATTTTCTTATAATTGCTCCCACAGATGATTTCTTTACACCAAGCTGCTTACCTATTGCAGATTCAGTCTTCCCAGCCTGGTGCAGGTCTACGATTTTGTTTCTGGTGTCCTTTGACAGCTCTTGGCCATAGTGGAGTCTGATTGTTCGAGGTTGTGGACAGGTGTCTTTTATACTGATAACGAGTTCAAACAGGTGCCATTAATACAGGTAACGAGTGGAGTACAGAGGTGCCTCTTGAAGAAGAAGTTACAGGTCTGTGAGAGCCAGAAATCTTGCTTGTTTGTAGGTGACCAAATACTTATTTTACTGAGTAATTTACCAATTAATTAATTAAAAATCAGACAATGTTATTTTCTGGATTTCTTTTTCTCATTTTGTCGGTTTAGTTGAGGTTTACCTATGATGAAAAGTACAGCCTCTCTAACTGTATGTTACGTATAAGTAAAAATTCTTTATATTAATTGCATTAAACTGATTTGATTAGACAGTCAGATATTGATTACATGCAGATGTAGACTAGACTACCTAAATTAATATCACACTAAATAGACATTATGATCTTCTAGATCTTTGTTTCAAGAAATATTCTGTAAAGGAACCTCCTTAAAATTTTCAGTGAATACCCCTGGCACAGAGGGTCTTCCTCTGTACCACCTGATAGGTAAGAACAGTTAATCATTTTAATTTTTAAAAGCAGATGCTTTCTGCTAAAAAAAAATACCCGATCATTCTACAAGGATTATTTTCATGACATCGTCATGAATATATTACAGACTGTTTTCCCAGTTTGGGAATCCTCAGTGCTGAAAGCAGGAAATAAGCTGCAGGAACAAGTTCAACTTGTAGCTTGTTGCTTCCAAGTAAAGAGATTTGGTGAGAAGCTAATAGATATCTTAATGCAAACAAAACCCATATTTTTCATGGTTTGATGCAATAAATAGGATTAAATGAAGTCATTTTAAATGGATCCATACAAGGCCAAGTATAGATGGCACATATGTGAGATAACCATCAGAAGAAAATGTCTAAATAATGATGCGTCTTTGCTAGCTGTATCTGTGCTAACATCTGACAAAATTGACCGCAATTTGACATAATAACAAAACAGTCATCACAATTGTTGTGTTGCTTAATATGATCCTGCAATGATGAAGGGGCATTTGTTGTATACTGCAAAAAGCTCTGTAAATGTTTCTACAGATATAACTGAGCTGGGGTCATTCATTTACCTCCTGTCTGTAATTTGGCTGAACTTTGTGTGGACCTTCATGGTATTTCCACATTTCTGTGGAAATGTTACTTTGCTGTGCTGAGTTAGCTGCTTGGCTAAAGAGGTTTAAATTCACTGGATTTGGCTTAGAAAACTAAATCCCACAGTATGGATGTGAGCCATGTACAACATTCTGCTAGGATTTCTGCATTCAATCACAATTTTTTTTTTCTTCTTCTTCTTTGTCATGTTGTACTTGGCAGGGTGGCACATTCCCTGGTCAGCTAACCACAGTGGGCATGCAGCAGCTGTATGAGCTGGGCATGAGGTTAAGGAGGAGGTACATTGAGGAGAGTCCCTTCCTTAGCATCAGCTATACTCCTGCTGAAGTTTAGTAAGTGTTGCACATCATGGTGGTTGTAAATTTTATAGATTGGTTTTATGTAAGTAAACATGTTACCATTTTAAAGCTGTCTGCCTTCCATGACCCGTTTTTATTTTTGTCATTGTAGTGTGCGCTCCACAAACATTGTGAGGACCATTGAATCTGCAAAATGCCTGATAGCAGGCCTTTTCCTGCAAAAGCAAATAGGTAAGACAGATATCTATTTGTGCACCGTGTTATTTATCGTATTCTCCATCTCAGCTCATATGTTGTTGTTTTTTTGTTTTTTGTAACATTTTCTCTTCTTTTAGAAATTGTGCCTATCTTTACTACGGAGGCAGAGTCTGAAATTCTGTATCCTAACTACCACGGATGCAAGCAACTCAAAATCCTTGGCAGGTGTGTCAAATCTATTTTTCTACCAGCCACAGTCACATCAGTCCTAGACCATCCTGTGCACTCGCAACCATAAGCTGGAAACTGGATAATGTGCTGTGTGAATTTATAAGCAGAGTTAGAAATGTCTTTGACAGGTTGTCATGGTGTATCTGTGTTTCGTGGCTGACACTGTGTGTTTTTTGCAGCCACCGCTGGGCAGAGTCGTCCACTCTGCCAGACATTGCTGCAGACCTGCAGAGCATCCAGAGTGAACTGGGGATCCCCACAAACCAGCACATTGACTTCATCCTCATTAGGGATGACATGGTTGCCAGAGAGGTGACACTTTCTTCATGGTCCATGTGACTTTTTATGTTTCAGCACAAGCTATTATAATGCATACAATCACCATGGCAACTTAGACCAGGCTACAGACTCGTATGCTGCTGGTTATGATCAATGAAACCATCAGAATTTAGAGATTTTACCAAGATTTGTGGGATCCAGGATGATGACTTTATAGTTTATTTACATTAGACTTCATACCAACATTTCTGGAATCATGTATGCTAACATTATGGAATTTCAAAAGTTCTCAAAGACAAGGTTTAAGTTGAACTTCCTACTTAGCTTTTTCCTGCTGCTTCTGTGGACTGATTTCCATTTTCCAAAGATCTTATTGATGCTACTTTGCCATTTTCTCTTCCTGCCTAAACCAGACCTATATACAGACACAGCAGTGATGGTCAATGTGCTGTCATCGTTGCTATGATACACCTGAAAGCAGCAGCAGTATTATTAGACTTCTCTCAAGGCTTTTGATTCATCACATGTCAGATACTAAACCCTACCTTACATTTTAAATCAGTGGTTCACAACCATTTTCCTTGAAAATGCTGTTCCTACCGTCATGCTGCCAAGTCCACAGACATGTTCATACTGAGAGTAGTCTCCAAAACTTTATATGCACATTTTCCAGAACAGTCAGTCATATCATTCCTTTCATACACAAAACAAGCAAACGAAGACATCTCGTGATCACCTTGAGCTTGCATAAAGCCAGTTACGAGATATCAGGAAAAGTTTTTGTAATAGCCTATTGCTGTTTTTGCCAGTCAGTGTCCTTTGACAACAATTGTAGTAGATGTTTTCACATACTAACTGTTGAATTAGTTGGAAAGTGAGGAAATGCATCATCACAGATGAGGTATTTCACATTAATGAGACTGAAAAAGTCCAGGTCCCATACATGTGATCTAGCATGTTCATGTGGCAAAGATTGGCAGAGTAATTTTGTTAAGATGCAGACAGACTGCCGCCTGTTTCGTCTGACAACTTCATGTTTGAATTTTTTTTTTAACTTTGTATTACATCTTTCCACTGCATGATATTTGGTTTCTGATCCTGCATGTTTGTTCTCATTGTAGAGTGAATATTTTCACAATATGGGCACTTTTAAGACCCCTTCAATCAGCAGGTCACACAGTTGTAATTTTAGTTTCATAAAGTGCACAAGCAATGAATCTCAGTGTGTGCAAGTATTGTTTGATGTTTCATATTCACACTGGATTATCCCATAAAGGTGTTTGATTTTTTTTTACTAATACATATCTTAAATAGACAACAAATGTCAGTCATTTGTAAGGTATTGGTAGAATTGGTTTCATATGGACAATATCGAAATTATACACAGCAGACCCAGTTTGAAAAAGAAACCAATTGTGTGGCAAGGATCTTAAAAACCTTGGGCAGAACCATTGTTGTCAGATTTCCTATGCACAACATCGGCTCTGACATGTTTTTACATCAACAGACACACGGCCTTCCCTGGCCACCAGCGCTGAACTCCTGGAGGAATAAAGTGGAACAGAGAGCTGTGGACATGATGTGCCATATCTATGAACCCAGCAAGAGGTTGGATTAAACAAACTCACCTGCGGAGGCAGCTTTTAGAATACTAGATTCTGTGTTCTGTCAATTTTGCATTGCGATCGACGGGTCATCTTTGATTCCTTTACTTGTCTGTGGCAGGGAAACCTTGCAGCTGTGCGTAGGACCCCTCCTGCACACACTGATAAACAACATGGAAGAGAAGCTGCAGGGCAGCTCATCAGAGCCAAACAGGTAAAAAACCTCAAGACTACCATTTCTTACAAAAACTTGAATTTTATCAACATTAAGAGGTTTTCTGGTGAAATGCTCTCTCTCAAACAGGAAGATGTTTTTGTACTCTGCGCATGACACCACTCTGATTCCCTGTCTCATGGCTCTGGGGATTTTTGATATGAAATGGCCACCGTATGCGGCTGATATCACTCTGGAGTTGCATCAAAACCGACAGACCAGTGAAGCCTTTGTTAAAGTGTCATACATAGGTCAGGTAAGAGGTGACAAAAAGTGTCAATGTTTATGAGGAAAAAATATGTATTTGTCCATTATTTTCCTCTTTAACTTCAAAGTTCCTTTTCTTTCTGTAGGATCAACTCATCCCAGGTTGTAGTGGAGTCTACTGCCCCCTGCAGGAGTTCAAAAAGGTCCTTTCATCATACTCTCTGAGCTCTGAACTCTACCATTCAATTTGTAGCAGCACAGAGGGCTCAGCTGAACCCTGAACACTCAACCAACAGCACTACCCGTGACATTACACACCAAAACCACTTTAAATTATTCTATCAGGTCTCACTGTATTCAGTCACCATAAAGTCATTACATGTCACTGTTACATCACAGTTCACAAATTCAATTTTATAGCTTACATCACTTAATTTTATCTTTCTTTAACCCCAATTTAATGTCAGATTTAATTTAATGTTTAAGCAACAGTGAGATGCATACATGCAGAAAGGTTTTGCAATGCAGTGTTTTCCTGACACCAGGTGCTGGATGCACAGGTGTAGATTTGCATTTTGTTTTGACTATTTAGGATGATTTATTTTATGTCTTTTATTTAACAACAAACCCCATAAACATGTTTACTTTACAAGGGGTAAGTGAAATAGCTGCCTCTAGATTTAACAAAGTATTAAAATAAGAGTAAACTGCATCAGTTTGGAGCTACTTACCCGCTTCATTAAACTTATTTAAATAAATATACACAGCAACAGGAAAATGTATTGGGCATGTGAATGTGTTCAAATAAACCTGCGTACATTATAATGAAGGGAAATGTCACCCAGTGTAATGGTGTGACTCGTGTATGTTTCAATAATTATTAGCGATTGAGCTGTACTGCAGAGGAATATAGATTTTGCCTATATGTTTACATGGAAAATAAAATTCAGACTGTAGTCTATCATCAGTATCTCACTAATTAAATTCTTGATGCAGGTAAATCTTACAATATGTTCTGAGTGAAACACTACATTTTCTTCTTGTACAAATACACACACTTTACAGTTGTAACAATGTCAGTGTTGCAATAACACACCCTGTACGTCATTAGAATGAGTTTCCTGACATGGCTTAAAATGTAAAGATGTGGTTTGAGTTTGGTGAGACAAATACACATTTGAATCAATGTCTTTTTTTTTCTTTTGGTTCACATCAGAGGGTGTTTTAACACAAGTTAGAAAAGCACATAAAGCTCAGAAGCGTTCAAATTAATCAACTTGGATTGCTTGGATCTACTTTGGAAGTGTGGTGTCCTCTGAAAATGGTTCTCACCAAGTATGTCCAGATCAAGTGTCAGCTTATTAATGCGGCTGCTGCTTAGTGTGACTTGCTTTCCTTGTTCTAGTTGAATGTTGGTGAGCTGGTTTGACATACAGAGACAAAGACTATACATAGACTACATGACCAACTGGATGTGAAAAATCGAAACCCACATGAACAAAAGCAAGCGCACACACATTCCATAGACAACATGTATATACCAAAACAATATCTTTTTATTTGTAGTCCATCACCACAGCCCTGGTAGGCTATTCTGCACCAAAGCCAATGGAGAAACACATGACAAGCTTATACAATAGAGAAAAGAGGAAGTCAACTGGATGGTAAGCAGTACGTGTTTACATTTGTCTGTCTCACTCTGAACACACCTGCCTTACTAAATGTTACCAGATCTACCTAGTTCTAGTTCTATAACACCTGGCAAACCTGCTCTTGAAGTCAGCCATCCTGTCCTATTCTGCTGACCATTGAGGGAGATTATTGCTGTGGGAATGATAACCCAGAGTCAACAAGAGTCAAAACAAAACAGGAACACAACAGGAACAAGCAGAACACACAGCACACCTGGGTATTAGCAATATTGTTCACGCTGGCGAAAAGTTGAGTCCTGAAAGTTTTGGAGCACAAAGTTGAATGTCATCCACAAGTTGAAAGGGACTGGAGATGATTGTGGTGCTGCAAAGCTGCCAGGATCCTCACACAGAATGTGTTGCATTAAATGAAAAAAATAAAAACAGAAAGAAGACGCTTTCTGCAAATGGTCCATGTTTGTGCTTTTTTAATAATACTATTATCTTAATGAGGTCATAGTTTGGTTTGTTATACACTGGAGTTACAAAGGAAATTAAAATAGACTTAAATTTGAATAGCCCACCAATGGTAAACAGTACAGTATTTTTAGGGGGCATTCCTCCCCCAATGAAAGCAGGGTAAGAGGAGTTGAGAGGTCACTGATAGAATGCCTATACATACAGACACATACATACATACCACACAAACATACAATCCGTCAAGCACACACACTCTCACGTATATACTGTACAAAAACAGTCAAAACAATGGAGCGAGAGACAAGATGGATTTCCACTAATGTCTTCACAAAGCACAAATTATTCTTCTGTCTCATGTTCCATACCACTTTTGTGACAAATTTGATTTTAAATTTGAAAAAAGTAGACATATACTGTAGCATCTCCACGCTGACTTTTAGTTCAGTTGATTCCTCTTTGATGTCAAGGTCATCTTTATAGACAGATGATCAAAAAACACATGAAAGTTCTGCGAAATTGATACACAACAATCCCATACATTCTGCAGTTCATGAGTCAAAATTAAAGGTTCATGTGGCAGAAGTACTCCAATCTTAGCTTGTCTGAGTCTCCATTGGAACAGCTTCCACAAGACATTGCTAGGTAAGCCCCAGTCTGTTCATTTTCTGGGCACACCCTCATATTATACCTCATTTACTTGAGTCCATCAATTTTCTGAATACTTGTTGCACTCCATGATCTTTATTTCCATCCTTGTGAATTGTCAGAGAACATTCTAGTTACAAGGTTTCTGTTGGATTAGAACATTCCAGGGCCCGGACTGAATCCCATGTCCATGTCACGTGGCCTCATTTGGCCCCCCATCATCATTGTCTGCTGTGGGGGGCCGCCCATGCCCTGCAGTGACATCATCATGTTAGGTGAGCCGCCAGGGCCTGGATGAGCCATTTGTCTCCCCTGCATCATCCCTCCTGGACCCCCAGGAGACATCATCCGATGCTGTGGACCCATCATACCTTGGGCCATGAATCCTGGTGGCCGCATCACATTGTGGCCTGGGTTACCCATCGGCATATCTTGGGGGCCCATTCCCCCACCAGGCCCCCCGGCCATTCCCCCCATCCCTTGCATGGGCATTCCCATCCTTGGTGGACCATCACCCATCATCCCCTGCATGGGAAAGCCAGAGGGGTGTGGTGGTTTTCCCCCCGGGTTGTCTCCTCCACCTCGGGGGAAATATGACAGAGTCTGGCTAGGCTTCTCTGATGGGATTATCCTGGACAGGTCAAACTCAGGAATGCCAGAAGCTCCCGGTCGCATTACCTCATGAAGGTCCGCATCACTGAATCCACCTTGCATGTTGTTGAACTCTGCCCCGCCGGGGGTATTTGGCTTGCACATGCCACCATCACCCCCTCCCCCATGAGGCATGTTACCCATCCGTCCTCCCATGGGTCCTCCCTCGCCCTGAAAGCCCATAGGATGGCCAGGAAAACCTTGGGGACCAGGACCATTGTGTGGTGAGAAAGGGCCTTGGTGGGAAGGGGACTGGGTGAGGGGGTATCCCTGGCCTCGATGAGAGTAACCCATACGTCCCTGGGGCATCATTTGAGGGTTTGCCATAACAGGGTCTTGGGGATTTGGTGGCATCATCATACCATGAGTCATCAGGCCTGGACCCATATTGGGAGCATTGGGAGAGGGCATCTGTTGGGGCATGCCATGGGACAGAGGCTGTGATCCCACTGGATTCATACCCAGAGGGCTGAGAGCAGGCATGGGTCCAGTGTTTCCAGGTCCCATCATGCGTGGATTTCCTTGGTGATTCATAGCCATACCTGGAAGCCACAAAAAAAAAGAGAAGGATGAAAAGGCAATGGCTAGGGTCAATAGATTTTAAGCTACAAATTAAACAGAAAAGCAAAACACATTTTTAGAAATCTTACCGTTGTTGTTCACTGAAGGCAGGTTCGGGGAGCGAGCTGGGGGTGAGTCATCGTCTGAGCTTGCAACAGTTTTTATGGCATCATGGTAAAGCGGGGTGGAACTGGGCATTGCAAACTTGGACATTCGTGACATCATGATGGAGAGAGGGTTCTGGGATAGTGTTGGTTCTGGGGGTATGGTGTACGGACTGCCAGAGGGAACATTTCCAGGGAGGGACATGGAGCCTGATGGAGCCCCTGATGATGGAGGTGCTGAGGGAGGACCATTCCCACCTACAGTAGGGTACAATAAAAGGTTAATAAAACAAATACCCTGTAGAAGAATATTTAATGTTCCATGGATTTTACTTAAATATAAATTGATTTTAACAACATTCATTTAGATAAACAACACCAGTCAAATATTTTGACTTACCTACCCAATCATTTTTGAAAAAGTGTAAATGTCCAAGCTTTGGACTTGAACTGTCCTTAACTTTAGTGATGTAATCTGGCCACAAGAGGGAGCCACTGGACCATAACTGACCCAACCCCACCCCACACACAGATGTGTGGAGTGAGTGATGCATCACATTACAGCTTTTGAATTTAACATATTTCAATTTTTAAGTCAGTCCAAGTGAAACGATTAATAATTGATGATCATAGACATAGGTAACTACCGACACACACGCACACATGGGAAAAACATTAAAAAATAAATCTAAATATCAGCTTTAACCAAAATTTTAAAAGAGAGGAAAAAAGTATTAAAAGAAAACAGAATCAGAGGTGCTCTTGATCACAAAAGGGGAAAAAAAGGGATATATATACCCTGCTCCATGCTCCCCATCATGTTTGGTGAAGTGATGCTGAGTGGAGGTTTGCCACCCTGAGGAGGCACTCCAGGACTCTGCATGGGTGGTTTTGGTGAGGAAACCCATCCTGGAGAGGGATTTGGAAGAGAGGGAGACCTCAAATGTACAGGAGAGGCACCTGCTGATCCCATCATGGAGTGAGGAGACTTCATTGGTGCAGAAGCTGGAGGAGCATTGGAGCCTGTAGGACCAGTGAGCATGCCAGCCAGCTGGGACGGTGTTTGAGGAGATTTAAGGTTTCCAGAGGGAGAGCCCATCATGGGGGACTGCACTTGCCTCAGAGGAGGGGATTTTAATGGGTTAACACTGGGAGAGTTCCCTCCTCCTGCTTGGACATTCAGTTCTGCTGGCTTACGGCCTCTCTGACCTTGTGCAGGACCACCAGCTGAAGGGAGGTGATTAATACGGCCATTACCTCCTGTTGGTGTAGATCTGTGTTCCGGACCAAATGCTTGGTCTGCATGTGGACCCCTCATTCCTCCAGGACCACCTGGGAAGGGCCGCCCAGGCCCCATTGCAAAGTCTCCTGATGGTGTCTGTTCAGGGAAAGGGGGAACCTGCATGGGCCTGCCTTGTGGACCCATGTTCTCCATTGGTGGTCCTCCACCTCTCATTCTCATCATTTCATCAGGACTCAAATTCATGGAGGGATCTCGTAATTTGGAAGGGTGCATATGAGGTCCTGGCCCAGGGCCTGGCCCCATGCCAAACTCAGGCCCCATTTCTCTGCCCCCCATTCCTTGGAGTCTTGAGGATGGACTCATAGGGCCATCACCAGGCATTCTGGGAAACATACCCATGCCATTACCAGGTTCCATTCCTCCTCTTTGGTGCCCCATCATCCTTTGGACATCCATCATCATACCAGGAGGGAGACCCTTCTCTCCCCCCATTCCTTGGTGGAACATTGCTTCTTGAACTGACTGAGGATTTGGGAAACGCTCAGCACGAGCCCCCGGACCAGTAAACATTCCTCCAGGTCCTCCAGGGAAACCTCGTGCTTCTCCCATTCGGGGAGGCATGTCATCAGGCCAGCCCATTCCAGGCCTTGGTGGACCCTCCATCTCAGGATTCATCATACCTGAGAAGCCAGGCATCCTCTGCATATGTGGAGGTATGCCCCTCGGCCCAGGGCCCACGCTCATTCGCTCTGGATAATGCTCTGGTGGACCACCTGGTCCTCCCCACATCTCTCCTGGGCCCATTTGATAGGGAGGTGGAGGCCCTCGCATCATGCCACGTGGACCATGGGGGTGCATCATCATGTCTGGAGGAAGCGGCCGGTGTTGCATTTCTTGTTTCTTCCTCTTCTCCTCATAAAACTCCTGTTGTAACTTTAACCATGCCACCTGTTCTGGGGTCATCTGATCTCCTTCACCACAGCTGCCTGGACCCCCCATGTGTGGCCCCATTTCATCTTGCGAAAAAGGGGGCATGTCCCTGGGACCATGGGGAGGCCCAAAGGGTGGGCCTTGCGGACGAGGTCCTCCAGGTCCACCTGGTGGACCAAGGTTCTGTGACTGTGCTATCATAGCTTGTAGGGGGCCCTGCTCTGGTCTCCGGGCAGCACCATCAGGACCTCCATCGTGGGGTCCACCATGAGACTGTGGAGGCCCAGGGGGTGGGGCATCACGATCATCTGGGAAGAGCATGCGCTGAATATCTCGTAAGGTCTGCAGGGAGCGCTGGCGATGTTCAAGCTGTTCTTGGGACAGACCCTCTGTGTTAGCCTCCATGTTCAACAGCTCCTGCGCCAGCTGCTGCTGTTGCTGCTGCTGTTGGGGTGTCAGACCCGTTCCACCAGAGCCTCCACCCAGCCCTCCTTCAAGTGATGTTGGAGGGTTTAGGCCTGCCTCAGGCTGGGTGATAGGAGCCTGGTCAACTGGGGCTGTAGTGTTACTGGGGCTACTGCCCGGAATATTTTTGGATTCCATGCCTGTTGAGGATGACCCTTCCTGTGGAAGAACGCCCGACTGGCTCCCCTGATTTGAAGGCTGAGGTGGTGTTGGCTCTGCCATTCCAGGTAAGGATGGCTTGGATCCAGGCTGGTGGCTTTGTTCTTGGGCATGGGACGGAGGCTGCTGTGGAGGCTTGGAGTCATTTCGCAGGACGCCAGATGCATTGTTCTTTGACAGAAGAAAGAGGATAAAATTATGAATTATGTTTATCATCAATACCCTAATGTCCCAAAAAAATAAACAAGCTTAAGTGCATCTGTACCAAAAGGAGATGAGCTTTATCCTTGCTGTTGGAGATGTTTTTCATGTGGAAAGCAATGATGTTTTCTGTATGGCCAGTTAGAACTGCATCAGCTGCCCTGAGGATAAGAAGATAGTCAGATATCAGTCATCAGACACAATATGTTTGTATGCATGTTTCAGGCTGGATGAATACATACTAGAAGGGACCATGAAGGTAATGCCAAGGTCAACAGACTAAACAAACTACTGCACACACACATCCTCGACTAAGATACCACATCTTTGATCTTCCCAATTCCCAACAGAGAGTGCTAATTTGAGCGCACACTTCTACTGAGAAACGCACATGCTTGTGAAGATGTACACGGCAGATTTCGGCTTTTACTGAGAGTTTGGGAAGGAAAGGGGTTAAGTAAACAAGTATCTGGGTGCCAAACACAAACTGCTAGAAACATCAAAGGTGCCAAAAACTATCCACGACAGGGGCAGTTAGATACACTTAAGGCCATGTGCACTGTTAGTAATTACATTTAATTCTCAACCACAATGCCACAAAGACTTCTAAGATAGTGTGGAAAACAGAAAGTGGTAGTCTAAAACAGAAAAGTGTTGATAAGATTATTTAATTAATCCACATAAACATTAATCATTTAAACCAATTGAGAAAAAAATTTATAGTAAATACTATTAATTAATCATAGCCCAGAATCCTTACTTGTTTGCCATCTCCGTTGTGAAGACATAAACGAGTTTTGAGCCTGGTTTCTGGCCAGTAGCAGGTTCTGTTGTGGAGCCTTGGCCTCCCAGTGTATTATGGGAGGGTGTGGAGGAGCGACTGAGTCCGGCATTGGAGGTAGAATGTGTGACTGAGTCTTGGGGCTTCACGTCAGTGGAGTTACAGTCTAACAAGAGACAATATGAAAGACTTTGGCTTTAGGAGCAGTAAAGGCTTATGGGAAGTGTAATTCTACTGTGAAGCTGTAGAGTTTAGTTGGTCAGCAAAGGGAAAGCCACACATGCTTGCATGCGCATGTTAACACACTTACTGAAGAATCCTTTATCATCTTCATCACTTTCTCCCCCAGAGCACCAGTCAGCTCCACTGTACGGCTGCCTCCTCTCTGCCACACACATCCTCTTCACCCTGCTACTATCTGTACAGACACACACACATACATAGCCATCAGCTGGACTGAGTTTATCAGTAGGAAAGATGATAAGGGACTGTAAGTACACTTTTCAAGACGTCTACCTTACTCCTTCAGTGGATTGTATTCCACAGCTCAGTTTCCCCAAAAAATTAGGATGTTGGGGAGAATGCAAATGAAACAGACAGCATTGTTTTGCAAACGATTTAAATACAATATTTAACTGAAGAAAGAATAAATACATATCAAATATTGATGTGCAAGCTTCCTTGGGTTTGAGCTAATTTAAAGTGGAAAACTGTACTGTCAGCAATGGTTCTCACCTTTTTCCTCACTGGTTGGTGTGCCACTCTCTGGCTGCTCGAATGATTCCACAGAGGTACTTCTCTCCCTTTTGACTTTCACCTTAGAGCTTTGGCCAGACGTTAGGCCCTGGCCGTTCTTAAGCCCCATGCCTCCTGCAACATTTTGAGACCCTTTGGCACCCAGGGTTTTGGGGTCACAGGGGGAGGATTGCGATTGGCTTCCTGTGCTCCCTGGTTTGCCCTGATTGGGCATTTTAGAGTCCATCTGGGCGGCAGTGGAGGGAGACACGACAGGAGGTGATCGTACCATGGCCTCTGTCTTAGGTTTAGGGCTGAAAAACAAGCAATATATTTGAGCCAGATGAAGTAAGACATAAGAATTTTGTCAACTTATTTTCACTCATCAAGCTTATCTAGTTGTCATTTCTCTGGAGTACATACAGCCAACATAAAGGGCACATAACTAGACATCTGGTTATCCATGAGAATGGACATTACCTCGTACCCAGTTATTACTTGGACGCTTCTTCTCCAATAAGGAGGTAGAAAAATTATCAGAAGAAAAATGCAATACTTTTTTTTTTCATCCCAACTACAACAGCTAAACACAACAGGTGGCATAAATGTTTCTGAACCCAAGATTTGTCTACTGGTGTTGGGAATTCAGTGCACATGGTTAGACCTGGAAGAGACACAGGGCATCTACAAGTATTTGCTCTTCATTAGTTAAGGGATCAGTTCAGTTCAGCCTAGCAGGACACATCCAACTGGCAAAGAACTCTCTCACCGCACCCTAATCTGTCGTTTTTTCCCCCGACACAAACACTTGTACAAGTAGCATGAAACACACACCAACATGTCCAAAAAGTATAGGCACAGCAGAGCATACTGTATGTACATACACACAGGCACAGAGCTAGTAGAAGAAAAAAAAAAAGAAAGAAAGAAAAAAGAAGAGGCAAAGCCAGAATTTTGGCAATCCATACTGCCGTTTCCAGACTCCAGAAGCATGAGTCAGCAGGGACAACTTCCAAGCTCTGTGTACTCTCTGACCCAAGAAGAGCTTGTATTCACAAATTAAGACTTTCAGGTAAATCACATCTCACTTCATTGGTTTTATACCTAATTTGTAAACATTTAATGGCTCGAACAGCGGGGATGAAAAACAATATTCCATTTTTTGCTAATTTACCAAAAACCTCCTCGCAATTTTGACTTGACTGCAGACAATCATACAAATATATGGTTTACTGCCCTTTTAATCACTGTGATTATCCAAATTTAAGAAACTGGAAAAAAATTCTTTGATTTACATTAAATCTCTGCATAGACTGTGCTCAACCTCAGATTCACCTGAAGTAATTCCTCCCACATTAACTCGTAACTAAAGCAACGTATAGGTGTACCTCCACACATCCCCAGAGGGGTTTTTCAGGTACCGACTTTTTCCAGTAAACAATCTACAAGTGCTAGTAATGATCACTTTGTTTACTCATACACAATTATCTGTTACAATAAACCTTAAACTATTTTTAAAACACTTTTTAAAATGGCTCAGCTGACGTGTCTAACCATTTTTACAAACAATAATCTATTACATGGACTTCACAGCTAGCTGCCTGCATAGTAACAAGTCCAGAAAACCACTGAATGAAACTATATGTTGACCCATATCTGTACTTGACGAAATGCCTCCAATAATTTCAAAAGGAGGAAAAATAGCCCATTCATTCTTCAGGTTGTTGTTGAACTGATTATTTATTTCATTATGTTGTAAACAAACTGTTAAGTGTTTTGGTTTGTCATTTGTTACAAAAATTTCACTAACAACTACATGTCAGTTTCTTTTTTAAGTACATAAAACAGATTTTGTTTCTAATATCATCCCTTACATGTTGTGCACAAGAAATTTAAATCAAAAACAAAATTACAGTAAAGAATCAGTACTGAGCTGAGACGACTCTGAAAACTGTTTAAATCTTGAGTGCAAACACACAAAAGGTACATTTCCAACAGCAGCACTCAGAATGTAAATGGCTTGAGGGCTTTTGTGAAGAAGCTACAAGATTACTTCCACCCTGGGTCTTTTGGATCTTCAGTGAGGTCCAAGATTCAGGGTAGATCAGGCAAGTTAAGTCTGATGAAGTGTTTTGTATCTCCTTGACTGTCACCAGAGCCCTAGGACTGCTGCGCTGTTCAGCTGCCGCTACAGCAGTCAAAAGTGAGGAAGTGTAATTCCACTGTATAAATGTACAAGTTTACTTTTACAGGTTGAGGGCATTCTTTGTGCTTTTGTAGGCAGCTTTACAGAAACAATCACAAATGAATGTTTATTGCTCAGATTCACTGCTTTCATGACACAGTTAAAGCAATTTCTCTCAGCGGATTAAAGCGTGCATGAATTTGAACATTGTGTTTACAAATAGTAACACCTTCTCCCACTGCGCCCATATTGGAGATTAAATCTGTGAAAGTGGAAATAATATATTGTAATAATATAAAATAATATAATATGTTTAACACTGCAAACCATACCCTGAATGGGTAATTGTAAAACTATATCTTCCTTAACCGGGACATCATCAAGGTTAAATATCTGCCCAGAACACTGTTCAGCCTCTGGTACTTACAGTGAATATGGAGGTTAAGGGGGAAAAAAATAAAACACTATACTTCCTACAAAGGAATGCTGCAGTTGAAACTTACACAAAACAATGCATGATTATCATTTCCTCAATAGCACCATATAACTGACCCACAGGTTGGGACTAAGTTCACTCACCTCTGTGTGTTGGTGGACGGGGAGTTCTTTAACCTATTGGAGTGCATTGATGGGGCTCCCAGGACCACAGAACAGGGTGGAGTGATGAGCTGGTGAGGGCTGCCTGTGTGTGTGAGTGGCGCTTTTGCACGCACGTTCCTGGAGCCAGGAACAGGATTCCCGATGTTGGACAAGTTCCCCCGTCCGTCCTTGGCCTCGTCTCTCTCTTTCTTCCCTCGCTCCTTCTTGCTGAAATGTGTCGCTGCTGTACCTGCCGCCGCTGGTCTCTCCTCTTGGACCTCCAACATTCTCTCTTTGTCCTTGTCAGTGAGGGTGGGGGTGTGTGCACGTGTGTGGGGTGTATGTATGTGTGTGTGTGTGTGTGAGTGTGTGTGTAAAAACAAAAACAAGTGGTCCAGAAGGTTTTTCTTGTTATTTGTGTATTTGTGAAATTCCCCCAAGGGGGCTTTCAATGGCCCTTGGGCACACTGAGAAAAGAAGAGAAGAAAAGAAAAAAACAATCAAAAAGTGGAAATTAACCTAGCATCTGAACAAACTTTAAGTGACATTTCACAAATAAAATAATATATATATATATATACACACATACATACACACACACACACACACAGGGGTTAATAATAAATGTATTTAGATTTTTATTTAGAGCGGGTTTTAAACCAGTTCAGAAAAACTGGTTTGCACACCCAACTTATTGCTGGTCCAGAGCAAGGAACTGGCTGGAGGTGGGATTATGGATGTCACCAGACAACCTTAACCTTTTACCCTAAAGCTAAACATTTTACCATGTTTAAAAATCAAGCGTCAATGCAGCATTTAATCTACTTTATTCAAAAGAAAACAGAAAAAAAAAAACTGATCTACCTCTGTTTTTCTTGCTATGATAAGTTTAATTGTCTGTTGCATAAAAACATTTTGCAATACTTTTACATCAAACTCTCCACCAACATCGTTTTCATCCACACTGATTATGTACGTTTAGTTTGGCATGTGACCTGTGGCTACATGTGCAAACACAGCAAAACTTAACGTCACTCTAAATAGAGCCCTGCATGTAAACAAAAAAGGTCATATTTGGAGTAAATGTCAATCAATTTAAACCATATGGAGTATGCAGATCTTATTCTAAAAATATAGATATGCATGCATATTTATTGCACTGTTACATCCTATTTAAGTTTTCACAGTATCTTGTGACACACACTTCTGCTTTATAGCACATGCTCCAAGTTCCAAACTCACTTAATAAGACTGATTTTGTACTTTTTAAAAATCACCATTGTTTGTTTTTGGGCTTGTTTTGGAAGTAATAGCTTGTTTCTGTCACAAGATATGGTAACATCAGCTATGCCAATTAGTTCCAATACAAAACAGGATTGTTTCAGAACAAAAAAGAAAACATTACACTTTTAAGGGCAAGTGAGAATACTATGTTCTGTAACATGGAGACAAGGGAATATATGAAAGATCCTATATCCTTTGCAACTCAAGTATGCAGCATAATCAGAATACTACTGTGCATGTAAATGTAGCCACTGCACCTGCAACTGAAACCAGACACAAAAGTAACTGCATCCCATTTTTTGCAAAAACATTCATCACATATAAACCCTACACAGTCTTTCATGGTAAATTGGTCGTCATCTTGCACAGCTCAGCAGCACATCACAACAAATCCAATTCCTATTTGCTACATGGAGCCTAAACTTTCACACAGCACAAGTATATTTTACTGTAGGACATTGCTGCTGCTTGAACTTGTATAAAAACACCTTTAAATAGAGGAGGCCTTGAGATGACATACACACAACAGGAGGTGTGTGTGGAGATGGTATATCTCATGAAGAGCCAACTTGTCTTAATCTTCAAAGAAAACTAACTACAGAGATATGTTCAAATTAAAAACAGGCACAAGCATATTAGTGAGACTACATATAAATCTTGGACTACCTGAATAAATCACAGGAATGACACACAGTTTTACAATCCTATAGACCGACAAACTATGTTGTTAGTAGAGAATTTATCATAGCAAAATTGTAAGAGAAATGGCTGAAGATTCACGTGGAAAATATCTAAGAGATGCAAGAGGAAATTTCACACAAGGTTAGTGAATATGCCGATGACGTCATTTCAAAAAGTATATTTATTAGTTTAACCATTGTGGGTCGACGCTGTGAATATCATAGAACGCCAGTTTGGTTTAGCAGTTACCTTCAGTTCTGTGTTGCTATCCAAAATACCAGATGTATTAAAAAAATGCACTCTGTTGAGCTTGGGCAGTATTACTGACTTTTAATTTATACAGGTACTTTTTCAAATGAAATATAATGCAGTTCCCATACAATCACAATTTTCCCTGTAAAGCTATGGCAATGAACTTCTCATACATTTCCCTGTGTATCTGCTGTCAACAGTGCGAGTCCCAAACTGCTTACAACATTTCTCTTTCAAACTTAGCAACCAGCATTAAACGTAGCAACAGGTTGTACAAACGTGGCCAAATTCCAAAGAGTGTAACCACAAAAGCTCAGCAAGCACTCATTTTCCTCCTTTCTACCCAGCAGAGGGTGAAGCAGCATCTGTCTGTGAGCCAGTGGTTTAACACGTACCAGTCAAAACCAGAACCAAAACATCAAAATAATCAAAGGTGATTTTATCAGACAACGGTGCATTTATAAAATCAGT
This sequence comes from Rhadinocentrus ornatus, assembly GCA_037177495.1. NCBI lineage: Eukaryota > Metazoa > Chordata > Actinopteri > Atheriniformes > Melanotaeniidae > Rhadinocentrus > Rhadinocentrus ornatus. The sequence goes on from JBAMHW010000014.1 coordinate 14,060,122, forward strand.
AACCGCTGGATTGTGTGTTGTATTAACAGGTGTTACTACGGATCTATTTCATGACTGATAGCGTCTGATAACAGAAAAAGAAAAAATATAATTAAGAATAGCTTTATTAAGAATATAGCTATAATAAAATACATTATATGGGACAAAGATGACAGGAATGTATACTGTACAATGCTCCACAGGCTGATGGTAAATAAAATGCAAATACTTATTGTTCTATATTACCATTAGCCATAATCATAATAAAATACTGATATATACAGCATTCCTGCATTCAAATTTAAACAGTGCCCAACACTACATTCCATGACTAACATTGGGATGATCACAGTTTTGGAAGTAGCCAAAAGAATATCTTTCATTATTGTTGCAGAATTTCTCACTTTCATAAGAGTAGTGTTTTATGTGCTCATTTATTTTGTATTACTAAGGATGTCTGTGTCGGGACTCTGGGGAAAAGAGGGTCATATGCAAGCTGCACCGTTTGCAAATCATTTTCTGAATAGTTGAAAAAGACAACCATTTTCCAACATCATTATCACATCAAAGCCTCATAATCTGTTAAATATGAATACTGCTAATGGCCTACTAAAACAAAAAATAAAACATCAGTTAGTTGACACCACAGGGAGGTTGACGGGAGCTCGGTCGAGTGTAACAGCTGGTGCTGTGATCCAAACCAACCACTTTATGTAGAGCGAGGACTGCGAAAATAAGAATCCTGTTTGAGGGAGCAGGCCAGTCAGTCAGATTACATTGTCATCCTGAAAATATTTAGGAGCTCTTCCAAAACACTCCACATTGTAACTGGCTCCAGAGTTCCCCTGGTGAGAGGGAGGTGGAGTGTTTGAGAGGGGGCAGAAAAACACACCAACTCCAGCTTCTGCAGCAACACTCGTCTCTCACTGGCCTACAGGAGGAGTGATTTACAACAGTCAGGGCCACAGATCACTACTGCACTCAAGCAGAAGCAGGAGCTTCTCCACAGAAAAAGAAGAGGCCTGTGTATCCAAATTACACTGATTAGACTAATCTTTAAAACTCTGTGTGACACAGAAGAGGAGGCTCTTGGTCAAAGTGCCTGGCTCATTTTTAGACATTTACAAAAAAATGAGCACAAATTCACATTTTTCAGTCAAATGACATTTCTATTTTGTGATAGAACATGGTTTGATACAATTATACAGTACAGAAGCCATTATGCTGGGATCTAAAACACACACAACTGACCTAAAATATCACAAAAGCGCTTTTGCTTAAATAATTGTCCCGGTACGAAGGTCCAGTTTCGTTTCAAGTCAAAATAATTACATACTATAAGCTGCGTGGCCATTCAGAGTACAAAAGGATCTACTAATGCCTCTTCTGATTCCATACTTCGTTGCTGTTGTTCAGAGTTTTGTTGACGCAGAGCTTCAATTAAAGGAAGGACGACTATGTGTGAAGAAGGATAATAAAATAATGTGACATCAACAGATGAGGTTTGGTTTTGCCATGAACTTGTTTGCTCTGGCCTACTTAAGTCAGAATGAAAAGTCCAATTGGACAGCCAATCTGACCCAAACCACTTTCAGGCAGGATTAAAGACAAACAAGAAAGGACAAAACATCAAAGACATAACTGCTCCCTACAGACACATCTGAGAAAAATTAGACAATTTGATAATGTAATCCTATATTGTACAGATTACACATCAGATTATAAATATCATATTCTGATGTGTAATCTGCTGTTCAGATCAACTATCTGGGTTGCTGTGGTGTCTAAACTTTTCAAATCATGAACAAAGTACAAGAAAGAAATGTTAAGATATTAGGAAATGTAAGACTGCCAAGCTGCATTATTCCTTCCAAGCGTGCAGACCTGTTTTAAGTGTCCATGTCACATATGTGAACAGAAGACAAGAAGAAAGTATATAGTTGAGTTAACCAACATCCACAGGCATCATAAACAGATATTGCCTTTGCATCACAAACAGATGTTTCAGCTAAACAACAAAATTAATTTAATATCCATGAGCACAATGCAAAGAAATCATTAAAAACCATTAAAAAACAAACTATACCTCCATTCAAACCTATGAAACACTTAGAGATACAACCTTATTATGTTTTTGGTCCTCTAATCATATTCCATCTAATTTAAACATTTCAGCAGCAAGAACTGGTGTTGTGTCCGCTTCCCTGTTTCAAAATAACTTAAAAGCTCAGTATAGGACTGTATGTTGAGATGCATACATGGATTCAAATTTCTCTCCATAAACTTTACTGTTTTATCCTATGTATGCAATTTAAAAATCATCAATATACCTTAGAAAGACAATATACTGCTGGGCCCTGAAATGAACAAATATATGTTGTCCTACCATGTTGGAGGTGTTTATAGCCACAGCTGAAGATGGGATGAAAAACAAGATGAAAGAGGAGCGAGAGACCAGTTATATCTCAGATAGGGAGAGAGGGACACTATTAGAAAATCTTTCCTCTGATGGATCCCCTTTACATAATCTGAGCATCAACATTACAACGTGCATATTCACAGTCGTACGTGTAATGTCCAGCGTCACGTGTCATGCTACAATTACTGGTATAAAAGTTGAAGTTCAAAAAGCCAAATCCCATCGTAAAAAAAAACGGAGACCAGAAAGGAGGGGCAATTTATCCGCAGAAAAGAATACTGCATTCTTCCCAGTGCAATATACATGACACTTTTGTGCCCAAACTTAAACTAAATGAAAATCTTTACATATCCTCCCACTCAACCAGTCGCTTCATATGTACACAAAGAGCCAATGAGTGCTTATTTGATGCTTTGTACTTACTTTACACTCTTTTATTAGGATTGTGGATACATCCAAATATATGTAGTCTAGAAGTCAATGTTACAGATACCAATAATATACTTTGTTTGAGAAGGCATCATTTACAATATTAAAAAGCAAGACTCCAACATACTCATCTCTAACTAATGTGTGCCATCAAGAGGTTTCATCCAAATCAAAATCCCAATCTTACACAAATATACATTGTGTACGAGCAAAGACACAAATGGCGTGAACTGCCAATCACCTGCTCCCTCCAATTACACAGTAACAAGACACTAATTGGAGAGCTTGCTGACATTATTGTCACAACACATACACACACCAGGTGTGCATCATGAGACTAATCACAAAGATTTCTCTTCTTCTATCTCTAGTCTGAACTGTCGATCATGATGAACACGAGGAGCAGCAGGGCATTCTAGTTAATGGGAAAACAGGATAATGAGGCTCTAAAATTTAGCTTTTTGCCTCTGATGTAAAAATGAAGTTCCACATAAAAAGAGGGCAGAAAATAGTTCAATTAGATTTGGGGTTTCCAATGAGGGTGGCAAAAAAGAGAGCAATTTATTTCATGCTTATGTAACAGCCATCATATGCTGTCTGGTTAGTGAGTAGACACTTCCCAGCTACGTCACTTAAACTCCTCTGAGGGGAAACGAGTGATTTATACTGATATAGTACCCACCAGTATACTCCAGTTGTAAAGTGACAGATCACCAACAAGAAAGGAACCCTGACCTTGCTGCCAAGTTAGTCCACTGGCTAAAACACAACAATGCAACAAAGACATTTTTAAAATGGGAGGGGAAACACACACACACGAGCGAAAATACAAACTCCATCTCTCTTCCCTCATCTCAGCCCTGCTGTTGGCTGTAAAAGGGGCCTGCTGATGTTTCAGCCTTATTTATGCAAATCCCATTTTGCAGTTCAGTCACAATAGAGTATTGCTCTCTCTTTCTAGCTCTCTAGCTCCCCTACCCACTCTCCGTCTGCTTGGGCTCAATCTCAAGAAACTGCTTTAGCCCATTATTTGTTTAGGGCAAGATAAGAAACATTATTTCCACCTCTCCTCACAGTTTTCTGCAAGAATACACAAAACGCACAGCCATCAGCAGTGAACCGTGCATTGTGAAGAAGCAGCAGCTAGCTCTCAGAAACATAAAAAAAAAAAAAAACACATCTCTCTTCAGACATGAGCAAAACCTAAAATTAAATGATTGTCTTTTAAGTCAAAGCCTTGCAGCAAAACCCATTGAAAAGAATTTAAAAAACCTAAAATCTGTTTTCCCGGGTTGTCTATCAACTGAATCAAACCATTTAAAAACATTGCTTTCAAAACAATGCAAAAATGGAAAATCTTAAACTGATTAGACAAACTTCTATTATAAAAGTCACAGGTATTATTGTGTTATGGCATAGTAGGGTAATTTTGTCACTGGCATCTTGAGAGCAAGTCTAACAAAACCAAAACCATAAAACATTTTAGTTTCCCCATGAGGCAGTTCTACTGTGTTTTGTTTCTTTTTAATGACTTAACATATTTAATAAATAGCCATTAGTTCTCAACTAAAACTAAATAATTTTCATACCTGCCTAGCAGCTGGTGACAAACCACGTAAGGATGGAAGAGACATTGATTCTGATAAAAGAAAATAAACTGCAAGACCTCCAAGTAAAGGTATTTGTTACATGAAATCCTGTAAATTCACCTGTTGAAGTGACTTCCTGAGAACACTATTCCAACATGCCACGCCCTGCCTGACATTTATGACTTGCACTTGGCACACAGAATGCGAGGAATGCAGAGTGTCACTAAAGATACAGCTGTAATGCCACAGATTTGCATAAGACAGCTAACTTGACAGGAACAAGGACACATTCACATGAATAGTACTAACAGAACTTTGACTAGCCTTCTCTTTCTATTAAAACCAGGCTTCTCAAATCTTTACCATAGGCTTCTATGGCTTTTTTTTCCTCTGAAGTTTGAGCCTGCCTCTGACTCATTACATTACTGGTAATCTTAGCTTCTCTTCACTAGTTTGTCTGTCCCCCATCCTTCACTTCATCCGGTCTGCAGATGCCCCTCCATCCCCAGGGAGACGACATGTGTGTAATGTCACATTCAGTCATATCATAACATAGTGACAGAAACCTCACCGTGTCTATCATAATGATGGAGGTGGCAATGAAAACAGGATGGGAAAGGGTTGTTACACAGATTTACCAGTGGAAGGGTTGGGTGGTTTGGCGGGTTGGGGAGGGGGAGCGTCATTACACAAGTCGCTCTCATCAGTGTGCGGGTGGGTGTCTGTGTCCCAGACGTGGGCACGTGCACACACGCAGCTGAGTCACTAGCGACACATCTGCTAGCGTAGCCTGGGCACGGTGCCATGCATGGCGGCCAGCTCTAGCAGCAGGACTGGCACTCAGCACTCTGGCTTGCTCTGATCTCTGTCTCACACGCACACTTCACCCTGTACTTCCATCTCTGTCCATCTGCCCTCTGTCTCTGCATCTCTTACTAAGAGGCATTGTCTTGCATACAAGCACTCACTTTTTAAATGAATATAAGACAAAGAGACTGGGTAGATGGCAACAGCTCTAACACAACCTGCAGGGTTTCAAAATAAGGACTGGCGAGTATAAAATAAAAACTGAGATTATAGTATTAAATATCTTGGCGTTTCATGATTGTCAAACTGTGTTACTTATACGCAACAATTAAGCATATGCGATTTTTGGACTATGAAAATAAAAAAATAGAAAAAAGGATAAACTAGTAGAAGAAAGCTGGAAATAACAAATAACATTATTTACTCAAGGCAGTTTATTATATTTAGTCAGTGTTCATGCCTCTTCAATGTTACGCGTCTATTCAATATATCTTCCATTTTGTCCAGACAACAACGCACCTGTTTGTACTTCCTACCTCTGTGCAAACTGGCATCGCAGGCATGCAAATAGTTACTCACTCTGCTCTGCCAGTCAGGTAACTAAGAAATGAAAGACAAAATGACAAGCCAAATGCACAGTTGAGGCTAACTTATGAAGATAATTTCCTACATAATGCAGGATTTTTCACATCACAATTAAGTACCAATAAATTGGTTTTATGCTTTAGTGGGTTGATTAGCAAATATTAGCTTTCTAAGCTAAGGCAGCTTTAGCGCAACTTCTTCACTGTCCTGTGGTAATATAGTACATTTTTGTTTCTATGATACATAAAAAAAATCATGGACTTATCTCTGATAATCACATTGAATCTAATTTGGAGTTGGTCTTTAATTAAAAATTGTGAAAAAATATGGAATTTTAAAGTCTACGGGACATCTAGGCCAATTTGAATCTAGTTGAGCATATACATCAAGTTATTTGAGGTCCCAGCGTATTAAGCTGGTGGTCTGGTTTTGGGAGGTTTGATTTTAAATTAATTTTGTCAGGCCATCATGTTTGCAGTCTAGCTTTGGTCTGTAACACATTAACACAATTACTACTGCGTCACGAAAATCAAATGTGTTTCTAGAGCCGATGGAAGAATTTAAAACACATTAAGAATAAATTTAAAAAAGAAGAAGAAAATAGGACAAAGCAGTTCATCCAGCCAGAAAACAGGTCACTTTTAATTTTCAAGCAGACAAACCTTTACAGACCTAATTTGGATTGGGTCTTTTCTCTCAAGTTTATGTCAAGTTTTAAACATAGTTAGCATTTGGAACCCAGGAAGACCTCTACCAGAAGAGCAAATGAAGGCTAAAGCATTGTGAACTGCTAGCATTATCAACTTGAAACATCAGTGGTTGCAATGCTACTGACAGAAATGAGTAAAATGCACACATATGGATACATTTTCCCAAACAGAGGTTTTCTCTCATTTAAAGTTCAAGTGAGAAGTCAGACAGAAAAGCTGCTTGCTTAAGAGAAACTCTGCTGCCCTCTGTGCAGACTCTTTCTTCCCTCCTTTCTCTTGACCATGCTCTCTGGTCCGTGACTCCCTCCCTCCGTCCGGACGGTTGCTCCCACACTAAGGCCACATTCCTCCCTTGCTCATGCTGGGAGGACGTCTCCCTCTGACTGAAAGCATTGTGGGAAATCCCAACGGCCAGAGGCTGTGCAGACCATTGAGGTAAAGTGTTTGCTGGTCGTGTACAGAACCACATAACAAAATGCCAGCATGGAAATATCAATTTGCTTCTGTTCATTAATCAAATGCAAATGTAGTAACTGGTTTCTTACCCTGACAAAACATGTGATAAAGCTCACACATCTTTGACCTGGCTGATCAACAAAGCAAAACAATATTTTACTGAATAAAATGCAGACAAACACGCTTAGTATACAATAGATGGGGCTTGTACTTCCTCTCCTTTATAATACCACAAAATTAGCAGGGAATATAAGCCAGATTGTTTCCATGATTTACCCCAGTTTACACTGGTGTGTCATTCCCATGGAATTTTAAACACACTGGCTAAGACCTGCCCAATTAAATATACAACCACTGAGCTATATACACGCACATACTCATACTAGTGCAGAGAAATACCCACATGCAGCAGTACTTAGCTGTCCTGATAATGTCTGAGATGCACTGAAGTTTATGGCAAGCACTGTTCCCATGAGTCAGAGCCTCTTTTAGGTTCTTCCACATTGTGAAAGCACTGTAACAGGACCAGTTAAGGCAGCTATTACACTCATGGTAATATGTAGAAAATGCACAGAAATCATGCCTATGTAACCCAAGTAAACATGTTAATGAGCTGATCTGGAACTTAACGTTGATGCCAAATAATCCCCACAAAGAATATCATCTCTCGCATCCCTTTCTCTTATTGTCTCCGCTGAGAGTGGTTGTATAACTTAAGCTGCTATGAAAACCTTAAATGATGGTTTGAAAAGTGTTTTGATCACCACATTCAAAGTACGCAAGGGAGAAGGAAACCCAGCATAAACAAACACTGAACTAGAAGCTATAAAAGCTGTTAAATCTAACAAGCTTTTTTTAAATAAAGCATTAAACTGAAAGAACAGGACACTACTGTACACTCTCTTTCCTGATGGCTACATAGCTCAATAATTGGGCCTGTAATAATTATTACATTATCAAATAATTATTATTACTTTAAAATGATCATTATAAATTTGATCATAATCAGCACCAATCATGAGCGTCAAATGATTTTTGGGCACAAGTTAAGTAACAAAAGCAACTTTGCCAATTTGTTGAAGTGAAATCAGCCACTGGTCACATTGACGTAGCTAACATTGTGTGTTACATAGAAAAAGACAGAAACAGTTCAAAATATGTTTTCCAGTCAAGGAGCAGAAACTTCGGGTGCAGCTCAGATGCTTTAAACATATTTTTCTCTGTTTTATTCGGCTCAAACACCTGTAAGAAAAAAAAAAACCTGGTACCGCAGCTTATAATTTTAGGTAAAACACGAGCAAAACAATTGCTTTTTGGACTGCACTTTTGTTTAAGCATTTAATGTAACTTAGGATGCCACTGGACAGCTGATCACATCTCAAATAAACCAAATGATGTTGGACATGTCTGATAATGTGACTACAGCAGTTCTTTTCCTGTTTTAAAATTAACATGTTAACATGTCAAATAAAGACATTCTAGAAACACAGAGCAGCGGTTTATTAGGTTCATGATTTAATTATTCATCTTATACTATAATAGTGACATAACATGAACAGAAAAGGTAGATAAACAAGCAACTTTAATTTGTTAGACAATCTGCTTAAATTTTATAATCATGACAGGCCAATCAACTATCTGTCTCAACAGTTTTATAATGAACCTCTGTGAATCATGCAAATCATTATGTTAAGTATCTCCCAAACAATCAAGTTAAAACTATCTTTATTCCTACTGAACTGGCAGGAATATTAAGGCAACAATTAAAGCTCTAGATATGTTTTATTTTTCTTATAATAAGTCCATTTTTATTCCTCTATAAGTCGATTAATCTTCAGGAAAACATGCTTGAACATACAGACTATACCCCCTTTAAATCTCTTGTGCAAGCCAAGAAACCAAGAATCGAGGATATTCACATTTCCCACAAAACAGAGAGTAGCTTTAACTAAAACTGGTAAATTTGCTTCAAAATTACATTTTTCTGACTTAGATTATTTACTAATATGAACCTATCAACTCAGTAGACAAACCATTTACTGGTGATGAGCGAATCAATAAGGAAACTAACAGCTTCGGCCATACAAATAATATTTAGTTCCGCAAAGCTTTGCTTATTACTCAAAAACCAATTTAAAAGATGGCCTTTTTCTGCAAAGCGCTAAAACAAACACACCCATGACTTATCAGGATGTCAGCCACAGAACATGAAGGATTTAATTGCGATGGGCCTCCTTCTGTTTACACTGTTTAATCAAATAACACAAGATGATGAAGTTTAGGCACAGTAAGATGGATGCTCACAAGTGATTCAAAATTAAAACCAAGCTCTTCAAATTGCGTCACTTTCATCAAGTCCAGTGATAAAATTATGATAAAACGTATCAGGAATCTCATTTTCTTGCCAGTTAAACTGTGAGGACAAAAAGTAATAACATATTTAATTTAAAACGCTGCAGGTAAAGTGTGGAAAAAAAAAAGCTTGACTCAAAATATTGTATGTAGTGTCTTTTTTTCCACTTATGTTGTTGGTTTGGTGCCACATTAATCAAAGCTAAATAAGCTGGGGAGGACCTTAGTTGGCCTAAATACACGGGGGCGACTCCAAGCCACAGCAGCACCCAGGTTTCTGGAAAGACTGTTTGAGAGGAGCCCTCAACTGGATGCAGGCTGCCTGCAACATGACTGTCAATCACAGCAGACATTCAGACTAAGCTGGACACATCCCTGAGGATCTTGTATGGGTAACAACCCCCGAATACATCCACAAACATGAGACTGTTACCCCCATACACTAAAAAGATATGTATTGCAGCTGAAAAAAAAAAAAAAAAACATTTCTACAAAACACTGACAGCATTAGGCTATGAAGACTTACTAGATGCTGGTCCTGAGCAACAAATGATTTTTTTCACTAAATGGTGTCCTTCAGCTTTATTATTACAATTACAATCATGCATCTTACCTGGAGACAGATCTACAACACTCAATGTAGAAAACCTTGCAAAAGTGAGTTAATCTTGAACTTACTGAAAATTGTTTCTGGCATCTGTGGCTCTAAGCAGTAGATATCTCAGTCATGTCATGAAATTAAAATGTTTAACCCTGGTTTTGACTTTGAAGACCATCAAGCCACTATCCATCCTTATGTCTTTTTATTAAGTTATTAGTGTCTCACACTCCTCCAATTCTTCTTGTTTTATTTAGCACTTTGTTTTCACTGGTTCTAACTTGCTTCTGGCATGTAACAGAAGATATACAGAAGAAAGGTTTCTTATATCTCAATTTTGTAATTCATGCAGTGCATCAAACAGTTCACTCCCTTGTTTTCCACACATACTAATGTAACCCCTGGAGTTGAGTGGTTATAATGATTCTGTCTATCATACTGTGTCTGCGTAGTAACAGTTTTCCACTGATATAACCATTAATGTGAACTGGCAACATGTGACTAATACCCAACTGGATTAACTAAAACAAGCAATATTGATTTAAAAGTCTTTTCTGTTCATTTTATGCCAATATTAATTATAGATTAGTGGTATTAACATCTTAGAACGCCACCTTTATGCTGCAGAGCTGAGAAAATGTGTCCTTCAAGGTACTAAACACATTTTTGAATTTTGGTTTTTATTTTTAGTTATATAAACAAATAAAGCCATGTTGAGCCAAACTGATTCAACATATACATGCTTAAAACATTCAAGGCTGATTTTCAAGAAAGGTGTTCAAAAGCTGAGAGATAAAAGATTTTAGTGGGCAGTTTAACATGTACACCTGGGTGTAAGGACTTTTTCTTTCTTTTTTTTGGTGGCGGTAACACTTACAGTTTTATTGCACACCACACCACTTCCAAACAAGTAAACCCGCAGACGTACAATAATACTTTCAGGCCAAAATCTGTATAAATACAAGTTAAATGCCAAATTGTATCTTTACTTCTCCTGGGGGAATCCTAATTACAGTTCTATGGAGACTTGACTACTGTAGGAGTCATTCAGTACATGAACTAAATTCCTTAATGAATTGTGAATAGACGTCTTAGTCAGACCCAGGTGAAAGGAAAACCGATATGTTGCTTTAAAGGAAATATGTCTAAGTTTGAGAGAACCATAACAAATAAGGTCCTACATTGTGAAAATAAACATTTCAAGCAACAGAAAAACAGACACGCTGGATTTTAATCTACTGTTTGACTCAGAAGGGGACCGCCCCCTGCCTAACACCACACACGCAAAAAGACAAACCATCTCCCCATCATTTGGCTCCTTGTCACTTACATAGGCCTTGCAAGTTTTAATTAGAAAAACCCATGAAGCAAACAAATGCACAGAAACATGAGATGCCAATACAGTGAAAAAAATAAATCCTTTGCTGCTTTACACCAATATTCATTCCCTGCGTCCTTCACCTCACTTTGTTATGTTTTTTTTTGTTAACAAGCTTTGGACTAGATAGCAGATAAATAAACAGTGTGCACAGCGTTCTCAGGAAGAGCGGCCTGACCGTGTTTTGTCCTCAGCATGTGAATATCCGAGAACAAGACCAAACACTGTATAGATAGTCCAAAGGAGTATAGCTCTAAAGTCCTTCTCTTCAAACCACATCCCTGCCCATCAACAGGGCAATCCACAATTCAAGGCTTTCCTCGTCAGAATTAAGGCATCTCCACAGATAAATGTCAAAGAGATAGCGACCATGTTGTTGATGTTAGGAAGAACCTGTGCCTGCTTTGTTCCTGTTGCATCACAGCTATGTTAAGCTATCATTTTTTGGCACCAGTTAGTCTTTAAAAGCAATTTTGTTTCATGACTGATGTTGTAATGTAACTAATGTGGAAAATGCCTGAAAGCCGAAAAACACGTGTGTATCATTTTCTTCATTTGTATTTTCTCTCTCTATTATTTATATCTTACTTTATTGCTACACAGCGGCTGTGCCTAAAATTCCCTCCATGGCTTTTCATTCAGTTTTCTCATTGAATATTTTGCATTTATAAAATGCACATTGCGGGAATTTTAAAGATGCTACACAGACCACAGGGTTTACACACAGACTTAAAAAACTTGACAAGTATTTGACTATAAATGGTCACTGCATAACATACAGATTGATCTCCTTCATAACCCATATGATCCTGCAGCATCAAGTTATTAGCAATGAAAGTAATGAAGATGAGAGAACCTGTTGACATTTTACTATATCACAGACACTTTTGAGAAGACATGTAGGTAAGAAGGTGTAATAACGTGGAACACAAAAATATGATGGAGCCAGACTTGAGCCGAGTTACCTCAGAAGCCCCCCTGCCCTTTCAGCAGGGCCTCATATGGAGAACCAAGCCTGAGGTCCCCTGGGCACTGATGTCTGCTCTCCACTTGACTCCTCCCAGTCAGCCACAGAGGCTGTGCAGGAACCTGGCCTACTCGCGACAACCTACAGCCACAAGTCATTCACACCTGGAACAGAGGGAAAGAACTTTGTTCATTGGGTGAAACACAAACAAGCAAATGGCAAGGAAAAGCACTCCGTCTCTCGTGTTGACAAGCTCAACATGTAGTAAACACATATCCAGAGCACAGCTGATGTCATTAGGGACTACAGTAACCCAGACACTCATTTATACTTCAGTTATCGACCAGTGTACACATAAGGGATTACAGGACAGGCTGTGATACTTTATAAAAGAGCTTTTTAGGATTTGGAGGAAGAAAAAAAAATAAAACTCAAACATGCAAGGTAAAAGTAGTGATCACAGAAAAGATACATATGAAACAGCTTAAAGACAAAGCAAGAGACACATAAATGGCAGACAGCAGTGTTGCCTAGCAATTGGATAGACCTGGGTCTTGTAACAGGAAGCTCTGCAGTTTAGTCTCAGCAACTGGTATGTATGCCCCAAAACTGTCTTTGGACAAGACACTGATCCTTGATTGTAAACTCTCAGGAACTTATTGTGGACATAACACCAGGTAAAAGACCAAAAGTTGAACTGTCTCTTGTAAACATCATGTTAAATACACATTTTGTAGAAATTCAACTAAATCCTTCTAAATTATTTGTGACTACTTGCTTTTTAAAAGGCATGAGAAGAGGAGGAAATACTATGCTTAATTCATCAAGTGATTGAACTCAAAAATCCCCAGGTAAGGGGTGGTTTTTAACCCCCACCCCACCCCATTTAAGACTTAAACTGAACATTAATTAAATGTTTTGCCTGAACACATTCTTTGCTATGTTTAGCTCTCTTGTCTTGCCAAGGTAAGACAGCACAAAGCTACAAGTTACTCCCAAACAGGCCTACTCGAGGAAGTCGTCCTAAAATATGCACAGACATCTACAAACCCAAAACTCTGCAAATAAACTAAAGCACACAACAACTGCAGGGACTAGACTTCCCTCACTGAAATCTCAGCGCCTCACTGGACAACTCTTGGCGGACAAAGTAATTCCATGGCGCTTGAAACTCCAGGAACTTTTTTTCTTTTTCCTAAAAGAAGTTGTTCCTGTTTCGCCAGAGAACTGGGGGGAAGGGAGGACTTCAGCACTCGCATTCATGGAGCCTCGGCCAGCGCAAACAAAGTCTTTCCCGAAGAGGGAGGCAGTGGACGGCGAGAACAACGACGTCGGTCGTAAACACACAAAAAAAAACACATCCTAAATTAGATTCATCTCGGGGCTTTGTCTGATGATAAGACAGCTCAGGTCCGCCTTGGGCAAACGCTCATTTTCAAGTTCTGCTAGCTCCGTTAACAATGTAACAATTAAATCGCTCGGCAGATGATAGGGCTGGTCGACACAATCAGAAGCCGAGGCCTATAATCACGTTACGCGTTTATAAGTGATACCAAACACATTTAAATAAAGGAAATACAATACCAATGGCGTGGTGCTCCCGAAGAATGCAGAACATGCATGCTGCATTGTATCCTTTTTGCATTTTCACGAAGCACGGGCGGTCCTCCAGTATAATGGGATAAAAACCAACATTTCTCCGCGGGTTTTACACCATGCCGAAAACATCGTGAATAATCCGCTTTTGTTGCGCTGGAAAAAACGGCTTTTACGGTTCAAAGGCAGCTCAGTGTCTGCCAGGCCAGACGCGACGTGGGTTTGCTAGCCAGCCTTCGGGGACAGAAGCAGCGAAGAACGGATACCGGAGTGAGATGTCCCTGGGAGGAGGACCCGCGTGTGCCCGTTGCCAGGAGGCGAGCCGTGGTAGCGACACTTTCCAGCTAGATGTGAAAAAGGGAAGACTCACCTGGAATGCTAGCTTCATTTCAGTTTTTTCTCGAAGGACGAATTTTCACCGCACACATATCAAATCACAACATTATCACGGTAACATTATAAAATAGGAATATGCCTCCCCCATTTCGCCGAAGCTTTCCAGTGGTCCTACTCCATTACATCCCAGTCAAGATTTCCTGTCGTCTCCCACCCCCTCCGTTCCTGCGCGATGGTTTCGCCCAAATTCTAAGTAGCAATTCTAGGTCAGGTCTGTGTGCCAGTGAGAATGCTACTGACGGACAGCCGCGAGACGCAAATGCCCACCTCCATGTGACACGGTAAACACTGTAAATACATACAAACATGGAGAAAAAGGCAAACAACCTGAGCTGATGTCATAACTTGTGGTTTTGTTTCATAGCAGCCACAAAGACATTAGCTACCTCCAACATCCCCATATGAAAGGAGTTAGACAACAAAAGTTGTGAAAGTTTTAACACGAAGATGTAAGTAGCCAACATTTCCATATAGTCACCTTTAAAAAGCAACAATCTACGTATAACATTTTTGCTTATTTTACAATTATCCTATTGAGATAATCCTATTGAGATAGCGTTTGGCTTTAGAGGAAATCCCACAAACAGAAAATGAGTTGTAAAAAAACATTGGATGGTAATCCAACACAAATGCAAACAGCTATAAAAAAAAAAAAAAAAGACGCTCGAATAGTCCAAATATCCACAAGAAATAAAAAAATTATATAAGTAATGAAAATATAAAAATCACAACATTACAATAAAGAAAATAGTTTAAAGATGAAACATAATGACTAAAATACATAATAGATAAATTAATAAAAAGGAGGAATTTGTTTAAAACACCCAACATCCAGGTTCTTTTACACTTGTAGAGACAACGAAAACAGATATTGAAGTAAATAGTAACAGCTACATGTGACCAAAAACTGTTTCAAACAATGTGGAAAATTAAACACATTCAGATAAACTGCAGCCAGTGACTTGGGCGATAACCACCTAAACCAATACTGAGTTAAACATGGACATCTCAAGACAAATCTACACAGACAACTAGGCTGTTAATATTCTCGCATCTCAGAGAAGCTGCAGAGGAGTCAAAACACCCAACATGCCTTGTGGTAAATTGCACCTATCATTATTTACTGCTTTCTTTGTGGTAAATAAGTAGACACCTCAATGTTCTGGAATACATATGCAGAAATTTAAAGGCATCACATTAGGTTTGGGTCATGTATGATATATTATCCTAAGTAAGCAAGGAAATTATTAGCAGCATATAATGAAAGTTTATTTGTTTGTTTGTTTTTGCAAGCTGGTATTTATTTCACTACTTTACCATACTAGATTTTTACTTTATTTAAAAAACAGATGTTTTCTCCCTTTATAAAGCTGTCAGTTTAACAACAGCTGGGTGAAAGTGTCCCCGTCTCCTCTGCACAAAGCAGCTGCCCTATTATTTAGAGTGTAAAGGCTGTGAGCTCTACTTTGATTGGAAAAAAAATCCAAGCAAAAATGATTATGTTTTATTTTGCTTGTTTGTTTTTGTTCATTTATTTAATTTTTTGGTAACTTTACAGTCTTCTGCTACAACCCAAGATAGCAAGTGGTTTTAATATTGCGGAGGATTCACAGAGTGTCTGGTAACTAGTGGCTATGTCATCACAGAGGAGAAGGCATGACATACAAGGATACAATGTCTTATTGAAGATATAAAATTGTTGGGTAAAAAAGAAAAATGCACTTTTTAGTACAGCGGGGCGGCTGTAGATCAAGAGGAAGAGCAGTCGTCTTTCAACCGGAAGGTTGGTGGATCGATTGCAGGCTTTCCTTGACTACTTGTCGAAGTGTCCTTGGGCAAGACACCTAACCCTAGGTTGCCTCCCGATGTGCCTATAGGGGTATGAATGAGTGTGTGAATGGGTCAATGTGACAAGTAGTGTAAAGCACTTTGAGTGGTGAAGCTGACTGGAAAAGCGCTATATAAGTACAAGTCCGTTTATCATTTACCATTCTACCTCTGAATTGTGTTGTGTAAGACTACAAAGTATGTCCAGTACTTTGCCTACCAAATTCATATGTCTGTTTGCTGTTATTAATGGTGCAAAGAGTTAAGCAACTGAAAATTACCAAGAAAAAAGACTAAAATTAGCCAGTTTTTCACTGCTCTTAATCCGTTGTCATAACCTAAGGGTTATTCAGTGCAGAGTGGATTTAACAGTGTTCATGATGAGCCAAGTAGCTAATGACATGACACTTGATAAATAAAATCATGTTCAGCTACAGGGCAAACACACACACGCATACACACACACTCATCACAGTGTGACTATCAGAAGCCTCAGAGGAAGAGTGAAGCATTAAGGACATGCAATGTGAGAGTGGTACTTTTCAATATTTAATCAAGCTACATTTAAAATCTAACCCAAATGTATAATCAAGACAACTGGGGATTGAATGAATTGGTGTTTAAGTGCACACAATATTAACTGGCGTGATTGTGTGTGTGAGTTTGTGTCCCGGTTCTTCTCTTACTATTAGAACTGATTTATTGTTTCAAAGTCAAAATGTTTTTGCAAAATGAAAGCTTGTATTCTTCAAGAGGCAGTTTTAAGGGTCAGGGCTCAGTTTAGTGTGCACGACAGTTAAAATGTACTGTGTTAATATAAGTGCTTTATTATTATTTAAATGGTAGTAATTCCGTCATTTTCTCTTAATCGTTCGGTTCATGAAATGTCAGAAAGTGATTTCAAATGTCCATTAGAAAATCCTGAATCATAGCATTAGCTTAACCTACGAGGTAAATGGATCTTTAACATGTCTGCTTACTTAGCGTGCTTAATGTGGTTGGCACTTTGCTTTGTCTTTGGTTCCTTCTTAAGGTATGTGGTTGTAGAGACCAGTTAGACTGAAGTGACTAGAAACACTGTGCAATGCCCTTCTGTGTCTTAAGATACAAAAATCTTTGAATGAGAGCTGCATATTTGTGACTTTTGACAAGCAGGCCATGGTTGTCTGTTGCTGTTGCTGGACATGTTTGTGCATGTTTGCAGAGATCAGTGACACACCATAAAGCTCTGCCTTTTTCTCTGTTTCTATCTCATACAAACGTACATTGCACAAACCAGTACACCCTCTCTCTCTCTCTCTCTCTCTCTCTCTCTGTGGGTGCATATAGGCATGTGGGTGTGTGCATGTGTGGATGATAAACCCCAATGGTGGAGTAACAGTAGACTGGCAGTATTCCCAGACTGGGTTGCATTAGACATGCACACAAGCAAAGCTCCTCAGGTCGATGTTCTGGCTCTCCAGCGCTGCAGATCTTTGGCGTGACTAAGAATACTTTGGAAGCAGGAGAACGAAATCCAGATTCTTTCCTGTGCTGCGTTAAAGCAACAGGGGAAAAACAGAACTGTGCGTTTAAGCAGGACACCAACTCTGACGGTTCACTTATCATATTACCATCTGCATTATTTAAAGCTTTGATAAACAAGCTTATGCTGGGGAGAAACACTGAAGACATGGAGTGGAGAGATGAAGTGGACACTTAGAGTCTATTTACATTTTATGGATATAAACAATTATTTTAATTAGTTCAAATGTAGAATATTAACAGAACAGACACACAGGTAATCACAGATGAGCTTCTGTGTTAAGTATTTGCAGATTGGGAATGGATTTGAGTATCTTTAGGACTCCCTGTGTTAAGCTGGTTGTGTTCAGATCTATTCATCAACATGTTTGGTGGCAATGCTGAGAAGAAGGCAGGACTGGCTGGGTTATCAAAATACTGACAGTGAGCTCACTCACACAGCAGTGAGGTCACTTACCAGAGTGTGGCAGCCTGACCAATCATCAGTCAGCCTATTATCGTGGTATGCAGTGTTGCTATGAGTAACAGAGACAAGCACTGCCACACAGACCCCTAATGATGGCTGAGATGCTTCTACTCAGCCTTTTCTTTCTATCTCTTTTGCATTTCTGAACATGTTTTTTTAGTTGATGCTTAACGTTTTGACATTATTACAGAGTGTTCAATTATAAGTTTGAGTATCACTCATTTCCCCCTCCTGTCTGGCTTTGGTGTTCCCTCCTGGCTGTGTTTACTGTCCCTGCAGCAGTGTTTTCTGACTCTTTCCCATGGCAGGTGAATGTAAACAAGCTGGAGGACTGAAACAATGTTAATTAACTGATCATTAACGAGTGAAGGCAGACCCTTGAGATGTGAACAGTTGCCCACCCACCTGCGTCTCACCATTTCACTAACTGGACTGTTAATGACTAATCAGAGGCGAGAGTGATTATATCGCCTCCTAACGAGAAGGATTTATGATTGCACACTATTCTGTTTATATGGCTAAGGCCTTAGGAGTTTACCGTGATGACAAGAACTAAATTACGGTACACAGGTGGAAGAAAATACCACTTTAACGTAAAAATCTCTTACATACAAGTCCTATATTTGAAATCTTTGAGTTAGAACTTGTTTGAATGGCTTTAGATCTAGTTTTATAGATTAATTCACTGGTTCACAACACAGAGGACAGACCCAAAAGGTGGCAAGGTAAATCCGAGGAGTTGTAGGAGTAATTAATGGGATAGCAAAAAGAAAATAATCATATTACTCAAAATTGGACGTGTTCTTGTTCTATTTTATTCTAGCCTTATCTGCCTACCCACCAATGATTTGGATAAACCCATTTATTACAAATGAATGGGTTTGTTGCTCATGCAGGATCTTAAGTTGTTTCATAATTATATCAGCTGATGCTCATATCAAATTTAATCATGGTTACATTTCTCTGTGTAGTCAAAAGTAAAAGTTTACAGTAAAGAATATAAAATTGTGAATTGTATTTACTTAGGTGTGGCAGTCTTAAAGAGAAGTAATGAGGGAGCATTCCATATAAGTTGGTGCTCCTTTACCAGCATATAACATAATGACATATCTTAGCATTCTGTATTGAAAACTGAGCTTTTTAACATTATCAATGGGTCCGTAAAATTTTAATACATTTCTTTTTCTAAATCTAATCTATTGGCTTCTGGTGCCTATAAGTATCAAAACAGCAATTAAAATGAAACTCTTCACTGACATAAAATAAATCAAATTAATAAAGTCTAAAAACTAAACAATAGAAAGTCTAAATGTGCATTCACACTGTTTGGTCTCCTTTAAAACAGGTGGTCTCGGTTCAATTTCCAAATAAACCCCGGTGCGGTCCACCTACACTGTGATAGCAAACAAACCATCCAGTGAACCAAAGAGAAGAAGTGCTGTAGAGCGTATTGTACCACAACATGTTTGCTGCCCCTCGTGCTGCTCATACTGCTTTTGATGAAAACCATATTAGGTTTGAACATCAAAGTAAAAAAAGGAAACCCTAAGACTGCATGAATTTATTGTTCCTTTGCTTTCTTTCAGTGAAGAAGCACTTTTATTTCTGGCCAGTCAATGAGCTGGGTTTTCTTCATCGTCCTTCTTTTCCTCTTAGTCAGTAGTTGTTTTGAGGAATATCCTCCTTAACTAGGAGTTGTTGTACGTGATATTGTTTAAGCAGTTTGGCCCACTAGAGTTAAGTGCAGTGTGAAAACAAACAAAACCAAAAGAAGGTACAACATTTTTCGGCATTCCTCATCCAATTGACCAAATTGAAAAAAACCTTAACACCAAATGAGACTTGACACCAGTCTCCAGTTTTTTCCCTGAGCTACAATTTACAGATCTCCCCTTAATCAAAATGCCCCACATGCAGACTGTAACCAGAAGCTTTAAAGACATTCCCTTAGCCTACGGGTGTCAAACTCCAATCCCCTAGGGTCTAACGCACCTGAATGAAATTAATGGATCATTGCAAATAAGTTGACAAGAGGCTGTTGGATCCGTTTGATTGGAATCAGGTGAGTTGGAGCAGGGAAACAACAAAAACCTGCAGGATAGCAACCCTCGAGGACCAGAGTTTAACACCCCTGTTAGCCTCTAACATGCAATTAGTTAGCTATTGTAAAAATGTAAGACACAAAACAAACATACACAAACAACATTACTGTTACAAAATTAGAAAAGCTAGCCATACACACACATACACTTACTGAACAGCACACATGCTCACATGTTTGTCACTGCTAATAAACACAAAAGGCTTGATGTAAATCTGAGCAGCAGAGCTCATACTAAATGAAGCAGTTGCTGAATAATCAAACAGAAACTAGACTTGTATTAGTCACTTGTTTTGACATAAGCACTAGGAACTGAATGATATGTAGTGAGAGCCCGGCTTTTTATAACCGTGTCCTCGTTTCACCACAGCATTTCCCACTGGTTAAGAATGTAAAATTTATTGATGTTTCCTAAAAAACATTTGTAATAATGGTAGCAAAAAATATTTGAGATAAAATTGAGAATCGCTCATTCATAAGACTTTAAACTCATCACTGACTTCTTTAATAGTTGTTGAGAGAAGCACAGAGTACACACAGACATACAGAGATTCCAGCATTTATTAGCGAGGTAACAACAATTTTTCCCCCACCTCCCAAAGCTGAGTGTGGCTTTTTTTGTACACAAAGTACACAAAAACTTGAAAATCATGTGATGCTGTTGCACAGCATAAGGGGGGAAAATGTAATTTTACAATCCTAATTATTATCAAACTACCAAGTTTGAGCTGTAGTCCAAAGTATATTTTTACATGTTTTAAAGTGACATGGACCTGGTTATGATTATGTACTTACAGAATTTTGTTACGGTTAGGAAAAGGTGCTGATCTGTTGGTTCAGTACATGAGTCTACTGTAGTTGGAGTCATGAGACTCATGTGGTTGTTAAAAGGTTTTTCTAACCTTTGTCGCATGAACCTGATCACATACGTAACTGTAGAGGATAAATGGAAGGCTTCATTCACTCAAAGAATGTTGCCTGTGAGCATAATCCAGGCAGCAATTAGATTTGTCAGCACAAACGTAATTATGTAATTAGAGAGACAATTTAGCAATATAAACCTAATGGTTTGGAATTGTGACATAGTTTTTTGTAAGCAGTAACAAAGCAGAAAGGTGGGGAACCTCATTTTTCTAATGTAAACTTTCAATCTCAAGGGTTTACAGTTGTTAAAGCTGTTTACTATATTTAGTGGAGTAAAAAGTGGCACATTTCCATGGTTAGAGCTAGCCAGTAAAGTAGCAGAAAATACTTAAATGCTCACGTAAATCACTGCTCAGGTCACACAAGGCATGGCAGACATGGAGGGCAACAGTTGTGAGTGTGTGTACCCACTTTGAAATGCCACCCAAACAGATGAACACCCTGAGTTGTTGAGCATATATTCTCTCCTTTCTCGGTTATCTTTGTGTATGAACGCTTACTGAGAGGAAACGATAGATGCAGACATTCCACAGCCCATATTCCCCCTCACTCTATCTTGTTGCCATGGGAACCAAAGCAGACGGGAGACAGGTTCATATTGGCCTCCCTCAGGTCTCCAGTCACAGCCTCCTTCTGTGTGTGTGAGAGTATGTGTGTGCTGTCAGAGCCGACTGCTTCTGTGTGGGCCACTGATACTCGCTGATTAAAGGAAGTTATAATTTGATTTTCTCAGCAGGCACCGTTTAATAGAGCAGTTTAACTAAAGCTGAGCCATCCCCAGGGCTTATAGAAGCAGAGGGAGAGAAAGAAGAGCAAGATACATATATATAATACATATATAGAGAAAGAAAGAAAGAGAGAGGGAGAGTCATGCTAATCCTAAACACTGAGCAATTGCTCCACCACTACACTCTCCCACTCATTCTCTCCTTCTAATTCTGTTTGCCTTTTTCGCCGTCTGCCTTTCGCTCACCCCCTCACTGCCTTTCTGTCTTCCTCTCTCTGTTTCTCTTGCTCTTCCTCCGCCTATTAATCTGTGCTCCCCTCTCCTCCTCCCCCTTCCTCCTCCCTCATTCCTTCCTCCCTCCTTTTAGCGAAGCAAACATGGGAGGGCTGGCTTCTCTATGTACAGGCTGGTTGTATTACTGGCCCATTGTGATAATAGCGTTTAATTATCCTCTCAGCTAAAATCAGCCCCATCACTCTGCTTCTCTTAGCTCCCCCCTTCCACCACCCGTCTGTGGTGTGTCTAATACTTCCCCTTGTCGCCCTTTCCTTCTCCATGCATCTCTCCTTACCCTACCGCCACCACCACCGCCGCTCCCCCGCCCTTTTCTTCAGCTATTTCAGACCCATTTAGTGGGATAAGCATCTTGAGACAGGCTGAGGGGTTTTTGCTCTCTTTCACAGAGAAACGAGGAGAGGATATGGAGACTGGCATCTCTGTGCCCGCCTCAGAATACCAAACAGGGGCCCGGGCATCTTAATATGCAGTGTGGGACAGAGGCGGAGATCAAAGAGAGGCACAGACAGACAGAGAGATGAGTTGGTGGGGGGGCGTGGGGGGGGGGGGGGTGAGAAAGGGGGGGATCTGGTCTTCTCATTTCTCCTCATCTTTGCATCCTTTCCTTCACATCATCATTTCTGTTCTGCTCTCCTGCGTCACTCCTTTGACCCCACGAAAAATCGACATCTTAATTACCACAGTATGCAGATGCCTGCATGCCTGCCAGTGTACTGATGTGGTTTTGTTTTGCTTTATTTCATTTATTTATTTTACAGATGTTTGGATGCAGAAATGTGTTTGTACCTTTCTCTGTGTCACCCCTCACATATTTGTTTGCACACGGTGGGGGTGGGGTGGGGGCTCTACCTCTGCCACCTCTATCTCTTCAGTCAATTAAGATTGTGAGTAGCTGTCCCTGAAGCGTTGTAGACAGGCTAAATGAAAAGGCAGTGGATGTGAAATATGAATCATTAGAATACTGCAAGGACAGGCTTGGGGGGTGGGGGGTCTGGTGAGCAGATAAGGAGGAAAAGGAATGGAAAAGAAAGGGAGAGGAAGAATGAGAGAGCAGATAATAAAAGATTAACGTCACGCCTCTCAGAGTGGTGGAATTTCAAAACCCTCCAGATCAAATTATTTATCCCTGTCTATAAAGCCGGAGGAAGTGGAGGGAAAGCGAGGAAAGAAAGCTGGTGGAGGGGAAGAGAAGGAGAAAAAAACAAGTGAGGAGAGTGGTATGGAGTAGAATGCAAGACCTCACTCGCTTTGATGATGGTGCTGACAGGGAAGCAAATGCGTGTATGTATGTTTGTGTGCCAGTTCCAATACAGAAAAGAGGGAGAGACGGGGAGACGAAGAGAGGAAAAGTACGGGCAGATGTCTACATTCACTCTGTGGGAGGCTCAAGGCTGTTTGCAGGATGGAGTGATAAGGGTGCAAAAGAGAGGAAGACAGAGGGAGACAGAGAGGGTGGGATTAAATGAAACCTGTTTCCCTTTGATTCTTCACTAATTTGCAGCAAGAT
Organism: Rhadinocentrus ornatus; assembly: GCA_037177495.1. Classification (NCBI taxonomy): domain Eukaryota; kingdom Metazoa; phylum Chordata; class Actinopteri; order Atheriniformes; family Melanotaeniidae; genus Rhadinocentrus; species Rhadinocentrus ornatus. Next base: position 14,083,756 of record JBAMHW010000014.1, read on the forward strand.
GAAGAGCACAAAGAACAACCACCTACGCAGCAGAGTGCCACACCAAACCACACTCACATCTCTCTCCTAATTCTCAATGGAGTTCAGTCAAACACACACAGTCACATTTATCTGTAGTTCATTGCCTCGCGCCCTTCTCACTGATGACATTGACATTTCTCAACATGGACTGTGTAACCTCTTTTGTTACCAACTCCATATATCCACTATCATCCTTTCTACTTTTTGAAGAAAAAAAAAAGTTAAACCATCACACCACAGACCGTGTTGCTCAGATACACATTGACTCGCTCACACCCTCACACGCAGGCGCAAAGTCCTTCCTCATTAGCCCTGATTCCCCCTGAGTGACATCTTTAACAAAAGGATGCAGCCTCTGCCGCCATGGCAACAGCCTCCTCCATCTCAATGCAGTGCTTCAGTCTGTTTACATGATGGGATCTCAGTCTCTTCCTTCATCTCACCTCATCTCTTTCTTTCGTTCAGCTTCTTGCGCTTCATCTTTCCTCTAATTTTTTTCTCCCTTTCCTTTCCTTCTGTCTCTGGCTCCCTTTTTTTCCTTTGGCACTTCTTGTCTGCTGCTTAACTGTTAGTATTATATTCACATATTTCCCCCCGGAGCCCTTAAGGACATTCAGCAGACCACCTGCTTGCCAATCAGAACATGATATGTAGGTCTAATATGGAGAGAAAGTGGCAACAGGAGAAAGAAAGAAAAAGGGATGACACAGATGAGTGTGTGCATGCGATTAAATATGTGAAAGTGTGTGAAGGGCTTGCAGGAGACTGTGATATCTAGGCCATGGGAGTCCAAACCAGCCAGTGTGTCTGGTGTCACAGCAAATCAACTGTCAGCTGTACACCACCTGCCCGCCCACACATGCTTGTGCACAGACAGACACACACACACACACACACACACACACACATCTGAAGTCTGAGGAGAGAAGAGACTAAGAATAGAACACCCAGAGTGTTGCCACTTCTTCTTTCTCCTATTTCTCTCTTTGCTCTCCTCCTGCCACCATCAGAGGTGTTTCACAAGTGGCCTCCAACACGATAGGAATCTTTTCCGTCTTCCACTCTCTTCCCAGAGCTCAGCCCTGTCCTCTCCCAAAGTGAAATGAATCACCTGCACCCCTTCGCTTCTCTCTGCGTGTATTTAGTTGTTAAGGTTTCCGGTGTTGTTTTTTTTTGGAAAAGCAAAGCTAGTAAACGTCATCTGCAGCGCTCTAGTATCTTCGGCTTTTATTGACAGAGAAGAGGAAGGAAAAGGGATGCGAGGCGGTAAAAACACATGAGAGAAGCTTCAGAGGCGGGATTCGATCTGAGGCCAGCAGGGGTGGTTTTGGAGGCCTCAACCACTAAACCATCTCCTGGGAGGATTTTCATTGGCCTGTATCCACATTAATGTGTGCAACTTGAGAGATATTAGACAAGATGCAACACAGTTGTCTCTGCTGTATTTCAGCATACATACAGAATCAGAATGAGATGTGGTTAGGCCCCCTGTAGCTTCTGAGACCACATACAACATACGGGATGTGTGTGAGGGCACGTATACAGAGCGATATGTGAATCCACACTTGCATGCTGTGTGAGTGTATATATGTTTATCTGTGTGTGTGTGGTATGTCGCTCTCAGTCTGGTCCCTCTCTGTTTCTCTGCTGTCTGTGGCCTCCTCTTCCCCATGAATACTAATGTGCTTCAAACCCCAGAGATCAACCCTCCTCCCTCTCCCTTCACTACCTCCCTCCTCTGCCAAACCTCTCTCCCTCCCTTTCTCCATCCCTGCCTTCCACAGCCACAGTCTTCATTCATTTCTCCACCCCTTTTACCTTTCAACTTTCCCTCTCTTTCATCTACCCTTTTACACCCCATCTTTTTCTCCTCCCAAATCCCCTCCCTTTCCTTCCTCTTCTACTACCTTATTTCCCCATCCTTCCCTCCCCTTCCTTTAGCCTTTTCTCTCCTGCATTTTTTTCACCTCTCACTTTTCTCATCATCTCCTCAGCCTTTCCTTCACATCATTTTATCATACGTTACATTGCACAACTCTTTCTCTTTTATCCTCTTTTGCTCTTCTTCTTTCTCCTCTCCTCTCTCTGCCTTGTTTCCTTCATTCTTTACCTCCTCAAGAGGACATGTAAATGAGGTCAGCATAGCCGAGTGCATCAACTACAACACTCAGGTGTTGGTGTGTACAGAGGCATACACGCAGACATTTTACACACATGCGTGTGAAATTGTGTGTATTCAATGCAGGTTGCATGTGTGTGGTGCGTTCCAGTCTTAATAAAGAATTTCCTCTCTTAAGCTTGTGCACCAGTGAACCAAGTGCTCCAATTACATAAATGCCTTCATCCCAATACATTTTGACATCCTGAAAAATTATTCACAGCTTAATTCATTTAAAATTACATCCTAAATTTTTTTCCCTCTCTCTCCCTGTTTTTTTCTTTCTTTAACCACAGGCTGTGGAAACATGATGAGCAGAGAGAGTGAAGGGATGAGATGAGCTTTTGGTTGCTTGTGATGAACAGAGGACGCTTCTCTTTATGGTAGTCTGCTGTTGCTGACTGGACGATCTCAGACTTTACTGCTTTTCCGCACACATACACTAGCAATGAGAGTGGAGGTAAAAACCTTCTGACTGCCAACAGCAAATCGTGCATTTATGAGAACGCACAGTACAAAATAGATAGTGGTAAAAGGAAGGGAAAATGGAAAAAGATAAGGCAGTTTATATGGAGGAGGGAAGACTTGCTTAAGGTTTTTTTTTTTTTTTTGGGGGGGGGGGGGACTAAGTAAACTCTCACTCATCATTAAGATGGAAGACGATTTAATTTTCAGGATATGCCTGTTTGTGTCAGCAAGTAGCAGAAACGTGTGCCGTTGTGTGTGTTTACTCAGCAGCAGCAGTGGGAATAATGAAGCAGGAGAACAGGAATTCATCTCAGTCTGCATTCCTCATGATGAAGAGCTGAGAGAGCAGTCAGAAGCAAAAAGCAACAGGCTACTGGACAAAATGAACCCGTGCATGCACGCACACACACACAAACAGGCACAATAACAGCCTCTACTGGGGGAGAAAACACATACACAGGGATGATTGTGTGCAGAAGACACTCATAAAAAGCACAAACGGGATTCACATAAATTGTTAGTAAACAGCTTAAATTGGAGGAACTATCCACACTGGCATGCATGCTAGACACACACACATGTATGAACATCTGTGTGTCTATGCACATTCACAGCCACAATTCACACCGCAGGACCACTTCAGGTTTCATCATCTTCTTTCCTTTTTTTTGCTTTCTTTCTCTTGAGAGCTGGCGAGGGGGGGTGGGCAGGGGGGTATCTCGTTCCCTCTCTTTTGTTGCTGTTGGGGAGAGAGAGCACATATTCATACAGAACCCTCTCTGCAGCCCCATTCACCCCCCACCACACACACGCACACACACACACACGCACACACACACACACACACAAGGATACAACATCAAAGAGCCGACACTGCCGAAGGATTACTTCAACCACACACTGGCTCCTCAATCCGGGTCTGTTCCTCTTGTGGATCCCCCCTCTCCCCTGGCTTCACTTGGTATGGCCCAAGCATTCCTGCCAAGTAGCTTTCACACATGGAGGGGAAGCTTGTCTCAAGCAATTGCTGACAAGCTACAAACAAGACTGCCTCCCTTTCCCTCTCTCCCCCCTTCTTTTTTCACTCTCCCTCTCACCCCAACAAGCCAGTTCTGCTTCACTCCCACCCATCCTCACTCTCTCAGTCCCCCTTCTTCTCCCTCCTCGTCTCCTGTCTTCGGTCCTTCTCCCGTATTCCTCCCTCCCCCCTTGCCTCTCTCTGAGAATGTGGGGGCCCCACTAGCATAAATTGTCAGCTGTTCCTAGGCGTACACTCCATGGTTCCCTAAACTCACATAAGCCTGTATATGCAGTCGCTGGTGGGGCAAGGGTAACCCAAGTAAGCCCTGCTGGTTATGAGTCTGAAAAAGTACACCCAGGCCCCCGAATAATGCTGCAGTGTGAAGGCACTGAGTTTTACTCTATAATAAGCTGCAACGGATACTGAGACTCATGGAATTGCAGGGTAGCATCATACTCCCCCTACCCCCCAGTCCCTGGTTAATAAATCCAAACCCCAACATTATATCTGCACTATGGACAAACAGTGAAAACACATGTATTTTCTTTTGTGCACTGCAATCACTAAATCACACACACTTTTTAAAGCTACCACTATTATGCCCTCTATGAATAGCTATATATAAGAGCACAGAGGTGATTAATATTTCCATTCCTAACCAGAAACCTGAGCAGAAAAATAATCAGATATTAATCTTTTGAATTTGGGGTTTCTTAAGGTTCACAGAGGTGATAAAGCTGGCACCATTTTGCAGTAAAGTCTTATTGTTATCCAGCATCCATTGCTATCCACAAGTGTAGGCTGTCATCTAGTGTCCAGTTTGGGTACTGTTGGCTAAAGAAGAGCTAGTTCTTCATAGTGTTTCTTTATTGTTTCATTTCAACAAGAGATAAGACAGCAGAAAGGGAAACTGAACTAGAAGAAGGGGAAAATTAACTAGTTCAAACTGTGTCAAAGTTCAGACTGTGCAAAAGAAATATTGTAAACAAATATGTGTAGATATTTATACCCCATTTGGTTTATTACTATATGTATAGAAAAAAAAATAGTATGTAAGTTTGTGGGATTACCAGGTGTTATTACTCACAAATTGTGGTCTGATTTTTTATTTAACACAGAAACAGGCCTAATATTGACTGACTAAACTGAATGAACCGGAAACAAAGTTTGGCTGGTTATTGACTACATTTTTTGGGTAAGTCTTTTTAGACTTTTTTTTTTTAATAAAAAAATGTCCAGGGCTTAAAGATCTGGACACCAAGCATTAAGTCAGCCACAACAGCACTTTTAAGAAGTATCATTCGTTTGTTAAATCAGAATGAGAATGACTTATCTTCTTTTTCTTTATTTTCTTCTTTTCTTTTCCCTGTTAACTCATAACAATAAAAAATTTAAATTGTATTCCCATTCTGATTTAACAAGTGCATAACCAAAATGTGCAATTACAGAATAGAGAAATACACACACACACACAAAAAAGAAAGAAATGTGGACAGATGGGTGTTCATCCATCCACAATAAACCATACAGCCAACAAATGAAGGGAAATTCTGTTGCTACTCTCCTTAGGGCTGGCAGTCAAAGATCGTACAAAGAGCAAAAACTGCAGTTCCTAAATTAGTCAAAAGGAAACTTATGGTAGCAGCAAAAACCTGCAAGAGTTTACACCTTTCTTTAACTTTGTTCATACAATAGAATTAATTATTTGAACATATTAAAAAAATAAAAGCAACAGCAAAATGTGCACTAGTCAGAGCAAAAAATAAATAAATTAATTTCAAATCAACATGCTCAAAAAGCAGTAGGAAGGAGTCTAATTTATTTAATCCTACCCTTTTTAAATACATAGGAAAACATAAATTGGTTTCCACTGTTTTGTTCTATATACATATTTACATATACACACATACAATTTTATATCCTATGTAAGATAAGATAAGATAAGAAAAGATCTTTATTCTTTCCCAGCATTGGTAATTCAAGTGCAACAGCAGCAAGACAGAAGGACCAGGGTAAAAGTCACAAAAAAATTTTTAAATAAAACAAAATTGTTGTTGAGATGTATACATAAAAGAGAAGAATTAGGAAATAAAATTTTGAAATTTGTTCATTATTTACAAATATGTACAATAATGATTTAAGCTGTCTTTTTATTGTGTATTTGTGTTTTTGTTCTACTGGGCACCGTTCTTGTTATACAGTCTAACTGCTGCAGGAGGGAAGGATCTGCGATAGCGCTCCTTCACACATTTGGGGTGAAGAAGTCTGTCGCTGAAGGATTTCTGCAGTTTGTTCTGGAGGAGATGGGAGCTGTTCTCCAACATGGACGACAGCTTACTGTCTCTACTGAGTCCAACAGACATCCCAGTACAGAGTTGGCCTTCTTGATTAGTTTGTTCAGTTTCTTCCTCTCCACAGCAGCCAGGCTGCTGCTCCAGCAGAGGACTCCATAGAAAATGGCTGATGCCACCACAGTGTCAAAAAAGGTCTTCAGGTGCGCCCCCTGGACTCCAAAAGACCTCAGTCTCCTCAGTAGGTAAAGTCTTCTCTGTCCTCTTTTGTAAAGTGCAGCAGTTGTCGTGATCAGTCCAGTTTGTTGTTCAGGTGAACACCCAGGTACTTGTAAGATGTCACCATCTCTATGTTCGTTCGCTGGATGTTCACTGGTGTTAAGGGGGAGTTGGTCCGCCTGTGGAAATCCACCACCAGTTCTTTGGTTTTCTCCCTGCTGATGTGAAGGTGGTTCCGCAGGCACCAGTCCACAAAATCCTGTGCGAGTTCTCTGTACTCCCACATCGTCCCATTGAAAAACCTCTGCAGGTAACAGGTGGAGGTGTTGTGTGAAAAGTCTGCAGTGCAGAGAGTGAAGAGGACCGGTCCCTGTGGGACCCCCACACTGCAGACGACGGTGTCTGACACACCGTCCCCGGTCCTCGCGTACTGTGGGTGGTTGGTGAGATGAGGTAAGTTTTTGCTTTGTAATTTTTTTTTACCATTATTCATAAACTTCTCATTATTACAGAAGAGACATTTCAGATAATTATAATAGTAACTTAATTCTCATACAGTCCTGTTTCTCAAACTATTCATCAGCCATTTTACTGCACTTAAAAACTAAGTTAAGTCCTCAAAGAGGATTAATAGCTAAATAGAGACAAGCCTTTAGTTACAAATCCTCTACTTTATACCTCTTATATTTCATATCTTTGAACTTTTGAACAAGGGGATGACATAGTAATGAAGGAAGCAACGGATGACCACTGGAGGAGGAGAAAAAGAGGCACTTAATACAAACAGCAAATCTTTACTTGGATAGTGGAGCATGGTGGAGAAGGTATGGTGTACTAGAATTAGTAAAGAAGAAGCTTTAAAGTGAGAAAGTCAGGGTAGCAATAAACAAGAAGTGGTTTTATTTATATATATATATATAAAAAAACCAAAAAATATTGGAATAGCCAAGATTTAGTCCAAATGTTGACCCAAAAAAACTTACTGTCTCATGAAGGTCAGAATCTGCGAGAGCAAGTTCACTTGCAAGTGTGGATGTTTGTTATTAAGTGAGATAAACAATCACTGCAGGGGCAGCTCGCAGAACTGTCAGCCAATACTTTCAGTTTGTATTGTGTGCAAAGGATAAAAAGAGTATGTTCCCTCATGAAACAAGAGATAAGTGATATATTAATACAGATGATTTCAACTGGTTTGTCCAATGGCTCGCATTTTTTTATTTTTGTGAGTTTACTGTAAAACACCTGCATTTCTCTTCACTTTCAGAGTGTTTAATTTTCTGAGGCAAATGCAGTCTCTTTGACAAGCTTTTTTATTTGTGGAGATCTCTCACTTGTCTACTGAGCCAACATCATCTCTGAGCTCTTAAAAGAATTGAACCATGTTTGTTTTACCAGATCAATAATGTAACATTCCTATCCAGCAATCTTCCTCACAGGATGTTTCCCCTATTATCAACAAAAACTGATGATGAATAGCCTTTGGTTATACTGATGTGTAGCTTCTTTCACTAATTCTATAAGTTTAATGAATTAATAATTCATACAAATTTCTTTAACAACCCCTCTGTGGACTCTAATGGTTTAGACAATTAGTTTTCTATCCACATTTATTCAAATAAACGAGTATTTCTATTTTCCCAATGTTTCAGGTTTTTTGTTTTGTGAGAAACACTCGAGGAGACAGATAAATGCAGATTCTGGTGCTTCTTGCTGATGCCAACAGGCTGATTAAAGCCATCCTTCCCTTCTCTCTTTGTCTGGTTTAATGAGTCTTTATGCAGCGAGATTTCTCAGCTGAAAAATTCTCTTTTTTTGTGGAGTGTGTTGTACTGAGAGCTACATTTAACTGAGCAGCTCAAGTTTCAGTGACTTGCTTAGGAACCCTTGTGCAAATGCTTCCACATGCACCCTTTGTGCTTTTTAAGACTGAGATTTGTGAAGAGAAATTAGCCTCAGTTATGGTGGAAAATGCTAATTTCAAGACTTACAAATTAGTAACCATTTATAAATGTTTAGAATAAATTAAATCAACTTAACCTCAAAACTACCCAACTTGAGTACATTTTCAATACATCTACTTCCTGCCTATTCACACAGCACCTCTTGCGTTTTGTTTTTAGACTCTTGTAGATAATTAGGATGTTTTCACTTATTTACAAATCTAATTTAACCGTAAACATCATGCAACAGTTTAGATTTGAGCAGTTAAAAGAAAAAACAGAGCCTTGAAATTGTATGCACAGCTATGGTAATTAATACTTACATTAGTCAAAAGTTAAGAATGGGTGTGTCAGTATTAAAAAAAATTAAAACCATTCATGTCCATAAATGATAAAAATGGATTTAACTTTAACAGTAAACTCCGCAGAAAACAAAATCATGCAAATTTCACAGAAAAGATGCACTTCTGTGGATTAGAAAATCAGTTTTCTTTAACCTTTTCTGCAACAAGGGAAGTAAACGAAGCCTTAAAAGTTAATGCCAACAATTCCAACAGGAACCCCAACATCTACTGGTTCACAATAAGAAAGTGTTGGACCTAACCATGTTACCAGGACTACAAACCTGAGCCTATAGTGCCCAGTATTAAGTATGGTGTGTATGGCATCCAAATGTTAAGAAAATGACAAGTGAAATTAGACAGACTTAGTATCCTAAATGAAACATAAAAATAAGAATCTTTGGTCCACATTGATATGATGCATCAAACAGTGGCTGCAGATTTGTCAGCTGCACATCCATGATGATGAATCTCCCATTCCACCGCATTGCAAAGTTGCTCTACTGGATTGAGATCTGGAGGTCACTGGAGTGCAGTTAACTCATTGTCGTGTTTAAGAAACCAGCTTAAGATTGAGTTTTTGTGTTCAAGGTTCAGCATGTTGTACACTGAGATGATTTTCTGCAACCAGTGGTTATTTTAAGTGACTGTTGCCTTTTATCTCAAATCAGTCTGCCCATTCTTCTCTGACCTCTGATCACTGGATATTTTCTTTTCCTTTTTCTATTCGTTCTCTGAACACTAAAGATGATCGTGTGTGAAAATCCCGTGGATCAGTCAATTCTAAAACACTCCGACCAGCCCGTCTGGCACCAACAAACATGCCATGTTTAAACTTAAATCCATTACTTTTCAGATCGAATGTTTAAAAAAAGAAAAAACAATATAAAAAGGCAAAAATTTATTCAATCTTTTAACAGAGCAAGGACAGTTTATTTCTAAAATCAACTTGTGATACTTAAACATCTCTGTATGTGCACATAGCATTTACTCAGTAGGAGAATTTATTTTTTTTATCAGCGCAAGATATCTTGCATTAAAGAGGAAGGAAAGATTAATAAAACACCTGTTGTGATGCAGTCATCTTAATAACTATTAAGAAATTCACATTAAAAACGAGACGTTTCCCTTTTTAAAACTGGAAGGCTTAGAAAAGACATTGGACTACAAATAACCTGCAAATACACATGCAGCAGTGTCACCAGCAGATCCAATATGAAAAGACTAGTCAAGCCATTTAAAAGTTAGCACACCAAAGGAAAAGGACCCACTTAAAGGACAGGCTCACTCTCGTGGCCCCTATGCTTCCAGCTTCAAGTATTCCTTCCAGCGCTTGCATCACTTCAAGTATTCCCACCTCGGACTCCAAACCTTCCATTTCATTACAGTTTCTTAGGTTTAAAACGTAAGCTATGATATAAGTGCACTCAACATCCATCTATACATAGAAAAATAAAGGTAATAAGTATAAGTAATAGTTGTAACAATCACTTTACATTTAATTTTGTACATAACCATTATGTTGAATCACTTTATATTGTGGCATCACATTCCCCGACCCCTGAGTGTAATGTTCAAGTTTAACCTTCTGTAGCTACCGAAAAGGAAACAGGAACGGCAACCTTGGTTTGGTTATTTAAATAATATTAGCAATCATTGGCAATGATCAGGATCTAGAGGAGTTATGCCTTTCTGCAGACCGTTGTGCTCGAGTGTGACGGATACATTATGTACAAGCTGCTGATCGATCGTGTGCTTCTGGCTTCAGCCTGTTCGCTGGTGATGAGACGCTGACAGCCTCTGTCCTGGAAAATAAACATGACTTAATAAACAGGCAAGTTGCTCCAAAGAAAAATAAATGATCAAATTTGGTCACATTGCATTACAGTGCAGTTATAGCCAACTGAGTTAAGACTCAAGGTAAAATATGCTCTCATCACCTCCTCTGAACAATTAAACTCATTAGGCAGCTTTACAAGAGACAGACGATGTACAAGTGATTGATGTGCACCTCTTGTGAGGTAAAGTGTCACTTTCACCCACCTCAGTGTCAGTACTTGAGCAGGCGCATCAAGAACCAGAAGCAATGCAGCTCCGGCATTTGTACAACTTGGGGTCGTGGGTGCGGATGTGATTCCGTACATTCCTAAGTCGAAAGAACGTCTTGCTGCAGAGCTACAAAGCGCAGAGAAGACAAAGACAGAGAGATAACAGAACAGAAATCATGGGAGATGGGAACCAGAGGCTGAGCCACACAGATTAGATGCCAGATTTTGTTCCGATATACCAGCATCAATGACACGCTTGATAAAAAAATCTACAAAATCAACCAAAAATTTGCATGAAATGTAATTTTAAAATTTGCATGAAAGGTCAAGATCAACCTCATTGATCTCTATATTTTACTTTTTTACAGATATGACCATAATGATCTAATTTTTTACATAAACTATAACTGAAGTAAAAATCTAATATAAGCTGGTCATTAATATCACTCCAGCATGCAGGAGTGCAAATGCAATTGGACAAAAAGCCCTTTTAAGTTTGTTGTCCTTCATGGAGCTCTCTGGTCCCCATAACACCGAGAGAACCCTTTGAACTGAAATGCGGCTTGTCCTGAAATACAATGTCATACAGGATGTCTTCATGACAAAATATGTGTTATGTAATGTAGTCAAATTATTGCACAAACAAAACAGTCCAGTTGGTTAGTTACATATCAGTCTGGTTGATATGTTTACTTTATGTCCTTTGTTTGGAAGGAAAGAAAAAAACCAAAAAACCCAGTGTTGATTAAATTATTTTTGACATGCATCTTTGTGGTATTATTACCACTTCTCTACCAACATGGACCCACTGTTAATATAATTTCAGAGCTGGTTTGACTTCTGATTTGTTTTATTTAATCTCTTCTTCAGATCGCACTGTACACCCAGTTTTCCCTCATAATTCTAGCATTGAAATATCACCAGTCACCATCGGTTTATAACATTTATTAGTAAAAAAAAACAAAAAAAAAACACTAATTTTACACGGCCGCTTTTATTTTTGTGAAGTACTCCTTTTTTTCTTCAATTAGATGGAAGATATACTTATAAATCTTCAGCTGTTTTTGTTGGTCAACATAATCTTGTCCCTTTAGGTAAGTAGTTACTGGTTCTAGGTCAACAAGAAACTGGTGATGCATTTGGACCAGTTTTCATAAATTCTTTGAGTGCAAAATTATAATGAACTGGTCTGCCATCACCCTGCACTGGAACTGCCATGGCCGGAAAAAGACAGCAGTCATCATAGTAACGCGATTCTAGTTATTAAAGTCAACAGATCAGTGCTTACCGGACAGGGCCAGTGCTTTCCTTCAACGTGCCTGAGGCGATGCATAATTAGGGCATCACAATCCTTGTAGGCGGTTGTGCACTGCAGACAGGCGTGGGCAGCCTTTGGTACTTTGGGTGCTTGACTACGAGGTCCTCGAAGCTGCTTTAGGCGTGCTCGACGTATGGCATCCAGCATGACACAGCTCCTGCTGCTCAGAGCAATGACTTTACCTTGTTGCTAGAAACAAGAGGAGATGGAAGAAAATTGCAAACGAGTTTACACAAATTTAGTTTAGTAGTTAGTGATTTTACTGATTTGAGAAGCATAATAGCTCAAACAATTTCCTAAATGAGACCCTAAAGAATTCACAGAAATTACCACATATTCATTAACTGCCCCAACATTTACCTTTGGCACGGTCCCAGTAGATTTTGACCCAGCACATTTAGCCAGATGCAAAGCAGTGTTTCTGGAGTTTTTCCTGAGTGTCTTAGCCTGGTCTTGAGTCCCTCTCCTCCCTTTTATCTCTCTCTTTACCACAGGCAGGACAGGTGGCCCTCTAGCTCTCAATATCCTGTGGGGAGACTCTTTTGCCTCAAATCTTTCTCCAACCTGTGACACAGAGCGTGTTAAGCAGATATCCACGCTATCCTCTTCTTTTTTCAGTCCTGTCATGGGCCCCCCTGCTGGCCGACAGAAGCTAAACAAAAATCCTGAGTCCAGTAGTTTGATGGGGGGCTTGCTCTGGCGTTTTCCCAGGTCTGGTGAGGGAGGATCAGGGAATGGTCCAACAACTGGCACTGGATCTGCTGGCTCCTCTTTAATGACTTTGTACAAAGGGGGGTTGTAAAAGGACGGTGGAGGTGCATGCTCTGGCAACTGGAACCCATTAGGTTCAGTGTCCTTCACTTTTGGTCTAGTGCTCATAACCCCCTTCAGACCCTGGCTCCCCAGCTTTCTTCCTGCCTCTCCTGAATTACACTGTGTCTTGTACACCTCCTTTGTGGAGCCTTGCCTGAGTTTGGCTTTTGTGGCTGGTCGGCTGCTGTTATAACGCGGTGTTTTCCCTGTTTCTACAGTGCCTTTATTTCTGGTCTGTGCCCTCTCTGAAGGTAGGGGTTTAAGAGGTATGTGGCCATGGTTACTGTCTGATGAAAGCCTGACACCTGAGATAGAATATTCAACAGATTCTGCTTTGATCCTGACTTTGTTTCTCACAAGAGCCTTGATGGTGCTGCGTCGCCTTGGCTGCTGGACATGAATGTGGCCACCATCACCCATCCTTACAGAGCGTCTGAGTTCCCTCCCACCAAAAGCTGGCCTGGAAGTAGGCTGAAACAGGTCTGGTAACACCACTTTACTCCGCATGCTCCTGTCAGTTGGAGGAACATGCTGCTTGGTGCTTTTTCGCCTCTTAGCAGTAATCTGCTCTGTGCTGACCGAGCCTGTAGGTTTCGTCTTGACTGACTTGTTGAGAAGTTGACTGTTAACAGGGTTACACAGGGGAAGTGATAGTGTCATATCCCCATATGACAGTCCTGGGGCTGATGAACGGGGTTTCCGCCTTTTAGTCAGTGAGTAGTTATTGGCCTTTAACTTCCGAAGGCGTTTCTTTTGTCTCCAGCCAATCAGATCTTCTGGTCTGGGAAGGAGAGCAGTCCTCTGTAGCCCCAGAATATTCATAAGTTTGTACTTCTCCTGTGCTCTTGCATAATCTTCTTCATCCTCTCCAATAGCCTCTACTTCCTGCTTGACTTTCACTGGGCTGCACACAGTGCCAGGCCTCGATCTTGATGTGCATGAGAGCTGGGTGATGGAGTGAGATTTTCTGTTTCTTTTAGGGGTCTCTGGCTTCGGCAGAAATCTCTGAACTTCCTTGGCTGCTCCAGGAGAGGAGCGGAGAATTCGAGTGTGTGATGGTGATATGGGTGAGTAATTCCGTGGCTGGGAAGTAGTTATGGCATGACGGGGTGTAGTGGCCTTCTTTGAAGAGGGAGATTTGAAGTCCATGAGCTTCATTCTGTGTGAGGGACTCAGAGGGAGGCCGTTGTGGCTTTGGGAATTTGGCATTCTGCGCAAATTGCGTCTGGGACTTTCTTGTAAAGACTCGTCTGATGAATCCAGCGTTAGGCAAAAATTATCATTCATGCCACCTAATCCTAAAACTCCTTCCCTCTGTTGATGAGGGTACTCATGGTGTGCACCAGCGTAGGCTGAGGTAAAGTTCTTGCCAGAATGAAGTTGACGTCCCTGTTCTTTAATGAGGGCAGAGCAGGCTTCTACTGCAGGCCACATGCCCAAATGGCGGGCCATGGCACAGACTTCAGATAGGTCCTCCTTACGAACACGCAGAGTGGAGGAATAGGAGAAGTCCAGCAGCGACAGAAGACTATCCTCACTGAAACCTGGAGAGGCAAAAATATTTAATGTTAGCAGAGCAGAGAGATGGCAGGTTGAATGGGAGTACTGTGTAAATGTAAGTGGAGTCAAGAAGCCAATTTTCATTATTTGTTGATCATGGACACTTCATATGGCTCAACCCCAGGGTCTGGACTCTCAGTCCCTGGACTGGATCATAAACTAACAAGTCCGGCTCAACTCAAAAGGCTGAGAAATGATACCTCCTTCTGCCTAAACTAGCAACACAGAAACAACCAGGTCTCTGTCTCTTCTAAACCGTAATTTGAGGAATGTAAATAATTTTTATATTAGGCCATGATATTGTTTTTAAAAAGGGGCATAGCAGGTATTTATCACTTTTAGATTGAAGGAATTAATAAATCGCTATGTGAAGAACTGTGAAGAGATGTAATTTCATCATATGGAGTATAGCATGATGTCATACACCGACTGTGTTGATCTCCAGCCCCTTATTTACCAGCCAGTCCGGCCTCATGTTCATGTACTTTAATGTGAATCACCGCTGTTGAGCACTGGCTATAGACCAAAACACGCTGTTATGGTCTATAGCCAGTGCACAACAGTAAACTTTGAGGTGAAATTATTTAGCCCTTTACCTCGAATGAACGAACAAATGAATAAACCCCACTGTTATTTCTATCTTATGGTGAGTTCAACAAAACAGCTTTTAACCAGCCACAGATTTGTACAGATGAAAGGACATTGGGTTTTTCTGTTTCAGAGAAAGAAGCAATTTAAAGTCAGCCTGAAACTAGTCAGTTATTACTGGATATATTATTCCCACACTAATTATAGCTGTTACAAATAAGCACATCACACAACTAGTGACGCAGTTAGGCAAATCATGCTGCAACTTTTGTTTTTTTACTGTTTGATACATTTGAAAATGTGTACTGAAAAAGACCCATCTCCAAGTCTATCCAAGTATGATCTGGAAGAAGGAAATAATGTAGCTCCAGATAATGGGGTCATTATTGACAGTCCCTCAGTCAGAGCCACAGTAAAGATCTTTGCCTGGAGTCCTCAATGAAGCCAATTAAAAATAATTAAAGTTCATGAAAAATTTCTGCTTTAATGTTTGTTTGTTTTTTTAAAATCACATTTAGTTTCTATGCATTTGCTCTGTTCCAAACAATCATCCCAATTGTCCTAAAATGATTATTTACAACTAAACTTCAAACTATTGCATGAATTTTACTTTACTCATTTAGTTTCACAATATATATAATACAGAGAAGGAAATTATTACAATGTCTATTTTCCTTTCATTTATTGTGCAGTCTTGTTGCTATGGTAACAGAAAACGAGTTTGTTTACTGGTAGGCTTATCACTCACCAAACAAACTGAGTTTCTTTGTGTTGCAAAGTCTTTAATATAACAATTCTTTCACTCAACAGAATCTTGAAGAAATTATTTTTAACCTAAAGAAATGTACTTATTAAGAAACACTGAAATCACGATACACACAAAACCTCTCAACAGTCTGAGTAAAGATGATTGTGGAGCAGCTAAAACACCTTTAAAACTCTGAAACCTGACTTAATGTAATACATAGGTTTTTGCATATAGTCTGCAAATAATATTAACGCATCTTATAAATTCATGTTGAATTATCTCCACTTGTGGAGACACAAAAGCAACTGATACATTACTGACTATTACTGATCAAAAACAAACCATTACTACTGTGTATATGTGACATTACAGTCATAAATGCCTAATTAAACCATGGTGGATCTGTTTGATACACATTTTCATTTGTCATCATATTTGTTTTGGTTACAGTCGAACAATAAAATAAAATAAAAAAGCTAAAAAGAATTTAAGGTGAAATATTAAGCTTTTATATATCCAGTCTATGTAAATTATTCAAGTGAACAGAATGGATGCTAACATGATGAGGATACCGGCTCCTTTCTCCCCCTGCTATTTTTTAAATAAACAATCTAAACTGGCACACATTCATATTTCTATACCTGTGCTAGAACAAAAAAATGAAGGGCTTGCTCGTAACGTACTCGTTGCCATGGTAATTCATAGCTTGGGGACTCCATTTCTGATCTCCCTTTTCACTATTAGCCACAATCAAGCTCAAATCAGAATGAAGAAGCTCAGACCTTTCTGTACCAACATTGACTTTTACCCCAAAGTAAGCATTATAATGTAAAACTGTATTTTGAACAGCCAATTGGATAAAACAAATATATCTGAGCAAAAGGAAACATTGACAATATAATCAGATCAATAATTAAATAAATGGTTGGGTTGTTGGAAAAGACCCAATATGTCTAATGTCATGTTCAACAAAGTCAGAACTTAAAAAGGTCTTTTTAGTAAGTATGAACTACCAAACCTGAACACAGGTTGAAATCTAGGGGGGTGGGGGTCTAACCTTGTATCGATAACTTGTAAGGATATGGAATCTATAATTCAACATCCTCAATGCAGAAAGGTTCCTGTGTAATTTTGCCCTTCAGATGTCTTACCAGTGAGATCTATGTCTGCTTTCTTGTTGGAGTCCATTTCAGTGAAGATTTCCTGAAAGTGATCACTGACGGCTGCCAGAACGGCTCTGTGGGCCGAGAAGGATCGGCCATTCGTCTGCAGGGTTATGTCACAGAACAGCCCCGCCTCCCGTTGACTCCTCAGCTTGCTCAGCATGTCAGAGCTGTGTGATGCCATCGTCTTTGTGACACATTCTCTGCCATCCAGCTTCTGAGAGGTCAAGACGGTGGAATACAAAAAAAGAGACAGGGAGGCATCATTAAAGAATGCAATGTGCGAGAAAGATCTGAGAAAGAATGAGTGAGAATGAGCGACAAAGTGTTAATTAAAATGTGCGAGAAACAGAAATAAGGCACTGGTAAAACAGAAGAGCTCAAATTTTGACAGGAAAATAAGGTCTCAGGACTGAGTCATCAGTTGTGTCTTTGGCAACATATCGCCCTTTCTTACCTGTGTTTTCTTACTGTGCTGACTCTGACAGTCTGGACAGCTGAGGACAAAGTCTCTGATATGGAAGTACATTCCTGTGGAGAAAACAGTTTTGCAAACATAAAGGGAAGGGGGGGACGGGTAGAGATAGTTGTTACAACTTGAAGAGCTACTTTCAGAGGGTCAAAACTCCAGGGGCAAACATGGTACTGGATTTTCACCCTGATTAACACCACAAGATAAAAATATATTATTTGTTTTTTTGCTTCGTTTATTCAAAAGAGTCAAAGGAATTGACAGATTATGAAATAATTGTGGCAGACATAAATATTTTTAACCAAGTCCCAAACAGGAAAAAAGACACCCAAACAAAATATCCAACAGAAACGCCAATATTGCTAGACTGTTTTCTGAGTCCAGGTGAGTCTCACTTTGTAATTATTTTACATTTTATAGTCATTTTCTGTTCCACACTGATCATATTATAAAGTCACTGTTTTATCTTACACTTTCTGTATTTATTTATTTTTAAATCACAGGTTTGCTGATCTGTGTCTCAGCTTGTTTAATATGACAAGCATGCTGCCATTTTGCTCTTGCTGTGGTTGCTTTAAACTTCATATTGGTGATGCAACAATTTTTAATCCTGGCTGTCATCTCTCTGTAGCAATTGTGTCTTCATATGTTAATTTTGCTTCTCTTAAAGGTTGTTTTGCGTCTACCTTATTGCAGTAATTTTACATCCATTGATTCACGTTTGTTATGATGTCTTTCAGGGATATATCATGTATTATATTTCTGGAATAAAAACCTTTTGAGGTCTGTGCCCTTGTTGAGGTGTTCTGATGATTAGAGTAACAACCTCACGTCCATCCTATACACAACTAACCCATCATCCCATTTCTGAATGTGTAGGCCCTGTTTGTTTCATATTGATATTAACTTTCTAATAACACATGAATAAAACTATGTGCAATTAAGAGTGGGAACTTAGGAAATTGTTTCTTATTAACTGTGACATGAAATGATGTCCTGTGGGGTCATATTCACTTACCTTCCCACCAGTAGTTTTCAGCAACACATTTATACGTTTCTTCCAGGGAGAGGTGGCGCTGGTCAGGTCGCCGCCTGTGGAAGGTGGAGATGGCTTCATGTCGTCGCTTTTCGCCCAAAACCTCTCTGTAGTTGATGTAGCCCTTTTCCAGCTTCTTGCGATACAGCAGCCCATCTATCGTCTCAAAGTTGGGCGACCAAGGTGCGGGGGATCCACGCCCCGTGGAGTTCCCGACAGAAACGGTCTCCCCAGGTCGCTTTCGGTCTCCATCTGACCAGGATTTGGATGGACAAAACATCTCTGCGCTCGCGTAATGAGCGTTGATGTGGGCGCAGTCGCCGGCCATCTTTTACGGGTTTTATATATCTTGTTAATTGTTATCAAGATGCAACTTTGTCCAGCTTACTTCTTCTGTAAAACTTTTTTTCTGTTCAGCTGTCAGTCCCTGGGGTTGAGTCAAACTTTACCCACCGGCCCGAAACAAAGTCCACGTGGATGTGGTGACAGGTCACAGACCACCGACCCAACAAACACCCTGAAAACCCAAAAACCTGACTAAATCAGCAGTAACAAACTACAGATTAAACTAGGGGAAATTAACAGTAACGTCTTTCACTGCGGCCTACAAAAGCATGTTTTATCTTCACAAATGAAAAAAAAAAGAAGTCATATGGGAATCAGCAGCCCTTTCCTGTATGGTCCTGCTTTGTATTCTAGCTGTCAATAGAAGCATCACTTCTCACTATCCCAACAACTGTGTCAAACATCCTGAACAATCAGTAGTTACAATCTGTTATAAACATATTTGGCATCTTCCTTAAAAACCTCTCTGAACTATTCCTGTTTCTAACATTGGGTAACATCAATAGAAATGTTAGTCCATCCAAGTGTAGATAATAAATGCAGCCAGCAGAGTATCGCGCCAACTACGCCAAACCAAGTGATGTAAAGTCACCACAACGATCACGAAAACAGGCTTCGCCACCAATCTCTCACCGACAGTCCGTCTTCCATGTATTTTAAGGGTCGGGAGTGGCCTCAAGGGCTGGATGATGGCAGGCGGCCTCACCTCTGGCATTAACTTGTGGTTTCTTTTCGTCAACTCAAGTCGGAAGCAACATGATGACGCAGCTATCAGCTACATCGCCACTTGAACGACCTAAAAGCGAGGTTGTCCCCGCGAACGTGTCGAAATATCCCAAATAACCGCCAGTTGCCCTCAGAAGCGAGCCAACATGCTCCAATTAGGCACCCGACATAGTTCGCCCCTCTCTTATTGCCGCTAAGACAGGCTAGTGGTCAAATAATCCAATTTTTCTAACTCGTAACCTTCTGTTTGTTGCTAATCAGCAGACTAACCGAGCCAACTGCTCCCCGCCTTCACACAAAGACCATTAGCAGAAGCTTTAAAGAGCTTCGGCCATAACAATTGTGATTGGCTAATACAGCTGCCACTCAAGTTAGCTCGCTTAACTTGACAGCAAGGTAGGTTGTTCGGTCACGATGCAAGTACAAGTACTTGCTTCACTTGCTGCACAACCAATTTAAACACCGTACACCCAAATTTGATTAAAAAATAAAACGCTATCACAATTATATGCAAGTTGTTCGTGATTTAAATTCACGTTATTTTTCTGGGACGAATCCTATTCAATTAATATATAAAACGTTATGCAGTTTAACAAATTTACATAATTAATACAAAAGGATGTTACAGTTAAAAGTTACAATTAAACCTTTAGTACCAAAAAGAAGACCAGATCTTTTTGTCATGTTTGAAAACATGAAACTGGTTCTACCTGCCATTCCCATATAATAACTATAATATATCATTAATATTAGATCAAGCCTTCTGTCAGCACTGGAAT
>JBAMHW010000014.1:14127509-14140606 GCA_037177495.1 Rhadinocentrus ornatus
TATGTGTGTGTGTGTGTGTGTGTGTTTTAAATATTTGTATGTTTTTGTATGTAGTATATAAATATTATGTAGTACATAGATAATATAAACCATTCTAAGTATAAACGGGTGGGATTTCCCCCCCAAAATTGTATACTTCTTCCCACTACTTTGTCGAACTTCTTAATATTATGATTTAATGATGCAACAATTAATATTATTCTTTTTTCTTTTTCCTTTTCTTTTTGTATATGGTTTCTCTTTTGATCATTTGAAATAAAAAATTCATTAATTCAGTCAGTCTGCTGCCATTAAGTAATTTGATGTGTAAATCACCACTAAATCTGCACATCATCACTATAAATAATGAGATATTGTCACATTGCAGAACATACAGTGTCAAACAAAGACAATATGTAAGACTTTGTTATAAAAAGAAACGTGATTAGGATGCATAACAAAAACTGTAATAACATTTAGATTATTAACTTCAGTATGGAGTAATAAACAAATGAAATGCAGTCATGATAAGTTTCTTAAACTACCTAATGTTCATTTACTCCAGAGGAAAATGGACGATAATTTTTTACTGTAATTCTTCATTGAACAATTTATTACAGCAAAATGTAACATTACAACGTCGGCCCCTCCCTATACTTCTCATACTATGCCTTTGTAAAAGCTCCGGCATACATTGTGTATACATGCAAAACACAGTAATGAATCACGGTTTAGTATTAAATGGCTTACGGTTTGATGCAGCTGGCGTGTCAAGTTTTCCTGTTGCCGTCTAAGAGTCTCATTTTGCTTGGCTAAGGCAGCAAAACGCTGCTGCTCCTGTTGTTTGAGACCCTGTTGTGGAAAAATAAATAAAAAATGAAGAAATAATAAATAAATCATCTCAAAAGAACAATTATTAATATGATTATTTTTATGAACTTGTAGCTCAGTCAATAAAAGAACTCATGTATCGCTGAGGTGTTATGATGATGGAACCACCAGCAGAGGAAAAATGCAGGATAAGTTGAAAACTACTCGTACCAGCTGTCTTCTCTTTTCTTCTTTAATTCTGTCTTCTCTTTCTCTGTAATACATAAACAATCTGTGTTAAAGCCGGTTCCTCATTTATGTTTATTTAACACACTGGGAATGATGCAGGAAAACATAATGTTTGTTATCAAGTCCAAACTTTTAACTGAATTTGGCAAAAGGGGTGAAAAAAAATATATGAGTGATATTTGTAACCCACTGTAGTTTATAAGTCTTGCGGTATGATGGTTGGTCGTCATCAGAGTCCTCAGGCTCCTCTTCTACGTGGCAGCCCCTGGAGAAGTGAACCAGACAGCAAACATTTGGATTGCTCATGTTTTCATGTTTCCTTTTCCATGTTTTGTAATATTGGTGCGTTCCAGTTGTCTCGTAATTCTCAGCGGCTGAGAGTAAGTGACATCACTATCAGGTAGGTCTCGCATTGCAGCAACTCTGGTAAAAGTAAACACCTTCAAATTGCCAACTTGTAAGCAATTACAATTGATGTTTAAAACTAGAAAATTGCAAACCCATTTAAAAAAAATGCACTATGAGAACACCAGCCAATTTTAATTAATATAAAAAATAAATAAAACCCATAATGACGTGACTTTTCATTAACAACCCCATCGTAAAAACATAATTGATAACAACTTGCCGCTATCTACACTAGAAACTTAGTGGATACAATACCGGGCGCAGCCATCTTTAAATCTGTAATTCCGGGGTCCTCGGCAATTCAGTTAAAATACTCCACAATGACAAAGCAAACGGGTGTTTCAGAACGCTTTGCTTGGCACCAAGTTCAAACGTGCTATGTGAAAAATTTTGCACTTTTTTTGCCTCTTCTGTCAGATTGGATTTCAACACAGTCCTCTTTTACAGGTCTTTCCATCTAATGGCTTACTTTTAATCCCATTTTCACCATTAACTCTCACCATTAATTCACTCTCAGACTAGACATGGCTTTTTCACTAGGTCAGGCTTTTTCCAGGCAGGTGGACTCCAAAGAAGGAGTAGAAATTTAGCAAAGACAAGTCTCAAAAAATGATATTTTAAGATGATTTATGTTTATTTCAATGCTTGTTAAAAAAATAAATAAAAATGTTTAGAATTAAACACAAAAAAAAAGTTGCTTTTGTCATATTGGTCAGTTGATTTTATTTATAGCTACTGATTATCAATCCCTCTAGTAATTCCAGCAGTTTTTCCATTCAAATTAATTTAATTTAATTCATCCCAAACTGCTCGACTTACCTGAACTGAGGATCAGGGTTCATGCGGCAGAACCATTTATCTGGCAGCTTGCTGCAGTCAATCCCATCTGGGAGTTTGCGCCATTGCAAACAGTCGTCACACTGCACCCAGTTCTGATCTGGTCGCTTCCTAAGGAGCAAATTTGGTTCAATAAACATACCTCAAAAATACATTTTGTGTTTGTCTGCTACCCCACATTGTACTAACATGGTGTCTTCTACTGGTATCGTGCTGTTTGGGTTCTCTTTGTTCTTCCTGTAGCGGATTTCATTCCAGTACTCTTCCAGTTTGATCCCCAAACTGGTCATGGTTTTTCTGTTCCAAGAAATTAAACATCATAGATTTCCAAAAATATAAAATCTATTGATGAAAATACTGTTCTTGATTAAGTTTTAAAAAACAAACAAAAGAGAAAAAATAATAATTGCCCCTTTAGTGTGATTACCTGTATTTATCAGTCTCAATAAAACTCTGTTTGTTGTGGGTGGGATCCAGAAAGTTACACTCTATGACCCCAATGACTCCAACACCTTTGTTGTTGGCCTGTAAAGCACCAAAATTTACCAGATGACAGTTAGAAACCCTTAAAAATGTATGTAACAACCAAAATCTCCTTCACACGTGAAACTCACCTTAAGCTGGCAGCCAACCCGTTCATAGGCTTTGATGAGCCGATTCTTATGATACATCATTATACCATACTGGTCTTTACTTTTGGTGTTATATCCAAAAGTTATAGGAATACGTTTGTTCTAAAACGACAATTAAGGAAAATTCAAGATAGCAATTTAAAATATATCAAATATAAAATAGAAAAGGTTTTATTAATGGAATCTGAAACAAAAGGATACCAAGAAAGTGGGCTTGTAGTGGTCCTTCCTGATGCAGGCCAGGCTTTTAGCAATGAGCTGAGATTTCACTTTTTGACCACGAACCATGACCTGCATTCGAGGCTTCAGGTACAGAATACTACAATATGCCTACAATTAAATCCAATAAAAGTACATTTTTCAATTTGTTATTGCAACAGAAGGAATCAAGGGTTAAGACAGTCAAAGCATCAAATCAGTTTGGACTCAGAAGCACAGAATCTAAGAAATAACATCTAACAAAGCTGTGATTGAACCATTTGAAACATGCAACAAGACCAATTTGCCATGCAAATTCCTGCTCCTTACCCGCAGTGAGTAAACGCTCTCAGGAATGTAAGAAGTTGTCCTGTCTGGGAGTTGGGAAGGATTATTCATCATCTCATAAACCTCAGAGGGAATCCGGATATCGTAGCGGTCCTTCTGAAAATCAAACTCTGTTCCTGTAGATGTCCTAAAAACACAAACAATTCAGCATAGCTAATGTAGTGTTGAGATGTCAATCATTTCTTTTAATTATTTTTATTATTTGCACCGCAAAACATCTTTAATAAATAAGTTACCTAATTATTACTGCCAGTTATAACAAAATGTGCATTTATTCTATCATTTATATATGTCAAGTAAATAAAAATAGCCATGCAAACAGGGTTAAAACCACAAGAAGGCTGGAAAGCGTTACTTGTCCACTAAAAAGACATGAGGCGCCAAATACCTGGAGATGATTCATTACTGTTGGTTTGGGGGATGAATAAAATCGCATAGTCTAACGGGACCCCAGGACTGCAATACTTTACCAACCTTTAGATCTTTGTTCACGCCTGGGTGTGAATTTTTCCAAAGATAACAGATTTGTGGATGTGTTACTAGTTACTCTGAAATGGCCATCAGTTTAAATTTGCATTCACACCTAATGGTTGGGGGTTGCAAAATTCTTCGGTCCGAGTTTGCTTTCACACAGCTTAGTCAAGCAGACCTTTTGAATAATTTATTTCTGTCCTTGCCAGAAGGCAGCACTGCAGCAAGAACGACTAAAGAAGAAAACAAGACAAACAACGAAGAAGAAAACCTTTATCTATTGGTTAATGCAGGACAACTTGTGTTTTTACCACATAAGAGCAAAACATGGAGATGCATCAATGCTAGTGGTCTGGGGTTGATCATTTTTTAAATCAGAACTTTTTCTGCATTCTTCCATGTCTGACGACAAACCTTTTTTCCTGCTTAGTGTCCTGCATGTATGTTTTAGTTGTGTTTACCTAAAATGCCCTTTGTGTTGCAGTGCATTTCCTGCTTGTGATTTCCAGCGAAATGAAACCTGTGTTTGCAGGCCGACCAGAGTTTGCTTCTCTGATCCACATGAAAGTTAGTCTGGGCATTCACACAAACGAATCAGACGTTCTGAGCCAATGAACTAGGATTTGACTGAGATGGGCTGGTGTGAATGCACCCTGACTGTGAAGTCTGTCAACCCAACAGGTTCACTACGCTTTCCTGGTGCTGCATTTTAATGGAAATGATTTCTGTCTGCGGTTTATTCAGGTTTTATTTTTGGTGCGTGAGCTGACCTGTTTTTACTTCCTGGTACTTTTTAGTTGTGACTAAAGGCTCTTAGGCCCCATTTAAACAACATTTCTAGATGTTTCCCCATTTCAACACAATTGATTCAAATTAATCGGTCATTCTGCAGAACTTGACAACAAGCTGGTGGATCCATTTAATTTGAATTAGGTGTGTTGGAGCAGGGAAACGTATATAAATGGAGCAACAACTTCACTAAACATGACCACCTTGTTGTGTTACTGGTTTTTGAAGAAATGAAGATGATAATGAGTGATTGTGTGAGATATGGTAAGTTAGCTGTAATCTGGCAATTGGGTACACACACAAAAGTTCGAGAGAGACAGACGTTCACTGACGCTCCAGATGTGCCTGATGGCCAACTGTCTGTCTCATTTGAAGGGTCCTTGAAAAGACAGTTTAAAGTTGGTGTGGGATCCAGCTAAAACCCTTTGTTTTCTTTTTGTCGAGGACTATGAAAGTATGCACATTATGTAGCAACCAGATACAACAGGCATCTGGTTGTGCGGACAGACCTGCGGAGATTCCAGATGATGATCCGTGTGCCTGTTTCCGTTTTCTCTTCAGACCAGGACAAACTGATAGAATGAATCTCAGCAAGCAGTTCCTCTTTTGACTGGAAAGGTGAGTATTGCAGAATGTCCTGCAGACTGGCTTTGTGTTCCTCTCTTACATGGAGTAAAGCTGTAGTTAGGGAAAACACCTCATACTCACAAAGAAAATTCAGTCCTACTGTTAAATTCTAAATGTGCCCCCTCATGTTGCCCAGTTGACCCGACCGAGTACCCAAGTTGCTGGGCTAAGAAATAAATATGTGGTTAGAAAAAGGATATACTTGTCAGATTCAGTCTCTTTAAAGCAGACAATAGGTACAATTATTTGTTTGGCATCAATCTTTTCCAGGTAAGTTTGTGAAAGCATCCCAACACAGGATGCGCTCTTTGACTTGGAAAAGACAATGGCATCTTTGCCAAGACGCATTGATCCAGACTTGAAGCCGTTGCCATAGATTCCAATAGGTTCCAGTCCATTTATTGCTTTCTTGTCACTGTACCCAAAGCTTAAGGGAAGAAATATCATTTTCTTTTAGTTAATAAAAAAAAAGCTTTGAAATGACAAATACCAAAATTGCTGTTTTTTTATTGAAAGAATTAGAAAAGTGTTTGACAGATAGAAAGTTATTAGACATTAATTCAAACATTACAGTTTAGTGGACTCCATACCTGAGCATCTTATGCATGGTTTGATGGTCTAGTCCATTCCCATTATCCATAAAGGTTAGGCACAGCTCTTCTTTTACCATAGTCTTATCAATCCAGAACTGTTTGGCACTGACATCTGGATCGTAGGCATTGTCTGTCAAAAGAAACAGTTTCAGTTTGCAGTGAAACAGCAGTGTACTGATGGGCCTCATTTAAGGGCCAATTTTACAGGTGTACTTTCTCTCTGTTTTTGCTAAATGTAAGGGCATTGCAGACAAAAGCCGCATCCTTGTTTAGTCAAATACTTCATGGACATCCTATCTGCTACACTCCGGCGCTGCATTAGGTCTCTTAATACCACCCTATCACTCCAGCTCAATCAATAAAACTAAGAAAAATCTGCAGCATTTTTTTTTATTACCAATAGAAAATACATTTTAATTTTGAGATACATAAACAAAGTAAAAACAATCTGTTTTAAAACATTAATTCATTCTGAAAACTTTATGTGGTAGCCTGATTTGTGTTAACGCCATTTTATCAGAAGTGTAATATACAGTTTGTTTTGATGTTCCGAGTCAGAACCTATAATCTGGTAAAGATAAAATATTTGCACAAGTTTAAAATTGTTGCAGTTATCCTGCAGATAACTGTAGTAAATATGTTGTTTCTGATTGTAATGCAGACGCCATCTGCTATCACGCAACAATAAAACCATGTGATGATGACTCACCTATGAGTTCAGCAATGGCACTGAAGGGCCAGGTGTGGCTGGTGGAGTTGGTATGAAGAAACTTAGGTGAAAGCTAAAAGTGAAACAGATTTACACAGATTTGATATCAAAGGTATGTTACTTTCACAAATGTATCTATTATGATTGGCTTTATTATGTTTCTAGGAACAAATGCATATAATTTTACATATTTAATAGAACTGTTTATCAAATCAAATTTTATTTACAAAACACTTAATAGAAAAAGCAGCACAAGGTGCTTTACCTAATAAAAATAACAATTTATGCATATTAAAAAATTAAACAAGTCTTCCCACAACCAACAATTTAAAAGCACACACCTGATCTTACCCTTTCCCCCGTACACACACAAACCCCACTCTATTCTGCATTAAAATGAACTCTAATCACTAATTTCTGTCTCTCCACTCCATATAAATCTAAAAATATAAATGCATATAAACATCTGACTTGATGCTGCTGCGAGGAAACAGTATCCGTTTACACCGAGACCAACCCCACCAATGACCACAAAGGGTGTCACCACAGGAGGTGCCCGGGTCATGGTTGCTGGGGGGCCACATAACGGCTACAGGGCTATAGTGCATGACCTCTCAACTATCCAGACAAGGGCAATCGCCATGGCAACAACCCTGAAGACAGAGCAGGCATAGCTTCGGCATGGAGGATCCCCAAGAGTAAAACACTTGAGGTAAAAAAGTTAAAACAGAGATCAAATAAACCCAAAACAATAAGAACACATACAAGCAATAAGTATAAATAATTACACATAATAATATACATGGTAGGTCTACCAAACCTATCACAACTGGCGGTGTAAATATATTTGGACAGAACTCCATGAAAAATAACTCATCTGGACAAATCAGGCACTGAGATGAGGTTAATGTTCTTTGTTCTTTCTTTCCCCAGTGTTTTTAATGCATTTCAGCCAGCAGTGTTAAGTGAGAAGCTCCAGAAAACACAAGTGGATACCTCCACAGCCCCCTGAATGTCTGACTACCTAACAAACAGATCTCAGGTTGTGAGACTGAGGAGTTGTGTGTCTGAGAAGATGGTCAGCAGCACAGGAGCACCAAAGGGTTTCAGCACTCTTCTCATTTCTCAGTCTTCCAATACAACTCTTCAGAAACCTTACATTATTTGAAAACAAATAACTAATCAGATACTACCTCCAAAAGTTGGAAATATCCAATACAATAAATGGCACCATACAAGAGTCAGTAGCAGAATAAACTGTTTTCCATTGGCAGAGAAGATTTCCAAGTTTTACATAGCTGCAACCCTCATACACAACTCTGCTGTTCATCCCACAAATGCATTTCCCTTACAAATAAATTACTAAATAGTAACTCATTTGTAAGGGAAATATCCAGGCTTTCCAAAAAGATAAGATATTGGTTCCTACAGAAGCCGAGAGCGGTCATGCTCGCATGTTTTTTTAGAACAACATTATTTTGAAATAACAATGACTGTTTTCTCTTGACAACATGATTATTTATCTTAAGGGCCCGATTGTTCAAACGTAATCTGATCAGATTTCAGTTATCAGATAGGATCCAATCTTGAAAATGGGTTGTTCAAAAGAGAAATCGGCTTGGATCACGTAATCAAATCCCGGTTAGTATTCAGATAAAATCCTTAGTTTCGGTTGTTCAAAACTTTTGAGTAGGATCCGGATAACCTTGATCCCCCCCCCAAAAAAAACAGGATTATCCTGATCCCAGCAGAGGGTAGGATTACTACCTGTTAAGCCTTTCAGCATAGTAAAGCAAGAATAAAACACAACATCATCTTGTCTACATGGTAATAAACCATCAAACAAATTCTATAACAAAGACACATACAATAATTCCTTCCTGTCAGTCATCACTGCATAATCAGAAAAGAACCTGTCAAAAATAATGTCTAACGATTGCATCCCTCACTACATATCCTGTCCATCCCTTATTCTGACAGAATGCCAGAGTTTGGGTCGGTACCTCAACACGGGGCTCAAGTGCGTCATTAACATTGAAAGGGGCATTCCGCCTGGTAGCATGCAACATAATACTTGTACATGCAAATATTATGTTACATGCTCCCTGTGGTTCCACTCGCAAGTAGTTAAGGCATGCAAACCGTCTCTTCAAAACTCCATTTAAATGCTCGATTGCACATCTTGTTTTGCAACGAGCAGTGTTAAAGCACACCTGGGCTGGTGTGGCCGCAGGAGAGAACAGGCATCATCAGCCATGGTAGGAGTGGATAGGCGCTGTCTCCAAATATGATGCCATCCGGTCAGTTGGTTTAGAGCTCTCTGTACAAGGCACTCTCCCTCAGGATACGAGCATCATGAACAGACCCTGGTCATTTCACGACCCAGTTTGTGATGGTGAGGTCAGCGTCTCCCACGACAGTGTGATCCAATCCAATATTGCTTTGAACAACCGGCATAAAAGTAAGCTGAATTACGTGATCTGCTGTCCTGAAAAAGGGGATTCCCAAATCTGGATAGCTTTTATCCGGATTAAATTTTTTTTTAACAACGGCCCCCCCCCCCCCCAAAAAAAATACAAAAACAAACAATGTTTTCCAGCGTCAACAAATTATTTTAGTGCAGGGGGCTAGAGCCTTTATACCAGCTACTACTAGTCAATCACAGGAACAACACAGAGACACAAACATTCCATTAAGCTCATCAGCTTCTCTCTTTGTGTTGTACTAGGAGTTTCCAGTCTAACTTCTGCAGGAATCAAGGACATGCGATGGCACATACTGGGCAAAGTAGTCTTGTACCTTAAGGGGCTCTGTAGGGGTGCCAAATGGGGTGGGGGTCAGCGTGGATGAGAGCTTAACCATCTTCCTTCTATCTCCAACTACTACAGCCTCAGCTTCTATTATGTCTGACCCAGGCTAAAATGGCAATGTATCTCACATATACGTATTGCCAATAGGTAATTCACATAATTACACATACATAGCCCATGACTTGTAAGTTCTCCCCAGCTGAAGTGAAATGTAACACCACTTACTTTTGAGCCCACTCTAATTATCCCGTTAACTCGAGAAAACAGTCGTCGCAGTCTCGAGGTAACGAGAAAGCTAATATCTTTTCGCGAGATAACAATAAAAATAAATAACTAAAATAATAACAATAAAAATCGAACACGACCGCTCTCGGCTTCTGTAATTTCCTTCAAGTGTTTTAAAGACGTTAGAAAGACTTAACGAAAAACGAAACTCATTTCTAACGCCCACACAGAGACCAGCTAGGAAAATTCAAGCTGACAGCTATGCTACGAATACTGATAAGTTATCATAACTAAGCTATCAAACAAGACTGAAAATGTAAACACGGTCAGGGAATAAAACGTTGTTTGTGTTTAGTTTGAACAATGTACTGGGGACAACATTATAACCATTTCTTTAACCGTATTTGCTCATAGGAACATTTGCGCACACCTTTCTACTGTGTATATGTTTAGCCCCATAAAATAAAAAAGCAAAAAGAAATATGCATAGGTATATGAAGTCTACTTACAGTGCTCAGTGGTACGCCGCGGTCTGTTTGAGTCGCCATCTTTCCGTAGAATTCAACTGTAGGCGGACCTTAGGTCCACTCGCGGACGTGAGGTAGTGCTAAGAGAACCACAAATTATTCGTTTGCAAGTCTATTTAAACGGGTTGAAAATCGATTTTTCTTTGTTGTTTTGCTGGTTTCAACCCTATATTCTAACAATTAGTATAATTGTTGAAAATTTTAAATACAATACTTCTTTTATGGAAATCTGTGATGACTTCCGGTTTTTAAGTTTTTCAGAATAAAAGCACTGAATCTACAAAGTAAGGACACGAGTTGATTATTTCTCCTTATTAATTGGTCTGTATTATGCAACATTGGAAAACCTGATTAATCACCTTTATAACGATGATAATTTGTAAGGCTCAAGCTTCTATGAAATCAACAACAGTGTTAAATGTCTGGGTAGTGCTCCCCTAAAATGTGCCAAATCCCCTGCAATATTCTCTTCATTTATTTATTCTTGGTCACACCACCGTTGTTGTTAATTTAACGGAGGCACGATCATTACAAGTATACCTTTTTGTAAAGGTGAGTAATTAGGATTTCCAATTATGTATAAGAAAACACCATCTGGCATTATTAAATGGGAAAAATAATCAACCCAACACATTTGTTATTACATTTTGTTCTAAGTTTAGTGTGAGTGCTAATTACACATTAATGTAGGCTATTTGAAATGTTATTTATGTTATTTTTCATCTTACAAATATGTATTGTCAATATGATTATTCTATTGTCTTACTATTTACAGCAGTTTCTACCCTGTCCACTTATCTTATGTATCTTGAAATGTTTCTGTAAAGAAATTTTGCCTGTTGCTTTACAAAACATAACACACAAAATATTACCTTTTACATTGGTGTGAACAAATAAAAGTTTTACATATTAAAGCTAGCTGCTTATTGCCTAGCTGAACATTATTGAAAATATCTCAATTTAGTCAGATTGTTTCATGTTAACATTTTTAGAAGACAGGAAGAAAAAGTTGGCCTGTAGAATTTCTTGTCTTTATGATTCACCTAAATCATTCTGCTGTTGTACCAATGAGACTATTTAGTAACTGTAGTAATACATACATGTTTTAAAAAGACACAGTTCTTGTGGAAATTCAGAACAAGTGCGATGAGATGACAAACTTGTTTCAGAATAATGTTTTTTTCAAACTTTTACATGCAAAAGGTCCAAGTAAATATGAAGAGTCACATATTCTGCAGGAGGTTGCAGATGGCAGTCTGAGAGAAAAAGGAAGAATGACAGATAATGAATCCCTGTCCCACTTGAAGCCAATCAGCAGGAAACATACCAGTCAGTTTTATTTAATTTTATGATCTAAGGGTCAAATTGACTGCTTCCTTAAGATAAAAGCTGTTATGCAACATTTCCTGGGTCCACAGGGGTTCACTGGTGTGAGCTGAAGAAAAGATCAAAGCAGCACAGCTGTATTAGTTACCGCTTTTTTGGGAGCTTGTCAGTCCCTGATATTATATATTGTAGAATGTGACTCCTCTTAACCAGATTGCCTCAGTGCAACACTGTGCTGCAAGAGTCCTAAAATTCCAAGGTGTTTTTAGTCATTATAAGAAGTGTTACAAGTCAAACAAATAATCTAATATTTAAAAATAGTTTATTTGGACCGTTATAGACCAGATATGTTCTTCTTATCAACATGTGGACACTCACCTTTAATAAGAAAATGGGAAACACAATTTTAAAGATGTCCTTCAGTGGTCTTCATCCACTGACATGTGCATACGCATGCATCTCACACATGGGTTACTGTTTTTATTAACCCCTCGACTAACCCTTCATCTCTTAATTGTGTATAAAACCTGAAATGGGGATTCAGTCTACCTCACAGTCTTCACTGTCACCCTCTACAAGCTTACTGTCCTCATTATCCGAGGGAATGACACTAACTGCTGTATCATTCACATTGTGCTCATATAATGTTTTTGTGTCTATCTGTGTAGATGGTAAAGTTAAGATATTGACTATGGTCATTATTTTACGACTAAGCATGTATCCACACTGTAGAACGATACTGTCTGAACAATAGTGTCCTAAATGCACAGGGTTGCCCTTAGGCAACTAATAAAAACCCCCACTGTTTAAGTACTTAAATAATAAAACAAGCCTTAAAATAACTACAGATTCTTCTTTATATGCTTATCCACATAAACAGAATTTTTCTTTAAAGTTTGATGTGCAGCACTTTGGAGACATGTTTTTGTTTTTAAAATGTGCTTTATAAATAAATAAAAAAGTAGATTGGATTGCCACAAATTTTAACATGTTGAAAAGTGATATACAACTAACTCATTGGTCATTATGTGCAGTGTGTGCTTCTGCTTCTCGAAAGGACTTCTCCTCTCCCAGACAAAAGCTCACATGCACTTCAACCCCTTCTTTTATGGGACACAGACATGTCTTGTGATATTTTACATTTTTCAAGGCTAACAGTTACTTCTGAGAGTTTCACTCAGCCCTAAAAACAGTTCATAGCACATAAGATCACAGATAAAGATGCAGACATGTCAACATCAACAGTTTGAAGGAGACTGCTTCAATCAAAACTGTTTGACTTCCAGCATAAATCCACTACAGAGACAAAAAGAAAAGAACTGCATAGACCATGAAATACATACAAAGGGATGAGTCTTAGTTTATTTGGCGATTTCTCTCCACCACAACCTACAAATCTAACTCACAAAAAAACAAAAACAAACCAGTAATCCAAACAGTCTTGCACTTCTAATAGTATATTTCTCTGATATTAAGTCATAAATGGATTATTATTATTATTATTATTATTATTATTATTATTATTATTATTATTATTATTATTATTATTATTATTATTA
>JBAMHW010000014.1:14140706-14164343 GCA_037177495.1 Rhadinocentrus ornatus
ATTATTATTATTATTATTATTATTATTATTATTATTATTATTATTATTATTATTATTATTATTATTATTATCATCTTAAATACCATTAAATTCCAAATGGCAAGAAATGCATTGGTAATTTCTGGTTGTTCAATTTGGTAATTCTAAATCAGGTAAATTTCTTAATCTGCTGATTTTCAGTCTACTCTAACTTTGACTTCTGTAATGGATTATGCTCAAGCATGTTTGTTCACATTTCCATGTACAACTTGTCCCAAAAATTCATTACTAAAACAAAGAAACATAATATGCCCCTTGTGTGTGTTTTCCTCTACCAGCTCCCTGTTCTAATGCTCAGATTTTGAAGTTGTTGCCTTAAACAACCTAACCTTTATTAGATTAGGTATCTGTGGCATAATTTCCATTAATCCCTTGAATCCAAATTTAGAATTTGGGAGAGTTGCTCACAAACTGCAATGATCCAGGACTTTTCAGGGTATTTACAATTAGGTTCTGTTTTTTCGGTGGAAGAGTGAGGTTGCTTTGCCTATCTCATTGTTTGTGTAAAGCCTCCTAAGTCCAAAACTGTTGTCAGTTTAGTCTTGTCTTTCTCTCACCTTGTGTAAATAGGATGTGCAGCCAAACAAACAAACAAAAAAACCCATTTTATTTAAAAGCCCTTTCAAAAAACTCAACTGTACAACAAGAAGATAAACAACAATGTATATAATCAGCATATAAAAGGAAACGGAGATGGACTTAAAGTGAATAGACATACTTAAACTTCTGGTAGGGACCAAAGAGGAGGGAGTTACAGTAATCAATGTGGGAGGTGTCAAGCCATGGACAAGGACAGAGGCAGAGTGGACAGTGAGGGAGGGGCGAAGGTGGATGATGTCGTAACAATGGAAATAGGCAGACCAGGTGATGACAACCAAACTCTAAACCTGAAGGGAGACTAGGAACTGTCGATGGTAAGGGAGAAGCTGTCAACTTTGGATGATAATGATTTCATGCCAATAAGGAGGAGCTTGTTTTTTTTTTTTACTTTTTCATTTCAGGAATACAGAGGTGAACCAGGATTTGATTTCGGATAAACAGAGGCCTGGGCCTGGGCCACACCTGTAGTGACAACAGAGGGGTTGGATCTGAAAGATTTGAGCTGTATGAACTGAGCGCTGCTTGTGAGATGGGAGTGAAACCAGTGGAGGGGGGTGTGGGTGATGCCAATGGATGAGAGTCTATTGAGAAGGGTTGAGAATGAAATGGTGTCAAACTGACAGTTTCTTCGAGGATCTTGGAAATGAAGGGTAGGTTGATGATTGTAGTTATTGGAAAATGAACCCATTTTTTTCCCCAATATTGGAGTTACAGCTACTGTTTTGAAAAGTGATGGAACAACTCCAGTGTTGTGTGAAGAGTGGATGATGGCAGAAATGAAGGGGAGCAGAGAGGGGTGGCAAGGTTTGACCAGCGATGTTGGGAGAGGATCAAGCTGACAAGTAGAGGCTTGGATTTTTTGATTAGGTTGGAGATTTCTGTAGCATCAGGGAGCAAAAAAGTTGGTTAAAGAAAGGTTGGTAATGTGGGGAAGGTTCATGTGGAGACAGAGGCAGTGGATTCAGGGACAGTTGTTGGTGGTTATTGTGCATTTTCTTGTCAAAAAACTTAAAGAATTACAGGTGTTAGTTGAGTACAGATGGGGGAATAGGGAGTCAGGTGGCTGGAGAATATTGTTTACCAGTGAAAACAGTGTCTTGGTGTTGCCAATATTTGACCTGATTAGGCCAGATGACAGTTGGATTTAGAGTAATTGAGGTCTTGCAGAATGAAATATGGGTTTTGTGCAAATCTTTATGAATAGAGACCTGTCATCTTATAGGGTTGCTCAAGCCAGCAACCTTTACCTGTACGATAGGGCTGAGCAATAAATATGTACAATAATATATAGATTCAAAAAAGTTTACTGCTCTACACAATTTTTATTCTATTTGTGTTTTGGAGCAACTTCCCTAAAATAAATGCAACAAAACAAACAAGCAGAAACACAGACCTCAAGTTGAAATTTAATTTAATGAGTCTTTCTGTTGCATCAAAACTTGACATGGTCCTTTAACCATCCAAAATAATACAAGCAAACATTTAGACATGTGGAAAAAAGACAAGGATCGACGGTAAAATTATCCACGAACAACTACAAAGAAAGGCTAATTTCCCTTGAACACCAAAATAGCGAGCATATTGAGGCACACTCAATATTTCAACGGGTTTCCTGATGTACACAGCGCACTTCCAGTAACTTACCAATAAAATTGTTAACATAAATCAATATAAACTGTCAACAAAATGCTTAGCCTTTACATTCTCAGTCAGACAGACTTATGTCCCTTTGAAATACAGATTGTAATTAGTCAGTTATAGAAAAAGCTAATAAGACTTAAGATTCTTCACAGTAAATCTGTTGTTTGTCAAACTAAAACCTTTTCACTGGAATTTTCATTATTATACGTTGCATGCCTTATAAAGACAAGAAAAAAGAAGTTGATTTAAATAACTGCCTTTTATGGTCTATTTTTCCCAATTATCATATAAAGGGAAAATGTGTGAATAACCTGAAGCTGAGATGAAACTCCTTCTTGGACAAGAAAAGTGCATTCCCCTGTAATTTGTATAGCATATCTTTCAGATTTAAAAAGATAATTGGATAAACTACCATAAACTCCCTTTGTTTTTCCAGTCCAGATTCAGTGTGGAAACACCTCAGAGGTACCTGTATACATATGGTGATCAGACAAATCAAAACATTAAAAAGCAAAATTCCAAAACATTTCCTTTTATCTTTTGCTAGCTCACAGGACATTATCACAAATTGTGCCCATTTAATTTAGTCTTCTTGCATGCCTGCAGGTCAAAAAGCTCAGTTTTTAATTCTCCATGGAGTCCAGGAACTCTTCTTCAGTGATGATCTCCAGCTTCTTTAGGACAGTGTGTGAACTGGCTGCTGGGTAGTCTGCTACAGGGAAGTGGGACATAGTTTGGTTGCAAGGTGGAGGGCCCTGGAAGGAACAGCAAAGGATGCGCAAGAAAGGCAGCAGCTGGGTGATGGAGGACAGGAAGCGCTGAGTGAGAAGAGGGAACTCCAAGTGGTCCGTGGTGGACTCCTCACTCAGTCCATTCAGCTTCTATAACAACAGCAGTGGAGACAATAAACAGAGTGAGTTGTGGCCATTAAAACACAAAACAAAACTTGAATGTCCAATTTAAGTTAAATTTAATCTTAACTGCACTGGAAAACAACAAATATGAGAAACTAATGCAGCTAAAAGAGCAAATACTGACAGGTGCTGACAGAGTTTAATCTCTTTTTCTGGATTTTCCTTCAGTGATATGAAACCAGCTCCCAGTTTGGGTTACGGAAGCAGATGCCCTCTCTACTTTTTAAGATT
This sequence comes from Rhadinocentrus ornatus, assembly GCA_037177495.1. Taxonomy (NCBI): domain Eukaryota; kingdom Metazoa; phylum Chordata; class Actinopteri; order Atheriniformes; family Melanotaeniidae; genus Rhadinocentrus; species Rhadinocentrus ornatus. The sequence goes on from JBAMHW010000014.1 coordinate 14,144,132, forward strand.
TCACTTAAGACTTATATCTTAAGCTTATAGCTTATAGCTAGGGCTGACTTAGAGACCAATCCTTTAGTTATGCTGCTATAGGCTTAGACTTCTGGAAGACATCCTAAGATGCACTTAAAGGCGGATTTATGCTTGCACGTTGTCTGCGTTCGCGTCACCGCCGTAGGCTCGACGCGCACCTCTCCAGACCTGATGTGCACCCCTGCTACTCAGACGTTTGAGGTGGAAGTACCCCCTTGTTATTGGTCAGTTTGGGATCACGTGTTGCTGGATATCTGGATCTTGTGGCTGAATTTTTGTGGTAACCATCGTTTCTAAAAACAATAACCAGTGGATCAAGTTGATGAGAGGCTGATCGAATTATTTATTAATTTTCTTTCACAAAATAATAAAGACACTTAACCATACTGGACGCCATTGTTGTTTTAAAACAGAAAATACCTACCGAACTGAAGTTAATCATCAAAATAACTCACCTATGCCGTAGCCGGCTGCAGGCAGACGCCGCGCAAGCATAAATCCGCCTTAACACCTCCCTCCATTTCTCTTTCCACTATATAAACATAGGGCATTCGTTTTATTATTAACTTGTGCTTTTCTCTCCCAGCAGGTATCGCTGTTATGGTGCTGCTGACCCCTCTGTCCTGTCCTCTACACCCCCAACTAGTCGAGGCAGATGGCCGCCCTTTCTGAACTTGGCTCTGCTGAAGGCTTTTCTCACCTGTTAAAAGGGAGTTTTTTCCTTTCCGCTATTACCCACCACCTCGTGCAATCTTTTGGTTTCCTTAGCTAGGGAATTACATTTTATGAATTGGCTTATACAGTATTAACACAATTATTGAAAATTAGACAAATGTGAATCATATATTGCATTAGTTGAAACTGGATTCTAATTGGGATACAATAATTCAATTGGACTATGTCTGTAAAGTGCCTTAAGATGACTTTGTTGTGAACTGGAATTATACAAATAAATCTGAATTGAAATAGAAAAGGAACTGAATTGATATCACATAGGGCTTCTGGATAACTTTATAAAGTTCATTGCTTTTTAATAGCCTCCTAATTTAATCATTCAAACATTGTTTCTTATGTTTTATTGGTATACAGTACCAGTCAAAAGTTTGGATACACTTTCCCAAATTGGAAAGTGTGTCCAAACACTGGTTTTGACTGCTTGTGTAAGTGGACAGGGCTATATACAAAAAATTAAATAAAACACATAAATAATAATAACAAAATTAAATAAATAAAAAAAAAATGTTACAAAATATTGTCCAATTGCTTTAGACATCACATTTTTGTTTAAAAAGACTAACACGTCAGACAGTAACCTAATGAGCATTCATTTTGTTTTATGATAGTCACCACTGTGTAACTAATCTTTGTTATCTTTTAGCTTTTGTCGCTTTTTTGAAAATTTGGAAAATTAAATACATTCGAAAAAGGATGTAAGAATTTTTTGTAAAATTTAAATTTAGTAAAAAGATAATATTGTCATATGTGTATAATCTACACAGTATTGATATTTAATTCTTTCATCATCAATACCAGTATATTGAAACACCTTTACTTAAATAACATGTTAAATTTTACAATGATATGGTAACATCAGTATTTGCATGGGTGACTACAGCAATGCCAGAGACACACTTATCCAAAACCACGTTACTTCCTGCTTTGCCTGTGTCAGCAGACAATGGAAGCCTGAATAACGCCTTGAGAAATAATGGCCATGAAGGAGTTGTAGAATGAAAGAATTTTCAGGATTAGGAGGCCATGTTGACACACAAGATCCACCTCGCCACTGAGCAACTTTGTGAAGAACAGTAATGTTTGGCATCATGCCCAGACAAGGCCAAGACATGACAAAACTGACATTTAGTACACAGCATCTTACCCCATAGCGCTGCTGTATCCCTTCCACCACTCTGACGACATGTGGTGTGCATTCCTGCTCGCCTTCTATCAGTGCATTCTCTGGACCATCGTACTGGTTTACATCCACTTCTGGGACAAATGCCCAGCGATACCTGCATGATGAACAAAAAGTTAAAATAAAAAATAATACTAAGACAAAATTATTAAATACTACTGAATCTAACAATGTGTGCAGGTGCACTCTTAAGCCCCCTACATCTGAAAGAGTGGCATCCTCTCTGGGGGAAAAGCCAGGGAAGTGTCCAGAAACTTGCAGGCTGACAGGTACATGCCCAACTCCGCCTGAGAGAAGTTCACCGGTCCATTTCTATCGAGGGCTCCACGCACCACTTTAGCCAGCCTTGGTATACACAAATCAAGGTACATTAAATTAAAAAATGTGAAATTCAGCAGGGTATCAGCAAAACAGCAGTTTGTGAATAACAGAATGAACTCACTTTGAAATGTCTTTCTCTGCCTGCAGAGCTTTCTCAAGACGTGCAAAAGTGCGTATCTGAAAAACAAATTAAATCAGTCCCTTACACCATAAAGAACCTTTGTATGAAATGCGTTTATGAGGGAAAGGTAACTTACAAGCTCTGTGACCATTATAGGCCAGAGAGATGTCAGGTGTTGGGATGAAATTCGCAACAGCAGAACACGGAACATCAGGAACATTTGGGCTGAAACAGCAGGGCTCGGGTTCATACGCAAAGTCTCTGTAAGACGCTCTGAAAAGATGGAGGATAACATGCTAAGTTTTAATGTCTGTAATCCTGTCTGGATTAGACATGACTGCATAAATCTGCAAACAACCAGTGACAGCCCAACCTTGAATGAGGGGCAGGTAGAGATGATACTGGTCGAGTTCACCGCTGAACATGGCGAATGCCTGACGTTTCAGTAGCATGGGTTTCTGGTCAGCACCAGCGAACAGTTTCAGGGAGCCACTCTGCATGCCTGAGGGGCAAATAAATGTAGAATTTCATCAGCACATTTCTGTTATTTAAGTCTGCATCACCTCAAGAGGAGACAACTTTCAACATTTTGGTATGAACTGTACAGCACTTTGACTCTGCAAGACTGAACTTTCTTCTCTGAACTGAAAGTAAAAAAAACAACCTACTGATATACTGCCCTTTACTTAGAAAAAAAAAACTCCATCTTTGAAAATCTCTTATCTTTAGACAAAACAGTGTTTCCAAAGAGTGTGTACTCACTCATAAGGTCTTTAAACATGGTCTTCTCATGAGTCAGCAGATGGTCGATAATGGATTTCCAACTAGAGACGATGGGACAGACAACAGCATACATTAGACTCCGCAGAGTCTACGAGCTATGTTTGTGATCCAGTTTGAAACAAATCAAATTCAACAAATCTTTGCTGCACTTATTGAGCAGAAAAAAACATGTCCATTCAATACACATATTACAAGACACCTAATGACAACTTGTGGCCCTTTATGCTGCTACAGAGACTGAGGTCTTTTTTTAATTAGACCAAACAGCAAAGCAGCATCTGCCTTGACACAACGTTCCTAACTCTTTACATACTGTGTGTCTCATTAAATAGTAGTACTGATGAGAACAAAAATGCAAATCCAATACACAAACATACTAACCTGTGGGCACAGGAGGCATCCATGGTGAAGAAGAGAGGATCCATGAAGAGCTCAAAGACCTCCTTTCTCCAGGCCCTTTTGGTGTAGGCATACCCACTGAGACTGCTCAGCAGCTGAGCACCCGCTTCAAAGCTGGGCATGTTATAGGCACTACAAGAGGAAAAGTGAATCTGAATCTGTTTCTCGAGAAACAGAAACTGTTGTCTCTAAGACAAAAACCTTGTAGCATTAGTTACCTGTGATTCTTCAGGTAGGGGAAAACATAATACATGAGGCGTGAGATGAGAGGAACAGCTTTCTCCTTTTCATCGCTGCGGTAAACCATGTCCAGAAGGGGTGCCAGGATCTAAGCCGGAAAAAGTGTGTTAAATTCTACCAACAGTACACTAAAATCAGTTAATCCACCATTTCATTTGCTTATAAAATAATAGGTAAATAAAGTCTTACCTCAGCCAGCAGTACAAGAGCCTGCACGCTGTAAACTGAGGGAGCAGAGGAGGACACCATGGTGCTAGCTTGATCCACTGACTCTGATAGAACAGAAGGAAACGTAAAATAACATCAGCGTCATTAAGCCATAATCAATTCTGGTGTTCTTTATATGTGGTTTGATTTACGGTTCAGAAAAAGCAACACATGCAGATACCGTATTGTAGGGAAAAAAAAACAGGATGCAAAACCTTTTACGTACAAAATATGGACACAATCATTTACAATGCAAGTCACTAGTTCTCTCAGACTATTACAAAAATAAGTAACCATCTTCATGACAGAGCCATGAGGGTCATTATTAAACAGTAAGTTCTGTTTAGTTTATCATATTCAACATGTCCACTTTTGTTTATTCTATTATACAATAATTTAAACAAATCAGGTTTGCTGATTTAAAAAAAAAGTTGCTGGATTTCTTTATATCTTACTCTGACGTAATAATAAAGATGAGGAGACTGACAATATTTCAAAATTCTCCATAATTTAGCAGATTTTACTGTCTGAATTTTCTGATATGCTCCATGTTTTTGTCATTTTTCCATTCCACTCTATTTCAATTTCCTTTGTCAGGTACAACACTCTTTTAGAAATGTAGTACCACTCCATCAGGTTCAATTGGATATAAGATTTTAATAATAGTTGCAGCTAGAACATAACCTGGCAGCTCAGTTGTGGACCCAATAAAATCTCGCTTTCCAAAATAAATTGGGTTATTTTTCCTTTATTACTTTCTTATTTCCAAATCAAGTTTTGGATGTTTTCATGTCACAGAAAGTGACAGATTGTGAGGATTTGATATTTGTTCCACGTTTATTCAGTTGTTTTGATTTGTCCTCTATCACTGACAGTCTGTGGAACAAAAATGAACTTTGAATGAATATTTTGCATGTTTTAAATATCATATGTTTAAGTCTTCAAACTGTTAAAATTAATCACCAATCCATAGAAGATTAACTTTAACAAAATCAGTTTCCATGGCTACTTAAGTGATGTTAAAGATTAATTTGAATGACTGTACTTCAACAACTTTCTTCAACAATTAATTAGAAATTAGTTGAGGGAACACTCTACTTACTACTTGTTATAGTAACAATATAGCTATAACTATTTGTTATAGTAATATGTGTGTAGTGTAGTATTTACCACAGTGATCTCCATCCATGTCTGCTTCATCTGGTTCATCTGCTTCTGGGCACACCTGTGGCTGCACTTTGACCTCAAGACTGCGGCTGAGCCAACTGGTCTGCTCCAGAGATGAGCCTGCAATTCCACCAACTGCTTCAAGGATCCGCTGAGTCACTTCCTGCAATACAGTTTAATCACTGACATAACCAAAGTGTCTTATCTGCACTTGCTAATGGTCTTAAATCAACAGGCCATTTACTTGAGATCTGTGAACAGGGATATACTGTATCATCACATCTCACCTGTAGATCTCTTGTGTCCTTCTTACTGTCCAGGTTGGGAAGCCTATTGACGAAGTCATTTAGGATTCTGCAAGAAGACAAATGTAACTGAACATCACATTTCCCCACAAATATTTTCAAAGAAGAAGGTATGTTAAAGGCTAAAACAATCACGAATCACAGTAGAATAATAAAATCATAGACATAATTACAGATTTTGTGGCAGAACATAAACTTGAGTGGAGTAAATAAACACATATTGTTACTGCTAATGAGAGTGGAGATGAGAACTGACCCCAGCAGTAAGAAGTGCCCAGGTGGGGCCAAGTTGAGCTGAACAGACTCCCGTAACAGACTAAGTAGAGGAGCAACGTTTTCTTGCAGAGCCTGAGCTGAAATACTAGATACAGATATGCAGCTGAATGAGAAAGGGAATGTTTGTAGAAATATTTTGGTAAACATGACACTGGTGTTTTCACTTACCTCTGGATATAAGCATAGCTGAACTGCAACATAGGAATATCAACCAGGGACGACTTCTGATGGAGAGAGAAGACAATTAACTGAAAAAATTTTATTAGAATACAATGACTATCTCTGTGTGAATGTGTTTATGTACCTGTTCTCCTTTGATTTGATGTGGTTTCTTCACAACCTCTTTGACCAACTGTAAGATAGTGTCTGTGTGCAAGGTGTTGAGTGATTTCACCAACTCCACAATGGTTAAACGAGACTCACTGGCCACAGCTAAAACCTAAGGAGAATCAGAATGTAAAAATGTGGGCCCTAAAGCCAGTGTATTTATTGTAAAATTTTTTCTCCTAAGACATTGTAGTTCTTACTTTGTTTTTATGTCGCCTTTTGCTTTTTCTATTGCTCCATACCACTCCCACTGAAGCCATCAGCTGAACCCCATATGGTCCGGTTAGAGGAAGGAGAAACTCCAGTATCCGCTGTCGCAGGATCTGATTAGGCAAAGATCCAGTATATCACATTCTCAGTAATAAAATGCACATATGGGTTAACAGAGAAAATGTAAACACACTTTTCCAGTTTTGGGATTAATAAGGTATCTTTCTATCCTTTTTTCTATCCATCTATACAAGAGAACCAAGAAACACATGCAGCCTGATATATGACACTTCCACACATGCACGTACCTTGGGGCATTTAAAAAAGACAGAAGTATAAGTGTGTCTGCTGCTCTGTGTAGAGTCAGATGCACGCCTCTGAAAATCCTCCTTCGTGATCACACCCCACAACAATGCCATGCTACTGAGCATGTGTGGCAGTGCCTCAATCACAGCATTGCGTGCATTGCGGACATCCACAGGATCACAGGCAACGAGGGACTGGTGGAGAAAGACGGCAAAGAGTGACAGTATTAAATCATTGTAGATATCACATGTATATCTGTAAAAGTGTGTGCTCCATTTCTTACTCTTTTGTTGTCCAGGAGGCAATAGTGTGTGATAGTGGTCAGGCCCTCTAGCAAGGTCAGAGGGTAGTCAGGAGCAATGTTTTCCTTTTTGCCACTCAAGCTGATTAAGAAAAATAAGAGAAATTATTTAAGTGCACCAGCTTCCTCATTGCAACAGCAGGAGTCATCTGTATATCAAGACCAACAAAAAGACTTTCATTGATACACATACTGATGTTAAACATACAAATAAATATCCCAGAAAAAAAAAGCAACATAAAAGTATATTTGACTGTAAAATGAGGACTGTGACTTGGTTCATTCCAAAAGTGTGTATTGAGCCTACCTCTGGTGCATCTTCCCTCCATCATGCTCATACAGCTTGACTAATTCATCCAAGTTCTTGCAGATCTGACTAATGAGTGGAGCCACAATGATTCCTAAAGAGCGTCCCAAGTACGGCAGAGAGGAGCACAGCAGGGAGACCCAGTGGGGGTGCATGGCATACCCATACTGAGGCTGCAGAGCCCTGGCTGCAGCAGAAACAAACATCCCTTGAGCTGTTATTGGGTGGCTCTGGACGTACTGAGCTGCTTTTATGGACTGCTGGAAAAGGACAGCAGTTTGCCACTCACGAGCAAGAGGAGTGCTGGCACTTGGGGATTCATGAAGCTCCCCAGGCTGGCCAGACACTCCACCTGCTGCTGAGACAAGCCCACCTGGCCACACGTGGCTTTCCAGCACGATGAGAGCCTGGAGCAGCTTGAGTAATTCTATTTGCAAGGGGTATTGCTCCTGTCCCCCTCCTGCACCCTGATTCACCAGACTCTCCTCGGACCGGCCCCCCTCCTCTTCTAGCAGCTCCACATTTTTGGATGCTCCCTTGTCTGCTCCCTTCTGGCTGGTGTACATAGATGCAGACAGAGATAGCAGAGCGTATTGCTGCACTTTGCAGCCTGAAAGGAGTCTGCGGATGGATTCCAGACTCGCTTTGTTGCCTTCTTTTCCTCGTGCTGTGCAGTCGAGCTGGTTCACCATCCGAGTCAGCACTGTCACACTCTTCACCTGAACCTCCCTGTTCCCCTGCAGGTCAAGAGGAGTCAGGTTCAGATAGGAGGGATAATGAGATCGCAGGAATCGTAGGCACAGGGACACCAGCAGTTCAACGAGCAGCGATGGGGGTACAGAAGGGGTGGATGAGGGGGAGAGCAGGCAACTGTAGAAGCATTTGCCATCTTGAGCCTGTTGATGGCGCTGCAGAAGGTTAGAAACCAGGTTTAAATGTGCAGCAGAGCTTGTGTCCAGTGAAGTGGAGGTGAGGGCATCCACTAGAGGGCACTCAGCGCTGCTCCTCAGCAGGCTATCAAGCAGCGCCAAACCTTGGAGGAGATGGCACCACCCGCCCACCACAGGGTACAGCAGCACATGGTGGAACAGAGAGTCAATGGCTTCTCTCTTCTCACGTTCTTGCTTTAATTGACGAGACCTGGCCATTGCTTCCAGCTCCAAATCCTCTTCATCTTCACTTGACAGTGAATCCGATGCCTGCGTATGCTCGGACTCTACCCTTCGCAGACCATTGACCATACCCCCTTCCTCTGTGCTGCTGTGTGGAGCAGATCCTGAACTGGAGTTCTCTGTAGATACTTGGGCACCGCTGGTGTCAGCTGACTCTGTGTGTTCACTCTCAGCTTCCTCCTCCTCCTCCCTATCCTCCGCTTCTTCCGTCTCTTCACTCTCACTCCTTGACGCCACTAACATGTCCTGTGGATTTGCCAGTTCTGGGCCACTATCTAGCTGTGCCCACAGAGCTTCTCGGTCCACAACGTTCAGGGAATTAAAGGTAGTGATGCCAGCTGCTGTGGTGTCTCCAGATGATTTTGAGGAACTTCGAGTCCTGCTGTTTAGACTCTTCAGGTTACCTTAAAAAAAATGATCACGTCAGCTTAACAAAGACAGAAAAGTAAATTAACTGAAATTGCAATAATTTTATCAAAACACAGAAGACACATGGCAGATAAAAACACTTACCAGTGGTAAAATGTTGTTTTATGTTCTGAATGGAGCAGCGCTGAGTGGCCGGGTGAAGCAAAAGCAGTAGGATCGGCTCCAGAATTCGAATCACATCATTAAGGGACAGAGCTCTAACCAGCCAGCACCGAGATGCTGCACTTATTGAGCCATCAGCGCAGCTCAAACTGTCCACCACAACACACAGAGACCTGAGACAAACACACATAAGAAGTAAGGTGCATGTCCAGCAGATCTCTGAGTGCATTTAATTTGGATTCTAACTGTGACTGAGTCAGAAAGTAACAAGTACAGTATTTGATCGGAGAAAAAAAAAAGTTTTTCCATATTTACTACAGAGGTCTTTCATCACATATCAGAAGCAGCTCATCTAGATCAGCGTAGTTTTCCGTTAACTTCACCAACATCAACATACGAATATGCCAAATATTGAAAAAGTTCATGCTAAGTTTCATAAAAATTATCCACAAGAGCTCTTTCTGTATTGCTTACTCTTCCATGTCTGTCAGGACTAATTGTGTTTAATTTCTAGAAGAGGAAACAGCTGTAGAAGTAGAATATTAAATTATGTAATATGCATTTGATAATACTGATAAGTTATTCTTGTGAGCTTTGTTATTCAAGTTTTGTTGTTCAACTTGTATCTTTTTTTTTTTTTTTTTAAATTTCTCCCTGCCCATCCTTTGTTTGACCTCTCAGATCCTCACCCAGACCTCAAAATGCATGTAAAAGCTTCATATATAAAGACTAGATAGTACTATTTTGCTAGAAAGTTTAATCAGGGATCAGACTGTCCCGAGGGTGTGTGCTGTGTTATTAATAGCTCCTGCATGTTGAGCTGTTGGGCTCTTCTCTCATAGACGTATTGTGTGTGAACTGCTCCTTCTTGCAAGAACAAAACAAAGCAAAGACAATCAAACAGTTTTGACTGTATCTCATCGACCAGATATAAGAGATTTCCACAACACAGCTCATCTTTCATATGATCATTTATACGAGTAACATGTCGGCACATGACTGGTTTACTAAGAATAACTTCAAAATTAAGCTAAAAAATATTGAAGAGCACAATTTATCACGCTTATTATTTATTATTTTTGTGATAAAAACTAATATAGAATCACTGGAAATTTAAATAAAGATCATACAAATGACACTGACCACAATTTGTCTCACCCGCATGCTACAACTATGTACTCACCGGTCAAAAGAGCGACTGTGGGACATAGTCCTGTTGTTCTGGATCTCCCGGGTCAGGTGCCATAGCACTGTGAAGCGATGCAGTGCTTCCAGCCTAACTGCCTGAGGACAATCACGTGAAGCTTTAACTTCTTTACTCTTTTTGTCACATTGCCTACTCTATTACATCAGTTGAACTTTTATAGTTTAACACATTCAGATATGTGAAAAAATTTATAAGGGTGCGAACAAGCCGTCATCCAGCAAGTTTGCAGGCATACATACTTTGTCTTTGTGCAACAGTGCTTGGCAGATGATGTCTTCACAGATGGACGCTGATGGAGCCAGACAATGAAGCCGGTAAAACAGATCCACACAGGAGATGTGCTGCTCTCTTCGCTCTGTGTCCAGCTGACTCCACAGTACTTGGGAGACCCTCTGGGTTACAGCAGAAACAAACATCTTGAATACATTTACACTACAGATTTTATTTACACCAGCAGATTCCTTTATAATCGGACCTGATAGAAGTCAGTGCTTTCTTCTACGGCATGAAGAAGGGCTGGATAGATAGGTGGAACAGTGACCATCTGCAGCCGCCCACTCAGAGGATTCGAGTCACAGCTCTGGTAACGTCTGTGCTTGTCCTGAATGACCAGTGCTAAGGACTGGGAGTGGTTGATGAGTTCCAACAAAGAAGCCACTGCAGTGTGCTGAATGTTGTAGTCCCTAGACATGCAGCACAGAGTCATCAAGGACCTCAGCCACACTGGTAGACTGTCAATATCACCACCTAAGACAAATAAAAAGATTCAATCAATTATTTCTGGTTTAAAATATGTAGCTGAAAGTATTATTAACTCATAAATTCATGTGCTGACCTGTGTGACCAAACATGTCTGTATAGAGAGCAAAAGTCTCCTCTTCACTTAGGTAGACAGGGAAGGTGGCACACTCCAGCAGAAGGTGGCAAGTAGCGACAAAGGCCTGTCGACATGCCTCTGAGATCTCAGCTCTTCCGCGAGGCATGTACCCTGCTGCCCAGTCCAAACATCCTGAATGTCCACGCCCCTTTTTCTTCTCAGTGGGTGAGGCTGGAAGCAGGGCTTCAGTGGAGGCTCTGGCTTTCAGTTTATTTGGAGAAAACAATTCAGTCAATTTGTTTTTTAAATCTTTTCCACCCAAAAAAAGATTCTGATCCACAGAGGTAGGACTTTGGTTACACTGAAGTTCTTCATCAGGCCCCTTAACATCCTCCACCTGAACCAATAAGAATCTGAAATGCAACAGGAGTGAGAAATATTTAAAAACTCTTATAAGGAACTGTTACAGTACAGCTTCAACTGGTTCAGAAGTTTACCTTGTGGTTATGACGGCCAGAATGTCCTGCAGACACTGCGTCATGGTGTCTATGCTGCCTCCTCTTCTCCACACGCCTTCACCATTTTTGCCAATTCCATACTCCTCAGCTCCCTTGCTCATCCCCAGTGGCAGATGCTGCTCTGATGGTGAGGCGCTGATGCCCAGTCCACTGTCTTCAGACCTTAGAGTTGGGTAATCACCATTTGCAAGTTCTGCCTCACTTCCTCCAGTTCGGCTCTCCTCTTCATCTTCCCGTTGCCCATTAATTATGCCATCTTTCACTCCCTCAGTCTCCATATCCTATATAAATTATGATTGATATAATTAGACATATTCTCATTTAAAAGAAACCACAATAGTACAAACTATGAAATGCCTCACTTGTGTCTTTGAGGTTTCGTTCTCTGGAGACTGTAATGCCATCTCCTCTGTGTTTGCTCCTGCATCAACCTCCATGTAAGCTACAGGCATCTGGATCTTACTCAGAACCTTAAAGCATGCACGCAGCCCCTGTGTGACATCTTCAAGGCAAACAGAGTCCATTTGACGGTACAGGGTCTTCAGCATTGTGCCCAGCATCTTAGGGAGCAGATGTGACTGTATGTCAGCATGGAGCTCCTGTGAGAAAATACAAACATGACCAGGATAATAATTGAGAATGGTAGTTTTCCCCAAGTGTGTGTATAAGGCAGACAAAGGTTTATATTAGTATTTGGAACTCAACAAACTACTTATGTGCAAGTGGTTGGTCGATTACCAAAGGAAGAACATCAAGCAGGAAAATGATGAGGTTGGACATCTCTGAGACAGAAGGAGCAGGAGGTTCAGGAGGTGTCGATGGATCATCTTTGTCACTACAGTAAAAACGGAGAAATAAAATCAGAAATGCTTGTTATGTTATGTTGATATTTGAAAGCAAACAAAGCATGCTGTGTCTTATTTTTAGTGTTCTTCAATATGAAACCTGCTTCCAAAAGTGATAGGATGCTGTAAAATTTAACTTAAAAAATGCAAATGATTTTGCTGTAATTTAAATACCATCTTAAACCAAAAAACATACAAAATCATAATTTAAAAGGTGTGAGATCTTTCTTTTCAATATATGCTTGCAGCACTTTTAAGAAAAGGTATGACAGGGAAACAAAGACTTGAAAAGTTGTGTACTGCTAAAAAATAAAAATCATTGAGAACAAACTCAAATAAAAATTAAACCTCAGAAGAAGAAAAAACCCATAAAAGAGTGAGAGACATAATTACATTTTCTGGATTCAAGCTCAGTTGGATAGATAACAGTGAAATAAAAAAAATGTCCTGTTATCTAATGAAATTTTGAAATCACAGACTGTACTCCTTCTACAAAAAACAGGAGGCAGAACATCTAACTTGTTCTCTCCAAAGCCAGCATCCATGGTGACATAGGAGTGATTTAGTGGATATGACATAGGCAATTTGTTAATTTGTGATGGTTCTCGTTTAAGTCTGCACGATAATAACAAATCACATTTTACACATAATACAAGAACATGATTCCATGCATGCTAAACTGTCCTGCGTGCAGTCATGATTGGTGCAGCTTGAAAGACGTATAGAATTTAATTGGAAAAAATAAAATAAAAATGTCATAACTGAGGCCAAGGACTGTTGGAAAATCAATAATAACAAAATTACTTTCAACACTACATGAACAGGTTTCATCAGTTCAAAATACTCACAGAGATGTTAAAAGAAGACATAATGCACCCCAAAGAACAACCCAGCCTTAGAAATGTGTTGGGTGCAACAAAATGAAATGGTTTATATGATTTGCAAATATTTCTGTTTTTCACATAGTCCCACCTCATTTGGAAAACATTTTTTTATTATTTTTTTTTCTGGAGTTGGCACTGACTTCTGCTTTATCAACACTTGAAAGTATCAACGTTTGCATGTATACATTTTCATTGTAACTAAGGATGTTGAGTCCTTGGCATACCTGAGAGATGTGCGGAAACCCTGAGTCATGTATTCCCACAGGTATTCGCTGTTCATGGAGCTGACGAGCATGTTCATTGTCTTTATGATCTCTGATGCATTTTTGTTCTCTTTTATCTTACTGTGGAGAAAAAAAAACGTCAAGCCAAATCACCCTTAATGCATTTAAAAGAGCAGCAGATAATCCAAATTTTCCTTTTCGGACACATAAAATAAATAAGAGTTATAACAAACAATATGAATTGTATTAGAAACAAATTACGAAAATCACAATTAGAAAAAATAAATGGTAGTAAGTAAATAAAAGTCAGAAAGTGAGAATAGTGAATAAAAGAATGGTTTAAATTAATACAAAAGCAAAAACCTCAAGTTAAAATAAAGTAAAACAAAATTACATAAAATAAAATTGCTTGATTTGTTTTGCTCTCCATGGCTCTCACCTGGCAAGTTGGCTGCCTGAGAGTCCTACATTAATGTTGTTTTCCTCCCCCAACACCTCGCGACAGTAGCTGTGGAAAGCTCGAACTACCTCCAGCAACACACAGCTCAAGACAGCCGGACCTGAGTGGTTATTATGTAAATCATCAGTGAAACATGTGAACTGAGTTAGCATGTTAAGGTATTTGTGTTCTGTACTGCTCAGTGCTGCCCACCTATCTCTTGTTTATCAAGCAGACTGACAATGATGCGGAAAGGCCTGAGATAATGGATCACACTTTCTGGGTCACTGTCCACATCCTTCTGTTTGAGTATGTTGATCAGAGCCTGCAATTAGACACAAGAAGAGATATGCACAAGAAAAACAATGTTCAAGCAGAAAACATCCGACTTCTGTTTAAGGATGTTTAACAGAGGATTTGATTGGCTACACAAGCAGAGGGGATTAAGAGGACAACGTGAAAAATATCCATTCATACACTGCCCAAAAATAGAAAATAATCAGTATATGTTCCTTTTTCCTTTGTGTTTTTACTGCAGTTAGACATTTTAGTTACATATTGAGGCTGCACAATATATTGAAAATGCATCATTGTGGCATTAACACAATAATATCAATATCACAAAGACATTTTGACATGAAATAGGAAAAATGTGTCTTCAAGCTTTCCAAACAGGATGGAGATCCACATCAAAGATGGTCCCACCTTAAATAGGAAGCATAAAAAGAGTTTTCTTCCAAGAAAAAGTGCTTCAAATAAACCCACTAGAAAACTATGTGTTGTTTGCAGACAGCGTTTGTGTGGCTTAAAAAACACAAGTTAGCGTACTACACATTAGTAAATGTTACAGGTGGTTGTTGGCCTTGGTACCTTTAAGAAAGAGTGAGTCAAACTACTTCCCTTGGTATTGTCTTCCTATCTTTATGCTAAGTAGCCCAACTACTGGCTTTATGCTTCATGCATAATTACAATAAGACTGAGTGCTACTGTTCTTCTCCCCTAAAATTTCTTATTTAAAATTTTTTTAATTCAAGGTGAAAACACCCACACACAAAAAAACAAACAAAAAACAAACAAACAAAAAACACTATATTCTGGTTACCTTAACAAGGAAATCTTTAGAATAGGTGTTGAAGTAGAATGATGTGTGCTCCTCCGTGGTGGTGGAGAGGGTGGGGTGTGGCGCCACCATTCCTCCTTTTATATCTGTACCTGAAAACAAAGACATACATATTAGAGTGAATAACAACAGCAAGAAGACTTTTCAGGTGTATTACAAATTAAAGTACGTGATGCATCATTTAAGTATTTTTTAATGATCAGCCACCTAAGAGCCAAGCGTAGAGACGCCTGTTGAGGGACATGTCTCTTCTCAGTAGAGTGAGGGAAGCTGCAGACACCACTGTTATCATGTCCTCGGCAATCAAAGCAACACTGGGGTCTGCTGGGTCCTAAATTAAGAACATAAAAAGTAAAGGTTGTCCAAGGAAAAAAAAGAAAAAGAAATGGAGAGTTTTGATAGGATGACTGTGATGTTAATTGAAAAAGATACATACAGTAATTTCACACAAACAAACATGCTATGGAAAATTCATCACACTATCAGACCCATGGAACTGTAACAGGTAGTTTCAGATTTGGTACAAACTAGATTTGGTCTGTCTCTGTAACCACTGGATGATCGTGACTTATTAAAGCACTTCAATATGATCTTTTTTACATAAAAGAACGGAAGAAGATATTTAGAATATTTAATTTTGAGCAATAAAAAGGAAAAGGTGCATGCATATGGGTACCTACCAGACATGTGGCAAAAGGGAAGAAGTAGAGCAGGATTTCAAGCATGTTCCTCTGCACCAAGACATTTGAATCTTGCAGAGAATGGCAAACTGACTTCACCTGGAGACAGAGACCACAGTGGGATCAAACTGTCAATAAGCATTATAATGTTTAATGAGTTCCAAAATGTGTGTGCAGGACAAAAACAAGCACTCACCACTGCACGGTGACCATAGCCCAACATGTATATTTGTTGACTCAGTGGTGCCATGCGGTCAAAATGGGTGACTACAAAGACAGAGGCAGGCAGTCGGACCATGGGAGTTACCAGCATGCTACCCCACAGCGCACCATAAAAGACCTGCTGACCCACTAACAATGACAACTTGACCAGCAGAGCATCGGTCCTGAACAATGGGAGAGGACAAAAGAGGGGAGAAGTCATCAACACAGACATGTGCAGCAAAAATTCCAAACAACTTTATCTCCAAGCTCAGGACACAAATGTTCTGATAAGTTAGTTTAAGATCCTGTAAGGCCCAACAACACAGCACCTACTAAAGTTTAGATATTACCTTAATTATAATTTTAGTTATTCCTGATTACATACCAAGACATAAAACAAAAATTTATCTGATTCTTACCAGTTTGTTAAGTGAGGTAAATACAACCACAAGTGAACATCATTATGTTGTTTGTGGTTAACAAAAACTAAGTCAACATGCAGAGGCAGTGTGTGAAATACTGAACACACCCTTACTACTGCCGTAAAAACCCAGATGCAGGAACCAGCTGGGTGCAGCTAATCAAATGCCCTTGATTTATTGATAATCAGTGAATAAGAAAAAGGGTTGTAAGCACATTTCCAAACAACGATGGAAACCATAGTTCTACAGTAAGAAAGATCATTCACGAATTGGAAAATATTCATGACAGTTGCAGTTTTTCCAGAAATGGTTATCCCAGCAAATTCACCCCAAGGTCAAGGTCACCCCAAGGCAATGCTGAGAAATTACTTAAAAAAAACAAAACTGAAGAACCCAAGAGCTATATCTCAGCTTCAACAGGCCACAGAATGTTAATGTTTAAGTTTATGACGGCACAGTTAGAAGAAGCCTGAACAATTATAGTTTGGAAGGGTTACCAGGAGAAAGCCTCTTCTCTTTAAATGGTAGCAGAGTTTAGGTTTGCAAAGCTGCATCTGAACAAATTATATGACTTTTGGAACAATGTATTTTGGAAAGATGAGACAAAAGTGGAGATGTCACATAATTTCAAGCATCAAATTTGGTGATATCCAAACAGGTCATATCAAAAGCCTTATACCAGCTGTCAAACACAGTGGTGGAGGGCTGATGATGAGCTTGTTTTGTCTGTCTCCAGCTTTTCTACATCGTTTATTGCTCTGGTGCATGATAAAAGTTGTGTTATTTACCTGTCATAGACCTCCAGCCCTTCTTCCAAGCCTGGTAGGAGTCCAGTTATGAATGCCTGAAGACTGGGAAGCAAAGCTCTCTGCAGTGGGAGATAGTAACGCTCGTACAGCGTGAGCAGCACAGGCTTTACTGCCATGGCTGCGTGACCCAACAGTGGAAACAAGCCGGAGCTAAAAAATAAATAAATAAATAATTAGAAAAATCAGATGATTAAGTTAAGCCAGCATTCTCCTTGCTGTAGAAACTAATCCAAGACGTTTATTTACCTGTAAATGAAAAGATCCTTGGCCAGCCATTTTGTCCCTATGATTTTAAAGATGACCTCGTAGGTCTCTAGAGCCTTGAGGTGAACACCGCTGGGCAGAGCCGGGTGCAGGCACTGAGCCAGACGCTTCCCTATGATCAGCCTCTTGGGCAAGAGTGAGTAGCGAAGGTTACTCTGCAGAGCCTGACAGACAGAAAGAGGAAAGGAAAGATTAACTGAATTGACAGTGTGTCAATACGGCAGAAATATCTAACAAAACTAAGATATGCACATAAATATAACACATGAACTAAATTTAGCTCATATAGTCAGTCTTGTTTATCAGATTACACCTCTCACCCCCACTCACATTCTTTGTGTACTTTCAGGACCAGCTTTTGTACATATAGCACACAGTAACACTCCAAAGTCAACACTGCTGTACATGTGGGGAAAACTAGAAGCAAAACCTTCCACAACAACAGATAACTGAAACCCACACAACCCTCTAAAAACATCAACACTAGATACAAAAAGGGACATTCTGGTTGACTGTCAGAAAAAGAAAAGACATCAAGAGGCAGTCTTTCGCAACATCTCTGTTCATCATATTATACCTTATTTAGCTTGCCAAGGGAGGAGATGAGATCCGCCCATTCACTTGAAGATTCAAAGTTTCGTAGCGCTTTCTCAATGACTGCTGCGTAGCTACGGTAACGGTAGTCATTCTGCAGTTCCAACTCCTCAGGATCCATGTTGGGCTAGTCTGATCACAACATATTCAGCACAATACATCTGGACAAAAAAAGAGGAAGACAGAAAGTAAGCATTGTTATCCGCCTGTCAGAGATGTGGTGGGTGTCCCACTGCCTCTGCAGCTTGTTTATCACAAATGAAATTAGCCAATTAGCTCTGTTCTCCGGCATACACAAACTGAGGCATTGGATACAAATGTCCTCATTCATGACTAGTCAGCATTTGGCTGATTTACCCGTCTCTCAATCTAAGGAGGAAGGAATCCTAAAACAAGTTAAGTGGCCCAGCATGCACTGCCAGAGAAAAACAAGCTTTGGACTTAGCATAAACAATCATAGGGATACACTTTGCTTCTCTTTTGTCTGCAGCAAAAATCGAAAATGACATTCACTGATTTTACATTTTCTTTAAGTATTCACAGCATGGTATCAGCATTTTTATTAGTTTTTCCAGCCATCTGTTAAATATATTTCACTTTGCTTTTTGCTCTGCTTTGGTCTCCTCAACCAATTCCTGAAGAAAAGGTTTTGATCGTCAACTGATAAATATCTTGCTATGTGTTCCAGCAGGTAGCTAACTAACCTGTCTACTGTTTGCTGCTTTGAGTGAGATCATTATGGGTGACAAAAACTAAAAAACGTGTCCTGAGAGTTGGCAAAAAGCTCAGGATGAACAAAAGGAAAATTCACTTTTACATTTCACCTAGCCATTTATTGGAACAGTTTGTAAAAAGTTCACGAGGTAAAATTAGACATAAGAAATACCGCACAGCCAATAAACACAAACTTTGAAATAATGTACCCAACTGTTAGTGCATTGCAAAAAGATTTCATGCAAGCAGCATATTGATCAGATGGCGGATCAGGAAGGTAGGATTACAGGAAAAAAACCATCTGAAGTCCTACGGCCGAGCCAAGAGGACCTTACCACTGAGAACAAAACCCACCAACACATCGAGGAAACAAGGAAACAATCTGTACTGTGACAGATCCATAATCGATAACAATTTATGTACCAATTAATCCCTTGAGTCAATTGCAGATTCCAAGAAGGTCGCTGGTTCAAGCCTCGGCTGGGGGAGGTTCAAATGTGGGGGGCTGGTGGCTTTTCTGTGTGGAGTTTGCATGTTCTCTCTGTGTATGCGTGGGTTCTCTCCGGGTTCTCCAGTTTCCTCCCAATGGCCAAAGACATGCATGGTAAGTTAACTGGTGACTCTAAATTCTCCCTAGGATAAGTGTGTATGTGAATGGTTGTTTGTCCCAATCTATGTTGGCCCTGTGATGGACTGGTGAGCTGTCCAGGGTGTACCCTGCATCTCACCTGATACAATGCTGGGATAGGCTCCAGCTTACCCTGTGAGCTGTAATGGATTAAGTGGTACAGACAATGAATGAATGAATTAATGAAATAATCATCATGCAGATCTTCACCAAACCAAAGAAAATGAAAATAGGCAAAGCTAATCTGCATGCACTCTGATGAAGAAGAGTTGACTTCATTTCTTGTTTTTAATTCTTTGAGATTAATAAAGTATTTTGTTCTTAATTCAATTCTTTATTTAAAAAAGAGCTTTTTCACAAAACTTCCTTTCACTTGGTGATGACTCACTGAGTGAAAAGAACCTTGAGATAATCTGTAAAAAAGCGATCTATGATGAGAAATATGCAATCTGACACATGAACTCAGTTAGCAAGGACATCTTGCCAGGGATTTTTCAACGGCTTCTAGGAACCAATTACAATACAGTATCTTATCTAGGACACATTTTCAAATGAAAGAGCTGCAGTCATCAAGGCACTTGATGTGACATCAATGATCCAAAAAGTTGATGAAATAAGCATTTCATTAGAAAAAGAAACAAAGGAAACACATTTAAGGGGTTTGGAAAGAGTTTTGACAATATCCTGTGTTATGTAGGATGTGGCAAAAAGTATTGATGCAACATTCGTACAAATTAAAAGTAAATTAAGGAGCTTTTAATTATGTTATATTTGCCTTTGGGGATAATCAAAGTATCAAGTCCACATAAAATACATAAAAAAATAAAACATATGGTGGATTTTTTGGTATACCTTTAAAAAGTATATATATATATATATATGCATATGTATATATATATAGATATATATATATATATATGCATATGTATATATA
>JBAMHW010000014.1:14178033-14219676 GCA_037177495.1 Rhadinocentrus ornatus
CGGGACAAAAACCACACTGCTCCTCCTCAATCCGAGGTTCGACTATCCGACGGACCCTCCTCTCCAGCACCCCTGAAAAGGACTTACCAGGGAGGCTGAGGAGTATGAATCCCCTTGTAGTTGGAGCACACCCTCTGGTACCCCTTTTTGAAGAGAGGGACCACCACGAGATGCTGCACAGCCGTTTCAGCCAAGACAGCCCTACAGCAGCCAGAGCCTTAAGGAACTCAGACCTCATCCACCCCTGGGGGCCCTGCCATTGAGGAGCTTTTTAACCACCTCAGCGGTTAGTGTATGTACATGCATTGAATTCAAGACATTTTATTGACCTGAAAACCTGAAGGAATTGCATTATTTTGTGAAGGACAAAAGAAAAATTACCTAGGAGTTAAAGAGCTGTATCACTGTCAACACAATTTTGTTCTTTCTTAACTCATCTTACATAATTATTTTCTAAAGTTTTTACACTGCCATGGCTCAAGTTCTTTTGTATTTAAATAAATAAAGAGGAAAGTCAGAGGCAGGCTGAATTCAAGTTTATGTGGCACTGGGAAAATCCTGGATGTGCTAACCCAAATAAAATAAAATCTAAATGATCTCACAATGCTGCACTGTACACTATTTCATGTTTTGTGAGATGTTCATTTTGATGCAACTTACTTTCCCACACCAGTTTGTGGTTCTGTCCTTTTTTCAAGCTGATGTCAAATAACCCGTTCATTGTTTATTTATTTTTTTTTTTTTTTACTTTTAAGATTCTAATGAGGTGTTTTGTCTTTTCTATTTTGCAGGAATGTTCTCTCTAGGCTGTTCCCGACCATAAGCCTGGAACGTCCTCCTCCCTAACTTGAATGACCTCAGTGCCGTTGGATTACCTCATTGAGTGTATTTGATCTGAAAGCGGATTCTTCTCGTGCTTCTATCTCAACAGCAAAACATAGCTAATAATTTCCATTGTCCCATTTTGTCCAAATTCACTCATTAAGCTTTAAAAAATTTCACAAATTAACTATTTTTTTAAGAACTCCTATAGCTGTAAACTTCACAAAAAATAGTCTGCTGAAAAATGGCCTCTGTGATGGAAGCAGCAGACATAGCAGTGGTAGCGCTGTATTTTGTCCTGGTGCTATGCATTGGGTTTTTTGCCATGTGGAAGTCTAATCGCAGCACTGTGAGTGGCTACTTCCTGGCTGGACGCTCCATGACATGGATAGTTATCGGCGCATCACTCTTTGTCAGTAACATTGGCAGTGAACATTTCATAGGCCTGGCTGGCTCAGGAGCAGCAAGCGGCTTTGCTGTAGGAGCATGGGAATTCAATGCTCTGCTGCTTCTACAGCTGCTTGGCTGGGTATTTATCCCTGTGTATATCCACTCGGGAGTCTACACCATGCCTGCATATCTGTCAAAACGTTTTGGTGGCAACAGGCTAAAGATTTACTTTGCTTGCTTGTCTGTGCTACTTTACATTTTTACTAAGTTGTCTGTGGACCTGTATGCCGGAGCTATCTTTATTCAGGAATCTGTGGGGTGGAACCTTTATTTGTCCATTGTTCTGCTAATCAGTATGACTGCCCTACTCACTATCACTGGTGGACTAGTTGCAGTGCTGTATACAGACGCCCTTCAGGCAGTGTTGATGATCGGAGGGGCTCTTACCTTAACCATCATTAGCTTAGCGAAAGTTGGTGGCCTAGAGGGTGTCAGAACTAAGTACATGCAGGCAGTTCCCAATGTTTCTGCCATAATCGCTGCTGGAAACTACACTTATTCACCTTCTTGTCGCATTGAGCCGAAACCAAACTCACTACGCATCCTTCGTGGACCCCTGGATGAAGACATCCCTTGGCCAGGATTCATTCTGGGCCAGACCCCTGCATCCGTTTGGTATTGGTGTGCAGACCAGGTCATTGTTCAAAGAGTGCTAGCTGCAAAGAACCTTGCTCATGCTAAATGTTCAACACTCATGGCTGGATTTCTCAAGATCCTGCCCATGTTTGTTATAGTCATTCCAGGGATGATCTCCCGCATCATGTTTGCAGATGAAATTGCCTGCATTGGGCCAGAACACTGCATGTCTGTGTGTGGTTCTCAGGCTGGCTGCTCAAATATCGCCTACCCACGCTTGGTAATGGCAGTGATGCCTGTGGGACTCAGGGGTCTTATGATGGCTGTCATGATTGCTGCTCTGATGAGTGATCTTGACTCAATCTTCAATAGTGCAAGCACCATCTTCACCTTGGACATCTACCAAACTGCGCGTAAGCAGGCATCTCAGCGTGAGCTGCTGATCGTGGGCCGCTTGTTTGTTGTTATCATGGTAGCAATCAGCATTGCCTGGGTGCCAGTTATCATTGACATGCAAGGTGGACAGACATATCTGTACATCCAAGAAGTCGCTGGCTACCTCACTCCCCCCATCGCCGCCCTTTTCCTGCTCGGTGTGTTCTGGAAAAGGTGTAACGAGAAAGGTGCCTTTTGGGGAGGAATGACAGGTTTCACGCTTGGTACCACGCGACTGATTCTTACTTTTATCTACCGTCAGCCTCGCTGTGACCAGCCAGACAATAGACCTGCCTTCATCGTTCATGTTCACTACATGTATTTTGCAGCTGGCCTCTTCTGGATTTCAGGACTGGTGGCAGTGGCAGTCAGTCTCTGTACCTCTCCGCCAGATGAGGAGCAGGTTCGCACCACTACAGTCTGGGGGCTTCGCAGCCTACAAAGGGTCCCCATGAAGGACCGAGAGGAGATGTACTGCCAGACTGAAAAGAGCCGCTGTAATGGCGCAGAAAGCCTTCTTAAACCGATGCCTCTAGATGTAAAAAAGGTGAAGTGCTTAGATGGAGCTGAAATTAAACTTTTGGTCCCATCAACAGACCATGACCCAGTAACTTCCAGTGCAGAAACGTCTCCTGCCACCACCCCTGCTGAACATCTTGGTTTTGGGAAGATGGATATGATCAGAGCAGAGGACGGCTGTTGTGGAAAAGGGCAGAGGAGTTGGTTCTTGCGTTTATTTAACTGTTTTTGTGGATATCAAGAAGGAGAACAGAACGCTCAGCAAAAAGTAACACAGGAAGATCCAAGAATCATTGCAGAGATGCTGTATGAGCCACCAAAAGTTAAAATTCTTCTCAACTTAGGCCTGATATGTGTGTGCTCTGTGGGCATCTTCATGTTTGTTTATTTCTCACTGTAGTTGAATGTTGCACTGAACTGACTGGAACTGATGTGGGAGCTTTTGCAAAGGTGAAAGTTATGTGAAAGGTTTTGGGCTGTTACAAATGGTTGAACTTTTGGAGATTTCAAGAAACTCTGTAATATTTACAGTTGTCTTTTGTAGCTCTCTAACAGGGATCCAAGCTTATTCTAATATTTTTTTAAATGATTAAAGCTTCTCCACATAAAAAAAGAAAATTGAATACCTTTATGACTTTAAATCTTATTGTTGTTAATCTTTCATTCAAAATACCAACTAGCTTTTTTTAGAATAGTTGTTCTATAAGTGAATTTAATATTTGCCTTATTTTACATATGCACTGTTTTTGTTTGTTCTAAAGACAAAACAAACAAACAAACAAACTGCAAATCAAATATACTGTGATTCAAGCTTTTTTACCTAGTTGACAGTAATTTTAGGATTATCTTCTGGTAATAATTTGTAACTATCCAGACCTTGTTTTTTATAAGAAAAGAAAACACTAAGAAGACTTGCTTAACTCCTGGTGTGCAACATGCCAATATGTTTTCAGTGATTATTAAAAATTCTGTTTTGAATTGGCCATGTTGCATCTAGAACCACTTTATCAAGCTAATACTATTTGATAAAGTTGTAAATTTTTTTCTTCATCCCCCTCCCCCCCCAAAAAAAACCCTGAAAGAAGCACAATATCACAAACTGTATTCCTTTCTATTAATTAAATCCTTATGTATATTTTTTTGTTTGTTTGTGTATTTTTTTTTTTACATTTTTTTTTTATCTTGCAAGAAAACAGATTGTACATTTGGATTGGGTATGTAGCAAGTTCCTACTGATAACCAAATTCCAGTCATATCTGGAGCTCTACTGCTTTTTGTCCCCCCCCCCAATAGTTTATATTCTGTTTTCTAGTTCTACTTAGTTACTTTTTTGTTTGTTTTTATTATGTATATGTGGCTTTCTTAAAATTTGGTTAACCAACCAAGCTGTTCATGCACTATTATATCATAACAAAAAGCTACAAGTACTAATGCTCATGACTCTGTATCAGTTGATGTCTGATCCCATTTTTTCATATCATGAAAAAGCTTGTCAAGTTTGTTGTTTTATTTTTACTTTAAGTACAATTATTTAAGGCCATAATATCAGCCATGATATACATTCCTTAAAAAAAATATACTATTTCTTGTGTATCTCTTGTGTGTCATTGTGCTAGTAGTGCACTGCAGTTATCTTTTTTCAAGTGCATTTTTCTATAAACCTACTACCAAGTGTATCTTATTGTGCAATGCCTAAGGGGAAAAAAAGGCAGGCAAAAAACACAAAATGAAGATGTTTTGTTTTTGTATTGAAATTTTGTAAGTTATTCCCACATTTGTTTAGAGCCATGTCATAAATTAGCTTAGTCATTAGTAGGTTTCTTTGTTATAGCATCAGTGAAGAATTGAAATTCCAAAACAAAAATGACATTTCAGACTATTCAGGTTTCGCATGGCTGGATGAATTCATTCATTATATGGTCAATAGTAATTCTAGTGTATAAAGCTGATCGCTTTCTGGATGGTGGTCAATACTTCTACAGTGTAACATGTCCACACATCGCCACCTCATAAAAATACAGTACTTGTATGCAACAGTGTTGACTGACCTCAGTCCAAAATGACAGAATGTGACAGTCCAGTCATCATCCATGTTAGACATAAATAATAGATAACATGAAGAATTGATGAGATGATTGCTGTATGGGAAAGAGCTTCAAGAGTTTTTCTTTTGTTCTGAGAGAGTATACATTGTAATTTATAAAACTTATTTTAAGAAACTAAGAATAAAGTTTCTGTGGAACCAAAAGAAAACTGTCTTTTCTTTCTTTGTATTCAGAGAATAAAATAAGTAAATAAGAGAATAAGTAAATAATTACATTAAAGTAATATGTAATATAAAGTCAGTTTTGCTCATTGTTGCTATTACTTCATTTAATATATAAATGATAAGCTAATACTTTAAATTTCATGTCAAGTAGCACAAGTTATTAACTCAAGACCTGCAGCATCTAAAACAATCTCAATTATGATCAGCTGATGCCACCATGCACAGCATGAAGTCATATCTATTATTTTCAATTTGGTAAATATATATTCAAAGAATATCTGCTGTTTACTTTGCAGTTAGTTTTTTGTGGTCCTGCTGCTATCTGCTCTAATTATAGCTTCTGAATAACTACATTGTTATAGGCTGTTGACAATTTGCGAAACAATCCAATGCTAGTTTCAGTTTGAGGTGTTCTTTTCAAACCTCTGGAGATATTATGGACAGGAGCAAAATCCTTACTTCCTATACATTG
Source organism: Rhadinocentrus ornatus (assembly GCA_037177495.1). NCBI lineage: Eukaryota > Metazoa > Chordata > Actinopteri > Atheriniformes > Melanotaeniidae > Rhadinocentrus > Rhadinocentrus ornatus. The sequence goes on from JBAMHW010000014.1 coordinate 14,183,577, forward strand.
GGCTCTCTGGTATTATTAACCAGGATTACATAAACCCCAACAAGGAGGATTAAACATGGATTATATGGTCCAAGGCTTCTTTACTCTAGATTCTTTCAATGAAAAAGCCAGCATCAGTAGCATAAGTCCCCACTTCCTTCAGTTTAGCTCCATGCATTCATCCATTCAGTAACCTCCCAAAACTAAAGAGTCGACTAAGAAAATATACTGTAAGCATTTATTCTGTGTGGCATGAAACCCAGAAGCCAATATAAAATATGCAAAATTAATCAATATAATATTGTATTTATTGAGTAATCTGTTTACTAATACACTATGAGTTCTTGGGAAGGGGGGGTCACAATTAGCACTTCTGAAGTAATCTAATTACCTATTTACATAGTAGTTCATCGCACCGATGTCCTTTAAATGTTAAAATGTAACATACACTTCGAAGGGAAGTGTGTAGGTTGCAGTTAGGAATAAATTAAGGAAGTTTCCAGCTTCTCCTGCCAATTTTTTTTAGCGAGTGCGACTACAGATTGAATTTTTAAGCATATTAAGACATATTTCAACATGGACTAAAATTTACAAAAAGAAGCACACCCTTTGCCTTATAAATTATTATTTGAAACACAAATGCCAAACAATGTTGTAACTGAGTTGGTCAGTTAATTCCTACTTGATGACCACTGTAATTACTTCAGCTGTTTCTGTATTTCCAAAAGTAAATAAGCTATTTCAGCAATACAACTGACTAAATAGCATAAATGCTTTGTGATAAATCATTTTGATTTGGAATCTTTTTTCTTTAAAATGTAATCTGCCATCTGAATGAACTTATTATGTTTAATTCAAAGTACAATTAGTCTTTAAAATGTTCAGAACATTAATAAAAACATCATAATATCCCTTAAGGACATTGTAACATGGCCAGCAGCAGGAATATAATAAAAAACAACAACAAAAAAGTTCCGATAACAAATTAATTTATCAATAAAGACAATAAAATAATGTACTTTTGATACTAGCTGACCAAAGAATACTTTGTTGCTAATAGTTGATTAAATAAGACTTTATATACATGAAATATAATAAGGAATTTTATAATGCAGCATCACAAGGTGACTTTAGTGATCTGAATGGCTCTTCCATTCCTGTTTACTAAAGTTTTACAGATGGGTAGTTAGTTTAACAGATTATTAACCAGTGCAGAATAAACTGTTTTTGAGTTACTACAGCATTGCTATAAACTAGGACTTCATCTCTAATTTGTTGCTGTTGTTTCACATCACTTGTGTTAGAAGCAATGCATGTTTTGAGTTTGACAGCCTTGTTTTTCAAGCTAGCTTTATTTCTCATTGTCATGTATCACTCAAGATCTATGACCCATTTCACTTACTCCTCTACCAGCCCCCGCTAGACGCATGCCCTGCCTCTTTCCCAAGAGGAAACTACCGTAATGATATTGTCCTTGTGGAAAAGTACTGGCATGCAGGCCATGCTTTGTTCATTGTCTGTTTGGACCAGAAAACATGAACAATAGTCTGATACAAATGCTTGAAATGGATGGATCAGACAGAAGAAGTTTGATAATATGAATTACAGTCTTTTGGTAATTATGAAGGTTTAAATTAACAGTACTTTTCCAACAACACACCATAACCTAAATGTAACCTGCTTAGTCTTCATCCTTTTATCTGTGTGAGTGCAGTTGGTTAGAAACTCTTAGTGGTAATCTTTTGGCAGAAGATGTTGAACACTAGGTCTTAAACGGTCACTAACACAGAACTTCAAAACACTATGTCAGCTCAAATGAATGATACAAACTGATGGGAGAATTAAGGTTTTGGGCGGTTATTAGGGTTAAGTTCTGTCATGACAATGCAGGCAGACTACACTGAGGTTTAGCACAACTCGACAGATAACTGCAATTCATAAACAAATTGATGCTAACAGGACAGTAAAACTAAACAAAGCCATTCCTATATTGACAGGATCAAACTTTCCCCCAGACTCACGTGGCACATAGTAGCAACATGACAAAAAAGATCCCTTGAGAGTAAAAACTAAAAACAAAAACTGAATGTAGTGACTCATTGGCCAAGGCCAAGCCTACACACAGGTGTTCCCAAGTGCAAGACTACTATGCATAGCCACAGTCAATGCCTCCAATACATCAATGACTCCAGTAGATTCCAATAAAAAAAAAATTTCTTATGAAATACCAAAACAACCACTTTTTTTAAAAAAAACAAACAGTTTATCATAGGCTAGATTCAATCTAATCCATATGCAATGGTTCCTTATGAGAACAACTCTCTGTTAAAGTGTCTTAAAGATAAATATTTGAATCCCATTTGACCTCTTGTCAAAAATATTGAAATTTGTAGCTCCAAAAGAACCAAGATTACCAAAGCAAAATTGTTGAGCTATAGTCTGCAAAACTGCATTTCACAAACTACTGGGTGACATTTAATTGGCCATTAATACTGGTTTTATCTTTCTGTTATCTCCCTACACTTGAAAGCAAATTAAAACGGAATTTACCTTCTTCGATTAGGAAAATGAAAAAACCCCACCACTATATATCCTATAAGTGCTGATTTGGATAAAGTTACCTAACACAATGCAAAATTGCCTTAGCCAAAGAACGTATGGTGAATTTCAAGCTAATTTTTGCTTCTGTTATATGAAGTGTGTGTTATCAGCTTTTGTTGTTAAAAGCAACAAAGCATACCTGAAGATTTCGATGTCCTATTCCAGGATTTTCTATTTCCATGGTCTTTTGTTGCCGTGCTGTATGCTGTTTGTTCTATGCCCCAAATGTCCCAGGTCTTTTTCAGACCTTATTGAAAGTCCCTAATAAGAATTTTAAAACACGGTCCCCAGGTATACATTTGCCTTTTATGACATCATCTATTTTGAAAACCCTCTCTTAATATAATAAATTTACAACATTGCAGCCACTTCCAATAACTTTCAAGGTTCAGGCACCGTGCTTTAAGTTCTATTTGTAGATAAATAGTAATAAAAAGTTAATATTTTAACTTGAGACTGCAAAAAATTTCCCCAAAACATAATAACAGGGTAGTATTTACACAATTTAACACAATACTAAATTGGTTCATAGTATATTTGTTATGGCAATTTTAAGTGCAGTAATATTTGGTTGTGACCATTCTTCTATATATATACGTATGTATATATGCAAACCTGTTGCAACTATGCAACAAGGGTGTCTGATTTCCCAGTGTTGGACTGATTCCTAATGTTGAACAACCCAGTTTGACTATACCTGTGGTGTGTTTCTGTATTTGCATTCATTTGTTTGTGTTGTGTACATATTCAGCACATGTTTTGGGGTGGGTCCGAGGTGGTCTTCGTGGTGGTGTGGCTTGGGTGCGTGCTTCTGGGTTGCTACCCTGTATGCTGACTCAGTTACTAAGTTGTCCAGTGTGTTTATACAGTGAGAGCTACTTTTGATACATTTGTTTTATTTTTTGTTGTTTTTTTTGGTCATTTATTTATTTATTTTAGGAACTCCTGATGATTGTGAGCTTCGTTTCCTTGTATAAGCCATAGAAAAGTCTCTGTTGTGTTTTTGTACGGGTGCACAAAAATAAAAAAATTGGTTGTTGTTAGTTTGGATTGAAAGGTTGTTGCCTCTTTCTTTTTTCTAGTTTTCTTTTTACTTTTGTTTACTAATCTCCTTTTATTTCTGTCCCCTCCGCTCAGATCCAGCAAGATCATGTAAATTCCATAATTCAAAATAATTAATTCAGGTTTTAAAATAAAAAATAAAAAAATGAAATTATTTAAGAGGAGACTTATATCCATCCAAGCTCCCCTTGGCAAAGCAAATTTTTTTGGCAGAACACAGCAGCCAGACCATCATTCTGGTTGCTATGATGCTAGACAGGACAAGGAAAAAACAAACAAACAAAAAGTGACAAAGGAAGTAATGTAACTCAATGAACTCCCTCACTAATGACCAACCTTGTTGTTGGCCCTTCAATAAAACCCCTTGAAAGCATCACTATCTGGTGTGCAGAAGTTTCAAGGATATATTCCTACAGCTTTGAAGGATTTTGCAATTAGTACGCACTGATCAGTTCATCTTACCACTCAAATGATCTCATGATATGAGTCAATGATGTTTCTCTGTTAAGACTTGTAAACATTGTAAAAGAAGAAATAGTTTATTCAAATTAGTGTTGTAAAACCATGTTACAAGGAAAGAAAACAGATTGCCTTTATCCCCAATATGATCACATCTTATTAATCTTTAGCAATAGCACTCTTTCTAATAGCTCAGCAGTTTAAACAATCAACAGTGTCGCATACATTTTTTTGCTTATGCTTTTAACCCTTTAATAAGATTTTTAAAGGTGGTATGAAAAATGTGAGTGACTTCAGAATGCTATATTCAGCAGATCTTTAAATAGAATAAAGCATCTAAAACGTTAAAATAAAAAAATCAATAAGAAATGCAAATTTTGATGTTATTGATTCAAATAAGATTTTAACCGCCTCACAGTGGGTTTTCAGCAGTAAAGGCAGAATTTTGGCACTTTGTAAAAAGATTTCTGGCAAAACCTTTTACAAACTTAAAATTGTCCCATGGTCTAACAAATCCAAATATTGAAATAGGTTTTCAATCATAAACAACACATCCTTCAGACTAAAGAGAAGATTTGCATTGTTGTTAGCACAGGCTTTAAAATTCAGCTTGTTGGTACAAAGTACAGTAATGCAAATAAATTGATTACTTCAACGCCAATAATATTTTAGGTATTGGAGCAAGATATGCTGCCATAAGATAAAGTCATTTTTAAGGAAAGCCTTGCTCATTACAGTAAGACAATGTCAAACAATGACCTGGACTGTTGAGCAATAAGGGATTGGAAAGCATTGCATTTTCAAGTTAAACAGAGTTTGAAAACATCCACATAGTATTGTCAAATGAAGCAAAACAGCTGTGAACGTGATACTGTTCCATCTGTTTTCCAATGTGTTGCTGGTTTAAAAAAACAGAGAAGAAATTATCTAGTTTTAGCATTTAGTACGCAATTCAATTGAATGTAGGCTTTGAAAGATTTGAAAATCATCATATTGTGTTTTCGTTGACATATTGCAGCATTTTTTGAAAAACAGATTCATTAAATGATTAATGCATAGTCATGGTTAAAAATAAGATACTGCAACTGTAATAAATAAACTAAGCTATATGTTACTTCTTGTTGGCAAATATATTAACATTTACAAAAGTTTATGTATTTTTCCGCCTCTGATGTTTTTCTGCTAACCAGACACTTTGAAGGTTTTAAAAATGTCTCTGTTGTTCATTCCCATTGACGTGACAACGGAAGCAGCCATGTAGGAAATGTGGTGTGGCCTTTCAAATATACAGCAAACACATAGTCATTGCATTCCTGGCGTTCCTTATGCACAGCCCAACTAAACTATGGCGGCATGCCTGGGATTCTAGCATTAATCCATTGAATAGGGCTTCAATGGCAAAAGGAAATATTTACCTGCTTTAGAAAAAACAGCAGAAAGAATAGTGTCTAAGGTCGAGACCTAATGGCTGTGAGTCAATGAAATAAACACCAGTGAGGCCATTTTTCTGCCTTTCTAGGTCAAACTGGCCAGTGACAACACCATTTTTTTAATTAGTGACAAATCAACAGCTGTTACTTGGGTGTAATGAATAAACTTTAGATAAAAAGATTGCTGATAAAATAGTGAGTTGTTGATGTGATCAGAAACAAAAACAGGTAATTTGATATATAAATGAATCAAGCCTTATTAGCACGTCTCATCCTCGTAAGCTGTAGTGTGTGAGGAAAACTGTCCTCAACACTGTTCTCGTGTGGTCTAATATTATCACGTGACCCTGAACTTACTGTCACTGCTTTAGAAAAAAGGTGATGCTGCATGGAAAAATTTAAGGCTGTGCAATGTTCCAAGTCTTTTCCCCCAAGTAGCCCCCACAGGACCTGAATTTAGTTCTTCTACCATGTTTTGTGTTTCATTCAGAGGTATTTCACTAGAATGACTGTTGTAATGTAAAAGACAGAGGATATGACAAGTTGAAATGTTATCATGGTCTTGCAATGATTGGAAGAGACGAATAATTTACAGTGCATCAAATCATTAAATGATTTAAGCTTATGGAAAGAATTTCAGTGTATAGAGTGCAAGGGTGCAAACCTAAGCTGGACACATGATCTTCAATCCTTTAGACAGCACTGTGCCAAGCACCATCTTTCATCAATAACTGATATAACCACTTTAGCTAGGAATTATTGTGGGGGGGCATGTTTAAAATGTACTATATGAAGTTATGTTCATGATTTCAACGTATGGCTTCTGTGGAAAACAAAAGCCTCATGTAACCTTGACCAGAGGGGGCATTAACTGCTTTGAGCTAAGAATAACCATCACACAATGGAAACATAATTTTTATCCAGACTGTTATCAGCAATAAATTCAGGGAATGTGTGGAAGGTTTCTAAAAAAAAACTCCCAAAAAACATGACAATAATAATCCTTTTGCACATCTTAAAGTGTTAAATGTGTTATTTTCAAGAATAATTTAGCAATGTACAGCCAACAAACAATAGCATTGCAAATGCAAAACGATGCATTCCTCTGAGCTGCACTGTAGTCACCACATGATTTGGATTCACCTCGTTTGTATTAAAATAACAACCGAAAATACTCATCCCCATGTATCACCATGCAAGAATAATATATAAAGGATTAAAGATGATTATAACAATATCTCTGTTCGGGTGTAACTGCCTTTCCGGCAGGTCAGTGAGATTACATGAGTGATCATGACCTGTGCAGGAGTGATAACATCTCATGAGCTCATGAGCATGAATGGAAAAGTACTGCAGTGTTGCTCTCCAAGTATAAACAAATCAGAAGGATGGGATAATAACCAAGAGAATGATTCCCAACATGTACAAGTTACAACCGGCTATCTTTCTATATATTCAACAGCTAAATGAATCATGCATGCATGAAACAGGGGTGCATGATCAGGTATGACTGCCCTTCCAATTACAAACCCATTAAAGTTGTTATTGTACACTTTTATGATTTGTAGTCATAAATTATATTATCATATACTCCTGTGAATCGCAGCAGATTACTGGACACTTTATGAATTACATATACACACACCATCCTGCCATCCAGTATGATCCTGCCTTCACGTGCAAAAGTATGTATTATGTATTACTCAAGCTTAGCTGGGGGTTTATGGTTCACTTGCCCTTGTGGCTCTTATGCATATGTCACTCATGCCTTGGGGTTTCTGTTGCTTTTTTGGTCAAACTCTGACCTCTGACGTTTAATCCAGCCAAGCTTGTGATGATGTCAGATGACTTCTGGTGAAATCAGTCATCACATGCTCAAAGGGAGCTGTACCTCACAACAGTTTTAATCAAACTTTACTCAAACATTGGCATCATATGGTATTTTGTTCTAACCTTTAAAATGCTCTTTACATGCTACATTGTGTTTGCAATTAGTTTTTTTTGTTTATATTAAAAAATCGCAGAATATATAAAATTCATTATTTGCAAACATAAAGTGTTGGACAGTAGAAGCAGTTTAGCCTAAACAGAACAAGGTCTATTATGATCCAAAAGCCTCTGAATGTAACTAATGTTACAGATACTTACGATGTTGTATGTTTTAAGGGATTTTTGTACCTTCCCGACATTCATTGGAATTTTACTGTAAAAACAGATTACTTACCCAAACCTTGTTCAAACAAGACAAGACATAACAACGCTACCTGACACCAGCAGGACAAGGCTCCTATAAACAGTTAGAGTAACACAATAAGACTTTGGTCCGGGTTCCAAACTCGCTGCACCACAGTCTGACTGAGAATCTGATGGATGTCAACAAACTTGAGCAACTGTGGCACAGAGCTGTTTTTACATGTGGGGAACCTACAAACTATTAGACAAGTGTTTTAATTATAGGTTTGTGGTAAGTATAGGATAATCTGTTTAAGTCTTGTTTTTGTAATCATTGCAAACCCTGGGGAAATCTGGTTTAACCGTTTGAGACCTTTCCCCATTTTAAGGCCTCAAAAATATCATATCGTGAAATGAGTATATTGTATCTCTGCTACCATTTATTCTAATATTTCTGGAATCATAGTAAAGAGAACACTTGTTAGATTTGTGAAGATGTGTAAATATCAGTATATGTATTACTGATGAAGAATTAATAAAGATGGCATGTAGCACTAATCTCTTTAGAATAATGCAGCTGCAACTCTAAACCTCCATTAAGTCATAGTGTATGTAAACATGTCTGCTAAAGCCAACTCTGATAAAAGGCAGAAAAAGAATAGAGACGTTTTTTGCACAAACAGTTCATGCAAACTCTCCAGAATGACTATTTCGACACAGTTTGGCACCATCTGTTCATAATGTCTGGAAATAGAGTAAAACTAACTTTTTTCACTTCATGTTTAACTTTATCTTTTATTTCATTTAAGGTACATTCCAGTTCTGACACTCCGGATGATAAAGCCAACTACTTTAAAAAATGTGACCATTAGTTGTCACAGTTAAAACAAACTGGTTGCTTTCAGAACAGAGCACAGTTTGGCCCATACCATTAAACCTTGGCCACAAGCTTGCAGCTTAAAGTGACTCTCCCATGAGCTTGATCTTAGCTGTAAACAAGAAGATACTGATATTCTATAGGTTTTTGCAATATATGTATAATTTATTGGTGAAAGCATCAGTTGTACTGGAACCTGCTGTCAGTTTATTGCAACATGTAGTGTGCTGTAATGGGCTTTCACCACACTGAGTCTGCTGAAAACTGATCAGGGGATGAAAAGAAACACAGGAAATTTCCAGTCATTATAACTTGGTGCACACTTTTTAATGTTTAACTTCGGAAAATTAAGTTTTTTTTCAGAATGGTGCATAGAAATGAACAATTTTTACATGATAATTGCCCTGCACTTGCATTAGATGTAGCGTTCTCTCATTAATTTTGTGTCATACAAGGACAGTTTATGCATTTTCAAAGATGTTTTCAGCAAACAATATATTAAGTTAGAATATAATGCTTACTAGAGAAAGTAAGCATCGGTCTCCTGGCATTGCATGGAAAAGCCTAAATGGTCTGGGAATGATCAGAGGTAGAAGACAATTACAAAATGCAGTTTAAAACAGAAACAAAGCTGAGGTGTCCTTGAAGAATAAATACATTTCTAAGGACTCCTGGCTGCTGACAGTTTCCTCATAACAACAGTTTTGTTGTTTGCTTAGACAATGTAGTAGAACAAAAGGTAAGCAATGCTTTGTTGATTGGGAGGAAATCACTTATGGAGGTCATATTTCACATAAAGAAATATGCACTATGACTCTTAAATATCTTGAGTTATACTGCCATCTAGAGTAAGCAGTTATATAACCACTGGACAGGGAGTAAAGGATTCCTTCAAATTCCTTAATAAAAATAGTACATAAAAGTACAAATGATTTCATTTTGAGCAGCAAAAAGTCTTAGGGCTTTTTAAGCCTTTTTTTTTTTTAACCCACAAAATCTTAAAAAAAAAAAAAAGAAAAAAGATTTTATTAACAGTATATATGATTTTCAACACAGTAATACTGTGTTGTTTACAGCTAAAAAACACCAACAACACATTTTTGGGTGCACGACCCCTTTAAAGAGTTTTATGACTTGTTGCATGTTGTTTTAATAACTCATGGGCTATATCATAGTGATTTCCAGTTCTCTTTTATGTCTGACAAATTTATTCATGTCATCCGGATTCCAACTTGGTAGCAAAAAACAAACCAAAAACCATTTCTTTTGTTCTTTATTTTAACTTTTCTCATCTGTTTGAAATATTCAGGGTGGTAACAAACTGTAAAAATAGTTTAATTTAGTGTAAAACTATAGCTATGACTTTTTCAGGTGAATTTCATTTGGTTTTGTAGTTTGGTGATGGCACCAAAGCAGCCTGGGGATTCAATCAGTCTGTTCTTATTTTGGATAAACTCAGAAAATTTGCTTGTTACATTATGTTTTTAAATTTTTTTTTATTTTTTTTTAATTTTTTTTTATTTAGACAGGTCAGTTAATTTCACTAAAACATACATCTAGACTATTAACAACAATATAATTGCACCCATTTGACATGTCTAAAAAGAGGTAGGGAGAAGTAAAACTAATTTATTCCTACTCCTTCACCCATAATTAATAATTACACCTTATAACTATCCCGCTTTCCAAATTATGGATTTAAGAAAGGAGACTTAATACATATATACATAAATACATATATATACATATATATACACACATATATACACACCATACTTACACACATATACATACCATATACCCATACATACACATACACATACATATCCATATGTACACACACCTACTCATACATAAATACATACCTGTATGTGTACATACACACATGTACACATACATATACACATATTCACACTGCATCATATCGAGAAAATGTGATCTAAAGTTCACCTCAAGTTATCATCCACGTACTTATTACGGAACATCAGTCTAAGTTTTTTTTTTAAACAACCTCATACTTGAACATTGCTTCAGCTTTTGGCTGAGTTTATCCCAGACCCTCACCCCACTGACTGATACGCACATTCTTTTTAAGGTTGTTCGTACCTTGCTGGTCCTGAAGTTAAGTTTTCCCCTGTTACTATATCCCCCCCCTCTGTCGGTAAAAGGTTTCTGAATGTTATCTGGTAGTTGTTTGTTCCTTGCTTTATACATTAACTTTGCCGATTTAAATCCTACCAGATCTGGGAGTTATAATAAACAGGAGTTAATAAATAGCTCATTAGTGTGGTCCCTAAAACCCACTTTATCAACCATCCTAATGGTTCTTTTCTGGAGTGTGGACAGCGGTCGGAGTGAGGATTTGTAAGTGTTGCCCCAAACTTCCACACAGCAATTTTCAAAAAATATTTAGCTTTACTGAGGACTGAAACAGTTTTGTTTAATCTGGCTTGAAAATGTTGAATGTGCGGTTTCCAGCAGATCTTTTGGTCTATTGTCATCCCCAGAAACTTTATTTCTTTCACTCTATTTACATTTACTCCCTCTATCACAATTTTAACTTCACTGTTCCCCTTCCGATTTCCATACAACATTAATTTTGTTTTGTCTAAATTCAATGAGAGTTTATTTACATCAAACCACTTTTTCAATTTATTCAGTTCTAAGGTGATTTCCTCCATGAGCTGCTGTTAGGTCTCCCCTGAGCAGAGAATAATAGTATCATCAGCAAACAAAATAAACTGTAGTCTTTTAGAGATATTACATATGTCATTTATATATAAAAAAAAAAGTTTTGGTCCCAGTACCGACCCCTGAGGAACACTAAAAACAATGTCCAAACATGAAGACTGACAGTCACCTATTTTTACAAATTGTTGTCTATTGCTTAAATAACTTTTCATCCATTTTAAAGCCACTCTCCTGATTCCGAAATGCTCCAGTTTATTAAGTAATATGTCGTGATTTGTTGTATCAAATGCTTTTTTAAGGTGGACAAACACTCCAACTGCAAATTTCTTTTTCTCAATGGCACTAGTGATTTCTTCTATTAGTTCCAGGACCGCTAGTGATGTCGATCTTTGTGATCTGAATCCGTATTGACTTTCTGAAAGCAGTTTATATTTATCAATGAATTTTTCCAATCTGTGACTAAATAATTTTTCAAGATTTTGGAAAATTGAGGGAGTAATGAAGCCGGCCTATAATTAGTAAATAGGTCTCTGTCTCCAGTCTTGTACAGTGGGATGACTTTTGCTATTTTCATATGTTTTGGAAACTTAGTTTGGAAAGATAGATTACAGATATTTTTCAATGGTTTAACAATTAACTCAATAACCTTTTTTTTTTATTATCGTCATGTCTATGCCATTGTAATCAGTTGATGTTTTACTTTTGCACTTATTTACAATATTTATGATTTCTTTCTCCTCCACTACACTTAAATACATTGAGTTTAAATTTCTGCTTTTAAGTGTATCACCCCTTTCATCAAGTAATTCGGGGTCAATGCATTCCATTTTTCAGTGTAACGGTACAAATCTATAGTACATTACTTAAAAACAAAGCAGTTAACATGAGTGTTAAGCTTTTAGACGTCTGTATTTCTGATTTATTTAGTTACTTGTTTTAGTGTTTTCTTTTCAGTATGTGCTCATTATTTGTTATTCTGTAATAACTTGAATAATTTATTGTAAACGTATTGTGTTTTCAGGAGTCTTTTGTTAAATAATCTTTCATTAATGTCTTTTTAAATGTATTTTATCCTCTTTTAAGCTATTTGGAAAAATCTGTTTTCTGTATTTCACATTAACTTTTTAGAAGAGCACAATTTATTTTCTGGATTCAGCTGTGGACATCTTTGTGCGCATGGCCAAATCCAAAAGAAATGAACACTCTAATGACACCTTGGAAGACTGGACTGCTCAGATACAATAAAGGACTTCATGGCTAATTTTGCAGCTAAAATTATGCAAAAACTTGCAGAAGTAGTAGCAGAAGTTATGAAAAATCAAGGTATTTATGTTATCTCCTTTTTGCAAACGCTTTCTCTTGAATTGCATCCCTTCATCCGCAGCAGTGAGGTGATACCACTAATTACAGCTTTTCTTATGTAAGTCAGCTTTTTCATTTGTTGATAATGTGGCCTCCATGTCAGATAGTTTAAGGAAAGAGAGACTCTCTTGACTTTACTGTAGATTGCTAAGGGGTACTGCTTGGTGCTCTTAAACTTTTACTGCCACAATATTCTGTGTTGTGTTGTTTATTGTAAAATAAAAAATATATATGGTAAACTGTGTGTGATTTAGAACAAAGCTAACATAGAAACCCAATCATTGGTTATATGATAACAGAGGCAAGGATCTGATAAGAAACTAACCTTATTGGATAAATAAATCAGGGTATGGGGATAGCACTAAACAAAAAACGAACTTATCAAAACAAAAAACAGCACATCAAAACCAAACACACTCAAATTTAACTCAACCAAGTCTATCACACAAAAAAACTATGTATATCAGACCAACACAGCATCAACACACATCATATTTAACAATAACAGAACAATTTTAGACAGGCCAAAAATGACCACACAATCAACAGATCATCACATCAAGCACTGAGACATTTTATCAGATATATAGGCATGGTTGAGGTTAAAACGGGTATAGGTTCATTACTGCTAGCCCTTCAGTCCTGATCTTTTTTCCAAAGAGTGTAGCATTTTAAAACCAAAATGTACTTGTCCTCTTACACACCTTGAAAAATAATATTTGGGCTAATATAGTCTGCAAAGAAAAGATTACAGTAAAAATCACTGTCATGGCACTGTCTCCACATATATCAAATCAGTTGGACATAGAAACCTGCACCTCAGTAGCAAAAGTTGCTATAAAGAGGCCACACCACAGAATTAGATTGCAAATTGCACATACCAAACTCATAGGACCACATATAGACAGAGCAAACACCATACATGCAGATTGTTTGAGTTGCTCATTTTACACCTGTTGGCAGATTGAACCATGAGCTGTCACTTAAAACACACCAATGTTCTCTACTATATAACCAAACATCAGTTTAGGTTCTTGAAATACTTTTTTTTCCTTATGACAAAGTCTCTCAAAAAGACATCAGATGGAACAAGTATTGTAGTTAATAAACCACAACTGTCATCCTTTGCAATTTTCCTTTCTCACTCGCCATAGTTTTATAAATAGCATTCAAACAACTGGTCTCCTAAAAATGGGCTTGTCCTGCCTGGGTAGGAGGAAGAGTGTTGCTATGTATGGTATCCACCCACCAGTACATCATAGGCCCAACAGCCCTTCTCTTTGGTCTTTTTGTCCACTGAGAGAAGGCGTAAAAGAGTTATCACAGTGGGAGAAAGAGTAGAAAGGAAGCTGGTGGATTTCTTTGGGGATGCCTGAGAACTTCAACTAACTGATCACTTTCTAACATCAACTCCTGCAGCATTTCCTCTCCCTTCACAGGCCTTGTGTGAGCTTTCTAGTTGTACAGGCTCATCCACTGCAAGCAAACCATACTCTGGGACTGTGTGGTAGCTCTGGACTATGCTCTGGCTGTTCTTGCTCCCTTGCTTGAGCTTTGTGACTCTGGCACCGGCCGAGAAGGGCCTGGAGTTCCCACAGTATGATGGGAAGGATCGTGTTCTTGATATCAATGACAAGAACTACAAGAAAGCCTTGAAGAAGTACAATATGCTTTGCTTATATTATCATGAGCCCATACCAGATAATAAGGAGCTGCAGAAACGACACCAGATGACTGAGTTGGTGCTTGAGGTAAAGTATGAGGTAGAAGAGAAGTAATGCATGGAGAAAGCAGGGAAGGGGAGAAGGTTGTAGATTAAAAGGAAATAACAGAAGGAGAAAAGCAATGTTAATCTTAAAAATAATCATTTTGAAAAAAATTAATAAAAAAATAATATGACTTCCATTAGTTGAACACTTACAACCCAGTTAAACAACCTTACAAAAACTCCAGATTTTTCCTGTTTAATGTGTACAGTATTTCCACAAGGTCAGTGTGCTTTGACTTTAGGAGGGCACAGTTTTCCAGTGAGATGCAGTGTGTCACAGTAGTGCTGTTAAAGTTATTTCATCCTATTTCAATTCGCATCTCCATCACATAGAAATGCATGAGGCTTGTTCACGCTGTGGCTCTCCTCTGCTGGCAGAAATAGGCCAAAAGCTAATGAGCCTTTCTGAGTTGAAGGGCACTGCTGCCTTCTCCTTAATGGTGCACAAAGCAAAAGTAAGACCTGAAGGTATTTTGAATTGAGCTGGAAACTAATGAATGGATTAAATAGATCTGTCTGAATAACTAATAGTAGTGCAATATGGTCTAGCTCATATTACACAGAGCTGAGGACAAATTCCTCTTTGACCTGTTAAAAGTAATCTGAGCCCAGACGTGCCATCCTGATATTAGCTTCACTGGCTTTAGACAACACAGGTGGGCAGATCTGCAACAGTCAGGCACCCAAGAAACCACATAGAAAGAATTTGTGGTAGCCGACCACAGTTCACTCTGCACGAGTGAATTCTGGTGCAACATTAAAGCTAGTTTGTGCAACGAATCTGCAGTTTGCTGGTGTTTCTGCAGTTTACAACCAGCTTGAGGTTATTTTATAATACTGTTGTTCGTTGATGGTATAACAAATTAAATCAAATTTAAAGTTTAATTGATTTGCTTTTAATATTTTTTTTTTACCAATATGCCAATCAATGACAAGTCTTGCATTTTAGTATTTAGAACAACTTGGAAAACATAAAAAGAAAACCCTTTTTAATAAGTGGAGCTGATATTTGTGGGCAGTACCCACTCAGGCCTGTGGAGCTGACCAGTCAGAGCAGACTAGGATTTCCTGGATGGGGGGTCGACTCCTTAATTTCTGATAGTCATCACAGTTCAGTTTAGAGGGAAATCAAATTTATTTCACTTGGCTAATGTTACAATAGGTAATTTTTGGGATCCAGATTAAATTGAGATATTATATCATATTTAACTAAATGTTTTAAATGGGACCATTTCTTTCTTTATTTTAATTTTGCTTGTATTTACTTAAAAATCTTAAAAATACTGCTAATGTTGCAATTTAAACTCTTAATTATGTATGAAGAGCAGCAGTCATATTTATATTTTTACTTGACTAAGAAAGAACTAAAAATACAAAATGTCTTTTACATTGCTTTACAGTATTTGCAAATGAGATATTATGTATATGCCATGACTTGCATGCACCTACAGTAGTGAGTACAAATTAACTTCTAAATAAATGTTTTGGATGATTTCTTTCCAGTAGTCTAAAAGCTGTGGAAGCAAAACAACAAAATTAATAAAAAAAGATAAAGTTTTACTTATCATGCATTCTATCAAATCATTATTTTGAAATTAAAGTTTTAATGGTTGATTATTAACTTTCACACTCACTTGTTGGCGGTTAAATGCCATTATTAGGACATTTGCACCATTAACTGTCACCAGTGGGAGCAGTTTAAAAACGTCACTATGTCTGCTCATTTGTGTGCCTGCTATTCTTGTAAATTAAACCAAATGGAAATCCACTTGTGCATTTTGTACTACTGGTAGCAAAACCTGCACAAGATACCTCTGTTATCTTGTTCCTTCCTTTCTGGTAAAAGAGGCCCACTTTGCCTGAAGTCCTGTACTGTACTTCACATGACAATTGCCAGAACAATTGCATACAGTATATTCTCACTTTAGTTATATTTAGAACAAGGCAGGCTGGATGATTATGTAACTCTATCCCTCTGCCCCTGCAGCTCTGTCACATTGCCAACTTTGGTGCTGCTGTCAGGGTACTGCTCACGAACATGACCTCATTTAATGTCTTAACTATGCTTGCACTTTTGTTTACAAAGCTTAACATCCAAAATAAATGATTGTCTATCTGTCTTGTCTCATTTTGTCCTCAGACTTCTATTCTTTCAGTTTAACCCTTCATGATGTGTTTCTCTTGGCTTCAGCTTGTAGCTCAGGTAATGGAGGAGAAGGACATTGGTTTTGGGATGGTCGACTCACAAAAAGATGTAAAGGTGGCAAAGAAACTAGGTGAGTATGAGCACACACCCTTTTTAAAAATGTACCTATCATGACTGAGAACTTCCTCTGATCACAGCTTATGAGCTATAAATCTGATCAGTCTTTAACATTTCATTTTTATCTGACTGCAGGTTTGGAGGAGGAGGGAAGTGTGTATGTTTTTAAGGAGGACAGGATGATTGAGTTTGATGGCTTTCTTTCTGCTAACATTCTGGCAGAGTTCTTGCTGGATGTGAGTAGATTAGCCTCTGAGCAGATTCTTAAACAACACCAGTCTTGCACAAGTTATAATCACAAAATGTTTCCTGTATGTCTCTAGCTACTGGATGAGCCAGTGGAAATCATAGAAAATGCTTTGGAGTTGAGAGCCTTTGATAGAATGGAGGAGAACACCCGGCTTTTTGGCTTCTTCAAGAATGAAGACTCTGAGCGTGAGTAGATTTGTTTTATAAAATGAATGACCTTTTGCAGCCTGAACACAGCTCCCCGCCCTGTTTAGATAGGTCTGCATTGGAGTTTCTGTGCCCTTCATTATAACATGATTGCATTTTAACCCCCTCATCTCCATGGATTTACAGATCCAATTTTACCTTTACTGCTAACACAGCTGCCACTGCCTTTTCACATGCTTTGAAGAGGCCGAGTCTGTAGTTTACTCACAGCAATGAGCTGCAGTTACATCCCATCTGACCATCTGTGGGAGCATTACGCTGAGGTCAAAGCTTAGCTATTTCCGCTCCCTGGCGTGCAAATGTCAAGTATACAACAGCCAAAGAAGGGAGAAACTGATCTGTGATCACGTAGATTACACGAAAAACATTATTATGCAACATCAGCACTGCTCTGTAAATAACTCCTTCTTCCTCTGTTTATCTATCAGATTATGAAGCATTTAAAGAAGCTGCAGAGCAGTTTCAGCCCTACATTAAATTTTTTGCCACATTTGAGAAATCTGTAAGTTACAAACAAATGCTTACAATTACACAATGATATTACTATTATCGTTTTTTAATGATCTGTCTTTGCTGCTTTAGGTTGCCAAGGAGTTGACTCTGAAAATGAATGAGGTAGACTTCTACGAGGCCTTCATGGAGGAGCCCGTCACCATTCCAGGCAAAGCTCACTCTGAGGAGGAACTGGTCGACTTCATAACTGAGCACAGACGGTAAACAAAGAGCAAATCAACTTGTTCTGCTTTTATCTGAATGAATTTTTAATCGTGCAAATAACATTTTACAATTAGCAGTATGAACACGTTTTTTAACATCTGATCTCTTCTGTGCTGTCAGACCAACCCTTCGAAAGCTGCGTGCAGAAGATATGTTTGAAACCTGGGTGAGTAAAGAGCTTTAATAATTTTAGTTATTCCCTACAATTGATAGTATATTAATATATCTCACATTATATCCTTTGTTTTAGGAGGATGATATCGAGGGCATCCACATTGTGGCTTTTGCAGAGGAGGAGGACCCTGGTAAGAGTGTAATATGTTGTTGAAATGATTCCTCTTGCAAAAATGGAAGATTTTAAGTATTTGTGTCGTGCCAAATTCATACATAAACAGAGAAATTATGAAAATGTAACAATTTAAGCTGAAACAATGGTGAAAATTAAGTAATATCAGAACATGGGAAACAATCAGCTACATCTTCTCCCTGATTATTAAGAAACTTATTTCAGAACTTAAAACTTCCTGCTCCAAAAGTTTTTGTCAGAGAACCTGAGGGAGCTTTTTGTTAACATGCTGCAAGCATGAAAGTCACACAAAGTGAATAAGCTTCTGGAGCCATTGATAGCATGTTTATTTCAAAATTTTCATTAATGCTGTTAACTGGATGTTTTTGCAAATTACTGAAATGTTTAATTGGGAAATTTCATGGTGATATCTACACTAGAGAATGTCTTTAAAAGGCTGGAAACATTTGGGAAAGCATCAGAAAATCACAACAGCCAGTCAGAAAATAAATAAATAAATAAAAGCATTGCTAACTGTTGTCTTCCAGATGGTTATGAGTTCCTGGAGATCTTAAAAGAAGTGGCCAGAGACACCACTCACCTTCCTGACCTCAGCATCATCTGGATTGATCCTGATGACTTCCCACTGGTGAGACTGACATTTCTTGGCTTAAATAGACAGGAAGGATTAGCAACATAGAAAAAGTGGCTAAATGTAGCATTTAAGTAACAAATACAGGTCTGACTTTTCCCTACTGCCTTCTTTCAGCTGATTCCCTACTGGGAAAAGACCTTCAAGGTGGACCTGTTCAGACCACAGATTGGAGTTGTCAATGTTACAGATGTAAGTTCTTGAAAGTCTGTAAATGGCTGACTGCCTGATGTGATTGCCATCACAGTTGTTCATGTCAGTGTTTGATGTTTCTGTGTGTGTGTGTGTGTGTGCATGCAGGCAGATAGCGTGTGGATGGAAATGGAAGACGAGGAGGACTTGCCCACAGCTCAGGAGCTGGAGGACTGGGTCAAAGATGTGCTCTCAGGCAAAGTTAATACTGAAGATGATGATGATGATAATGACGATGATGATGATAAGGATGACGACGATGATAATGATGATGAGGACAATGATGATGACAAGGACGATGATGATGATGATAATGACAACGATAATGATGAGGATGTGGAAGATGGCAATGATGATGACGATGATGATGATGATGAGTAATCCGTATTCTGCAAGTAGTAAACGCTTTCTCCTTTATATTAGAAAATTTTTTTATTGGAAAAAACAAACAAACAATATTTCTAAGAGCTTGCATAAGATTTTAATTCATTCAAATATTCAGTATCCCAAAAAGTCAGTTTTGACTCTGTAACTGCTGAATAAATAAATATGATTGTTAAAAAACTGAATGAACTTTTTAAACGAACAGCTTTGACACCAAAATAATTGAATCTTGGTGTGAAAGGCTATGAGAGCATGTGTCAATCTCATCTTGTCAATCTCATCTACTGAGTGCCTGCAGTAGGAAGTAGATTAAAAATTAAATCAACTCCAGTGTGGAGTGTATTTTTACTGTCTGTAATTTTAATTGATCTTATTTGGAATGTGTAGTAAGTGGCTCTTTAGCATTTTCATTTCAGAGAAACTCTTTTTTTTAAATCTCCATTGTCTCTGCAACAGCTGCAAGATGCAAGGTGGGAAAAAAGGAGTTCATCAGGAAATAGCCTAGTTGCCATGGTTACTTTTCAGCCCCTAGTGATCAAATGTTGCAGAGATGGATGACTTGGCAACTTCATAACTGAATGTTTATTAAAAAAATTAAAATCTGAATAGATAACATTTGTTAAGCTATTGGCTATCAACAAACAAACATGAACCTCTTGGTTGATTTCTGTTTCTCATGGCTGTTGTTTTGAGCAGCTGGGTAGGCGTACAGCCAATCAGGAAGTGTGATGTGGTAAGCAAGCTGCTCAACTGTGCTGTTCTTTATAGTATCAAACCCACCGTATTAACACTGTAACAACCTGGCACATGTGGCCCTTGTGGACATCTTCCAAATGTAAAAATATTCAGGTATATGGTTCCAGAAACTGCCACAGACCAGCAAAAGAAGAGAGAAGATTAAGAAAAGCAAAGTAGTTTTCATTGTAGTGTCCAACCATTTTGGCCTGTAAATTTGCCAGTACAAAGTGTGAGTAACTCCTTCAACTGCTTAAAATAAAAAATTCAATTCCTTTTACTCTCACTTAATCTTAGAGCTTCGACTCATTGCCATTACTGACAGTAAAAGTAGGTTTGATTGGTAAATATGTTTTCCTCTTTCAGGTGCTTTTATACCAACCTTTGTCTCAAGTAAAACATTTTTGTATGTAATGTTTGGTTTATCTAGAAACAGTATATTTTCTACTCAAAAGGTTGTAACCCTAAAATCTGCAGATAGAGAGACAATACTGCCATTACACCAGTGCAAAGGGACATGGAAGCCCAGTCAGATAATTATTTCTGCTTGACACAGCATAGAACAAGCCAGGCCTTCTACTGCTACCTGCAGAAACACTGCTGCATAGTGCCACAAGACCCACACACTGCATATAGGAATCCCACACTTCACTCTGAACCCAATTATGTTCAGAAGGAAGGAAAGAAGAAGAAATGGAGGAAGAAGCCATTGTGGATGCACCAATCACACAGTTCTGGACCAATTCAGCTCTTTATCACACTATTTTGCAAAGACCATACATTAATTCTCAGAAACAACAGAGGTCGAAACATCTTGCCATCCTAGTTGTAAATACTTCAGACATTATGGGGAAAAATTAGGGAGACACATTTTATAAACGGAAGATCATATTGATAAGGCAATGACAATTTAATCTTATTTGTTGAATAACAAATAAGAAGAAGCGAAGATGTTCTAGGATAGAAGAGGGTAGAAAATAAGAATTTCTCATTGTGGCTTATCCCAGAAAGAAATCACAGATGAAGCTACTGTTTTCCTTGGCAGGTAATTTAGCCAACATATGCGCAATATATGCCTAATGGTATGCAGAATACCATCTCTAAATGCTAATGTCAAATAGTAAAGTAGGTGGAGTATAGCAGCAGAGGTGCCATTCCTGTC
The DNA here is from genome assembly GCA_037177495.1 of Rhadinocentrus ornatus. Taxonomy (NCBI): domain Eukaryota; kingdom Metazoa; phylum Chordata; class Actinopteri; order Atheriniformes; family Melanotaeniidae; genus Rhadinocentrus; species Rhadinocentrus ornatus. Next base: position 14,204,825 of record JBAMHW010000014.1, read on the forward strand.
AAGATCAGGAAGCTTCAATTCACACAGGCTCACTGCAATTAGAGAATAGAAAATTAGAAAAATGTTACATAGTGTGATTATTCAACTTCAGCTATGACATTCAGATAGTAGGGTCATGGTGTAAACAAAATAAAAAGCACATTTTTTTTCTGCCTTCAACGTTTCAGGTTTCTGATGGCGGTGTGATGATGTGGGGCAAGCACATTTTGGGCTGCTCAGCACCATTTGAGCATAGTTTAAACATCATAGCTGATTCTCATCATGGATGTGCAGCTGACAAATCTGTAGCAACAGTGTGATACACTGTCAATATGGACCAAAATATCTGAGGAATGTTTCCAACACCTTATTAAATCTATGCCACAACGAAGTGGTAGCGGGACTGTTGAGTGTGTGGATGCAATTTGTTGCAAGATATTGATTTTGTTTAATAGGGTTACTATCTCCTATCTTAACACACGATGTCAGTATTTATCTTCAATTTTGGCAACTTACATGCCAAAAGCATGAACAAAGTCAATTTTATGTTCAGTTGAACACAGAATTAATTAAATGTTACAAAGAATAAAGGATACGAATTGTACAAAAATATAAGAATTCCATATAATTACAACCTGTAGTGAGGTTACAGGCATCTACAATAATACCTCCAAAAATCAAGTTGAAATAAATATGTTGCTCAACCAGACAACTAGACTAATCCGACCACTGACTTGATCATTGTTACATTAAAATTCAACATTAACTGGTGGCACCAGAGTCAATGCAAATATTTATCTTTTTATTTTTACAAACTTTACCACAGCTGCTGTGATTTTACATGTTCTGTTGTAACAAAAAAAGATAACAGCAACAACCTGAACTCTTGACAAGTTACCTGCATGAGGAAAGCTACCTCTCTTTTCATCATCATGTTCACACACACGCACCTGAACATGTATGGCAAACGCATCCTAAATATGTACTATGACTGAGGCACATGTGTAGTTAAGAAGAGAATGTTTTTAGAACCACCAACACTTCTAAACAGTCCTAAACAAACTACACTGTCTGTGAACATGGGAGCACTCTAAAAGGTGACAACACAAGCTTCAGAAATAGAAAACATTTTTAAAAATATGGATCAAATATTCCTAAACAAAATCACAATGCTCAGGACAGTGTTCCTATCATGGCAGGTAGGTGGCAGTAGTGTTACAGTCAAAACACTAAGCAGGAATACTGACACAGGGCAGAGCTAATTCATGCTTCATTTTTCATTTTCAACACTTGCTTAAATACTCACCAGTTTGAGGTTAGTAACTATTAATTTTGCAGAGGGACTTTCACAAAATGTCTTGAACCCTTTAACTAAAGATTAAATGAAGGGGCAAATGATCTGAAATTAAACAGGACGGGATCATAGTTTTATGTGAAATATGCAAAGGTTTTGAACCTATAAAAATTTCACAAATATTAAATCTTTTTTTTAGCCTATAAAAAACCCAACAAATAAAAAAAACTAAAACTAAGTAAACTACACATGTAATAAAAAGCCAGTTGTGTCTGTATACAGTGGTACTGTGGTTTGGCTTTCTGTTCATCAGTGTTCTGTGATTTTTCTCACATTTAATAACACAATATCCGGTATTTACAGTCTAAATCTCTCAACAAATACATAGCAGACACACAAGGTAAAAAAAAAAATCTTTGACAAGATAAAAAAAACAACTTTTAAACAGTGCACAATTTTAGCATAAAAAGTCTGTTGGGATAGAGTGTATTGACATATAAATACTGTACAAACATCTGTAATACAGGACGATTATAAATAACAACTGCTACAAGTAAAAAAACAGTAGTTCTGGAGAAAATGGTTCAGTTTATAATGAATCAGTCAAGACAGACCCCAGTGTATACCTCAATGAAAAACTACAAGTGCACACAGTTATGCATCTTAAATCTAAATAGTCTTCCAAACACCCAAACTTTCCTACACAGGCACACGCTGACACATGCAGACAGAGGACAATGGGTGTATGTGTGAGGGTCACCTGTAGTGCATAGAGGAAAAACAAAACTGTGTCCTGCAAATGTCCACATAGACAAATTCAAGCCAATTTCTCCTTGTTTTATGCTATTTATCATCTTTCAAGTCTTCCATGATAAAGACAAAGATAATTTGTGTGAAAAGTACAAAAACAGTACAAAAGGTTACACTTGAAAAATTCAGTTGGATGACTGTAAAAGTTCTGTACGTCAACAGTGGCAGCGTTGGTCCACTACTAAACTGAGGTTTCGGACTGGAGCAGCAGTAAAAACTTGTGGGACTTGGGTTCGATGTACTCTTCTGTCAAACGAATGTATGGGATACCCTTGACAGTGACTGCTAAGCTGAAATCAAGACACCTCAACAGGAACTCTGTCCCCTCCTTAATACCGCTGGTGACAGAAGCCTCACTGACCAAAGTCCACTGATCTGCCATCCAGCGCTCTGGGCCGTACTGCAGGGTTGGACCAGGTGCTAGGTAGGCCTCAAGAAAGGCCTGGACACAGAAACAGCCAATGTTAGTGCAATTCTACATGGCCTAACCAGTAACACCACATCCATGGTTATTGCATGCAGTGATTTAGTGTCACTATACAATTTCTACTGCCATCTACATTTTCAATGTTAATAAAGACCAAAGTGCCAAAAACAACAAAACAAAAAAACGTAACGTGTAGGCTTTGATATAACCAGTTTGATGTTATTGTTTTTTTTATGTGCCCCCTTTACACATGTTTTGCTGTACAAAGTGAATGAGCAACTGTACTTCCTTACTCATGTATTAAAGTTCCTTTGGGATAATCTTTCCTGCCTTTTATCCCTGTGTTTTGCTTGAAAGTGTGACCTCAGCTTGTTCCTGGTTCTTGTGTTATGGTTCACCCTTATCTGTACAGTTCAGTTCTAGCTTTTTTTGTTAACTGTTTGTGGAGCCTGACTACTCCCTATATTGAGGTTTTCCTGCTGAACTGATGACTTGTGCGTGATCTGTTCTCTGTAATGTGTGTAATGTAATGCGATGTGATTTTTCCAATTATGGTCATTTAGATGCAGTAAACAACTTTTAGATATATATAAACAAAGCCCCAGTTGGATAGACACTGAATTCTTTGACTTGAAAGTTAAACAAAGTTTTTCTAATAAGAATTTCCAGTACGACAATAGACATTATAAGCTACACTGACCTTAGGGCTCATGTTATTGACGAGGCAGAAAGCGAGGTGCTTCTGGATGCTCTCCATGCTGTGGCAGTGCTGTCTCCTGGTGGTGCGGAGGTACTTCTGTAGGGCACGAGCCATTGATGGAAATATGGCCAAAGCTGCTTCCCGCACATCCATAATGTCAGACGGTGCCGAGTTTTCATCCTCTTTCTTCATGCGGCGGACATGTGTGAAGGCCTCCTCCACAGCCACCACCAGCCTGGCATACGTCACACACATACAGATAATTAGACTGCTAATTCTATAGAAAAAAAGTTAGAAAACAAAAGGAATAGTCTGTTGAGATTGCTAGCTAAAGCTATGACTTTAGAGTTGGCAATGATTTTAAAGCAAAGTTAATTGTTAGCAAAAAGTTTAACAGTTGAACGTGTTAATCAAAGTTGTTACTTAGAAACGATAAACTTAAAATTTCAGTTTGCTAACACTATAAATGAATAGTTTCAAGTTCATGTGCTGTGGTTATCTGTCTAAATAGGTAGATTAAATAAGTTAATCAACAGATATCAAGAAAGAAATGTGCTTAGGCAACATGAAGAAAAGTGCTTTCTATTCTCCTATTTACTATTTCACTGACAGATGTTAAAATAGATTGCTTGTGAAAGCTCACGCTAAATGACTGCCACAAGGACGGTTACCAAGCTCACTCGTGAATGTCCTTAATAAATTTAGAAATGTAAAAATTCAAGTTTGTGCTTTAAGCTGACCAGTTTATTGAACAAGTCATCCCTCAGAGGGAAAAGAAAAAAAATGCAGCATGAAGAGAGACTAAGAAAATTAAAGGGAAAGAGAGGCAAGGGTAAACTTCTGGTCATAAAAAGAAGATAATTCATTGTGACAAAGTAAAGCGTAAACCAGATGTGGAGATAAAACTTAAGTGGCAGTTTTTGAAGTCGTGGGATGAGGACAGGTTAACTTATCAGTTTAAATGGTATTTAGAAAATTCATTTGTGGCTTTACCAAGAAGTCCTGACTTCACACAGCCTTTATTGATCTATAACACTGGATTTAGAAATGGCTTTAATTAATTGTGCTGAAACAGGGCCAGCAGCCAAAAGCTAATTAGAAATAACAGCATAGGTTGTGATGATTCTGCCATGGATGTGGAAAGAGGGAATCAGAGTTTAAGAGAAATGTAAATAGGTTTGAGTAGCAACCTATTTGGTTTCGGCATGTAAAACGGTCATTAAATGTACATAAAGGGAACATTAGTGAAACTAAATTTAATCTGACCTTTTCCCATCCCTCCTGAGTACTTGTGAATTCCGGTTTTAACATGAAGACATTTTTACTCACCTGGCTCTACGTTTGCGGACTCTTCTCTCGTAGTCTGCTTCTTCATAGTACAACTCATTGTGTGCATTGTCTTTGCGTTTGCCAGCAGGTGTAACCATAGCCCGTGACTGATTTCCATTACTGGTCTGAGCTGCTGCTGTGCTTCCTGGGGCTGCACCAGAAAGAGAGAACAGAGGTAAACTGATTATATCAGTTTAAATTGGACCTGCCGCCCCTCCCCCCCACCACTGATGAATCGGTATAACTGAGAGTTACTGAAGAAAAACTTAAAATCTAATGAACCCAGATCCTATCACTGGAAATGTAATCCAAGCATGCATCAGTTTTTATGATTTGCATTATGCTCATATTGTCTTATGATAACTTTAATAATAATTTTGACCCTGTGTTAGTCGTTGCTACGTTTCAATTGTGAACAACAAAATGATAACACTTGGAAAACGGGTAATTTCCACTAAAAGTATCCACATTTTCCACAGATATTGTTACAGAAACCCTCTACAGGATGTTGCTTCACTGAAATATTCATTATTTTACACATGAGTGGTGATCACTCATCTGATGTGAGAATTTACTGGTTAGTGCGATAAATCTGTAAAGCTAATGGAGCTAGCAGTGTATTAGAATTCCTAGGTTTTCTGTGTGGGGGATTCTGTACATATTCATGAGGAGCAGGAAAGTTTGGGGGGAGGTGATAGAGTTAATGCTGCAGGTCAGGTAAGGATGTAAATCATTAATAATCTGATCTACATATATGTGTTAATACATGAATGTGTGCAGGTTATTAACAGACACCAAATACAGGGATGAAATACCGATGAAAAATCATCTGTGGCAAAAACTGTATGAAACGCTTTGGAAATTTTTATAAAAACAAGTAAATATCAGCCTCTTTTACCTCCTAGCCTACATATTCATGCTATAATAAGAGCAGTGACTGTGGATATATAAATGGGGAAGACAGAAACTAGTGTGGGGGTTGAGAAGGAAGAAAAAAAGGACAGAACAGGCAGAGCTGGAGAACGATGAGATGAGAGATGTGAGAGAATGTGAGAAATGAGCGTTACTCTGATGAATTATTTAAGGCTTGAAATTCTGAGGCCACCTAGAGGCCTTTCCATTACACTGTGATAGGGAATGGAAGAGGGTGGGGTGGATATAAAGTGCTATGAGTACAACAGTAGGACAACATATCCCATTCTGCATCCCTGCTTTAGATGTTCTGCAGTGGTAGGGGATTAATGGGTGGTGAGCGGAAGATCCTTTTAACTGCAGGAAAGAGTGCAATATGTGGCTTTACAGGATGTGTGGATGTGAGTGCAAGGAGGCAAAATATCAAGAGCACTGTGGCATCGCAGTTGGAGCATGCCTTGCAGAAGATGCAATATATACATTAAAATGTAGATGGAGCTTCAGGTACACTAAAAATGGAGAGAGTTGAACCGTGAATTAAGTTGCGTTCTGTACATAGTGCTGAGTAGCGTGATACGGAGGACTTTCATCTGTACTTACTCTCCAAAATGTATGTTCTCAGTTTATTTTTAAAAGCTGCTCATGAGGATGGAGAGGAGAACAGCATGGCAGGAAAAAACAGAACAGTTAAACATGGAAACCCAGCGGTTAAAAAAAAAGAGGGAGATTATCAGAAGTGCTATATAGCACAGAAGGAAATTACTGGGACATATAGGGCGACTAACCATCTACGTTGTAGACCTTTAACCCAGCCAGGTGTTTGGCAGCCCGGTGCTTAGAGGCAGAGAGAAGGGCAGGGTTGTGGAGTGGAAAGTCTCTGTAGTAATACTCCAAAATGGACAAAGCAGCCCTTTGAATGCTGTGTGAGACAAAAAAGAGAAAGAAATGCAGTTTATATTAGAACTTACGCGTGCGGAATAAGACATTAAATGATTTTTTACATGATCTTTCTTTGTGTAAAACATTTAAATAAATAAAAGAATACAAAATGATTATATATCAAGCAAAGAACCAAGAGGTGGAGAGAAAATGACCCAACAAGTCAATACCACACTGCACTGGCTCAAATACACCAAACCAAAGTTAAAAACCAGCAACAACAAAACTGGCCCTTGCTTTGATTCAGTCCCAACTTTTGGAGAAAAAAACATGGCACTTGAATGCACCGCAAAGACCACATCCACCTGCCAGCTAAGATGCTCCATTCATGCCCCCACAAGAGGACACAACTCTACTCCATAGATGTGCAGTAGTCTACGAACACCATTAAACAAAATAAATCAAAGTACAGTGTAGATAAAAAAAAAGAAAGAAAAAAACAAAGCAATGCATGCTTATTATAACACTATGTTGTTTGCTCTAGTTTGTGTGTAATCTGAAGGTAGGGCTAGTCAGAACTTTGCTGTGGAAGTGGCGTTGGTCGATGCTGCATAGATGTGGAAGAAGACAAGAAAAGGCAGAAATAAACGATAGGAAGGAAATTAAGAGGATGAAATCACTGGATTCTGTCACTAACAGACTGATGTCACTTCAACATGCGGAATCAGCTGAAAATAATGTTGACAGAATCTGAGATTGCAGCTTGGGCCTTACACACACTCAGATTCTGACTTTCCACACATTTCAGACAGCCAGCTTTGAGTTTGGAGTAAAAAAAACCCCAAAAAACAGGTGGGCAGCTTTAAGTAACTGAAACCTGGTGTGAACAGATGCAGGAAGCAGAACTAACTGGAATGAACAAAGGAAAACCATTTCAAATGAAAACAGGAAGACAAGGGAACGGATATTGAACATGATAATCCAAAAACAGGGAAACAAAAATCTAGACAAAAACACAACCTAAAACCAGACATTGTAATATGTTAAACAGGCAAGTTGGATGAGTAAAAGTTGATGCAGGTCCTCTGTGTGTAATCTCATCCTTTCTTCGCTGTAAGCGTTCAATCCCTCTTTAAATGGAGATTTACCAAAACAGAGACAGAGCAAGGCATTAAGATAAATGTCTCTGTCTTGCACTTTTTAATCCTTCCTCCAAAAGCCTTGAATAACCTCCACACTGAGGAGACTCCTAAAATAGCTCAATTATTACGAGCTCCAGACTTCCCCGTAGACATCACCCTCCAATTACACACATTCTTTGACAAAGAGAGTGTGGCGGGAAGCCAGTGAGTGTCAGTCTGTAATGTGCAGAAAGGTCATTTTCACATTGGTCCATCAGTTTTGTTTTTCCCAGAGAAACATTAACCTTGTTATTACAGCAGTATTAATGCATCTGTACCTGAGCTGTCCTATGTTGTAGTGACGCGTCTCTCCGTCGGTGGAGCGGATGACACACACGCTGTAGCAGGGATGGAGGTGGCGGAGCTCCAGCAACACCACAGCCAGGTAGTGAACAAACAGCTGGGAGTCCACGAGGGACACTGCAAACTGGACGATACCGTGGTAATCCTTATCCTGCTCAGACCACACCACAGGTTCATTTAAATATAAATTATATTGAACTTTCAAACCTATTCACTTCAATCCTTGGTTTGAAAAAGTATAATTAATGTATAAACAAGTAAAAACATCTTTGACATGTTGAGCAAATCAGTTTGCTATAACTGTCTATTGTGATGTAATCCCACCAAGTCATTGTCAGCATCAAAGTAAAATACTTGTTTTTGCCTATGACAGGCTGTGACTGTCAAGTAAGCACATGTTAACACAAAACACAAACATTTTGCATGTCATCAAAGCTTTTAGCACATCTACACCAAAGCACTGAGCACAGTAGTGCTGCCATTTTTCAAAAGTAATCTGGTTTTCAGGATGTCCTCCTTTCCTCATGCCTCATGTCTCATCTTCTGCTTCATTTAAATTCTTCTCTGAACTGGTTCCATTAAAAACAGCCAGCCATCAAACTAACATGGCCTACTGTTATCCTGTCTACACTTTATTCCACAATTGCTGATTTTTCAGAAACTAAGGATTACTTTTATATAATCTTTGCTCAGAAAACTCGATATAGAAGGTGGGTGGACCCCCTCGTGGCACCAATGTTTACAATTTTAGCATTTAAACCTAATCATCTTAGGGTTTTAGAGCCAGGAAAGAACAAGCAAAAAAGAAGAAGAAAAAAAAAAAAAAAGTTACAAACCCACCTGTGCATCAAGGATTCGAACTCCATAGAAGAGCCAATAAGACATGGTGAGCAGGAGTGTGAGTGTGATGAGGAAGGCACGATACACACACACTCTTGGCAGGCAGGCCCATCCTGGCCTCAGAAACAAAGCCCAAATAGCAACCAGGAGAATAAGGAGCTTGAAGGAGATAGAGAGGAAGAGGCCCTCACAAGCTGCACCACAAGCCTGTAGTCTGTCAGGCCACATTACAGCTGGAAGAAGCAGGAAGACCAGCGGTGTTGCCAGCACCAGTAGCCCCACACATATGCCCACAGCCAGGGGAAGATACCGGCGGAAATTGTGGGTTCGGTCCTGTATTTCCTTTCCCAGGCCAACAACTTCCTCCTGGGAAACACTGAGCTCTGATGTGCCTGTCACAGCTGTGGTGGTTTCTCCCCAATTATCATCCTAAAAAGGAGAAATGGGAAGAACAATAAAAAAACAGGAGTTTCAAGGCATTTCTATACATTTGGAAGTACAGGACTGTCTATGTTGGCAATCATTATGGCTGTTCAGTCTACTATGCCTTTAACATTTCTACTTATAAAGTGTTGTTTGCATCTAATGTGTAAGTGAGCAGCTGTTGCCTACACCCATTTCCAGAAGAAGACTGCGTTATACAATTCTTGGTAATGTTTTAGATCAGCTCTGCTGTCTTCCAACACCTTTCCTAACCAACTAAACATACCATAGTAGAACTTGCCTCTGGCTGTGTCTTCTATAGAAGCTTGGAAATTCCACAAAGATTATTGGTGTTTAACATTTGTGTGTAGTGATTTTATTAGACGATATCTTGGTAAAAAAAAAAAATGGATCGTGCAGTGCAGAGCAGCAGTTTGGGCTTCTTGGAAGTAACTGCTGGCTAGTATGTAGTCTTATGGGGCTGTTATCAGTCACAACAACCCATTTTCCACAGACAAAGTCAGTTATACTTTCTAACAATTGGCTTCTGTGTACAGTGCATAAGGGTCAGATTAATCAATGGTTGTCAGAAGTTTTGTTTATTTATTTTTTTCTGAGTGGAGTGTGTTGGGTGGGTTTTCTGTTGGCATTCTGGTTGCCCCACACTGTCCAAAAATATACATGTTAGCTAAATTTGTAGCTCTAAATTGACCCTAGAGGTAAGTGTGCATGATTCTTTATCACTGTTTTGTTGATTTTTTTTTTTTGGATATTGCCATTAAAATAAATGTTTTGACTGTTGTGTTCACTCTTGTCACCAACAAGTGAATGTTTGCTCATAGCTGAGACACATAGAACAGTTAGACACAGCATCTCTAACATGGAAATTACTGAAAGTGAAGTAGCTGCTAATTTGGAATTCACAAATGTGGCACTGCGTAATCTTAAAATGACAGTTCAAAAAAAGGTTGATAGAGAACCACAACCAATTTGAGCCAAATCTTCCCGAAGGAATTAAAGTAGAAAGTAAAATCCATGAGAAACTGCCAGTTAAAAAAAATCTTTTGATTTAGGCCTACTTACTTTTATCCTTCTTAGCTATAGTAGCACCACATATTTTATGCACTATGCATGCATCACATCCTTTATGCTATTTAAAGATGTCTGATTTTCTTTTGTTTTGCCTCATTATGGCAAACCTTTAAAATCCAGCTGAAGTAATGTAGGATGACAGGATAGGATGTGTAGTTAGGTTCAAGCTGAAAGGAAAAATACACAGCAACATGAAGAAGCATGAGGGTATTCGCAAACACTTTGAATCACAACAACAAAAGCTAAAGCTTTTCATGCCCATCATTCCAAATTATTGTCTTGTTTTCCTCCTCCGTCCAAACAGTCATGGTCATTTAATGCATAAATATTTCTAACAAAGAAACACAGGAAGAATGTAAAAAGTCTGCTCTAAGGAGGCCTTAAATTTTTGCGTGCCTGTCACTAATTTGTGTAGCTAATTAGCCATTCATTGTCCCCAAGAGTGTTACTGTGTTGTGCCAACTACAACCAAACACAGGAGCAGCAGCTGCAGAGAGACAGCTAGAGGCTGGAAAAATGACAAGCTGAACAGAAAAGCCCTTATATCTTCACACACGTGTGCACACATACACCTAAGCACGTCAAACAGAATGTAGAGACCCTGTACCGCTGTGAAGCCACTGGAAAGCCAGACAACAGAAGGTCTCATTACTGTTCACCTGTCTGGAGTGTGTGCACATCACTGTATGTTGGATCATTCCATGCTGTTATGTGGTAAAAATAAACATTTAAAAATCTAGTGGGCTTTCTGTTATTTGTAGACAGTGCAACATTAAAAAAAACATGGCAGGAAAATACCATATGAATCCACTTTCTGTCTTTGAACGTAGTAACAGCCAATTAACTCAGCCTTGCTGGAGGAGGGGATGCCAACGGGAGCCAGAAGATGAATGAGCAGGAAAAAAAAAAAAGGAAGTCAGAGAGGGGGATGGCAGTGGCTAAGGAGAAATATGGCAGAGAGTAGAGAGAGAGAGAGTGAAGGTGGCGGTAGTGAGGAGGTATTTCATCCTTCACGTGTCTACAAAACTAATGAGTGAGATGAGAGGTTGGCCAGGTTCTGTAGAGGTAACGTCTGCTCCATTTAGTGTCCAATCTCATTTCTATTCAGCTCACATCTCTCCAGTACTTCTCCATTTTTTTCTTATATCAACCCCCACTTACCAGGACCCTAACGTGATAACAGGATCTGTGAACAGCTAACATCATTCCACACTTCATTGGCAGAACGGAACAACACAAAAACAACACAGTGCTGCCTTAATGTTTTCATTTTCTCACAGTTCTACATTTTCCATGCACATAAGCTAATGTTTTCTCACCAAGGAGCAGAATGAATTTTTTTTTTTTTTTTTTGTAGACAGGATAAAATGTAGTTTTTAAAAATGTCTAATGATTCAATTGTTAGAAATGATTGGTTTGAGAATGAAAGGATAGTATTTATGAGCTGTAATCTGGTGTAACCCCCCTCTTGTTTGTGCTACTGCTGCCATCTTGACCAGGCGGTGCTCGTAAACGAGATTATGTGATCTCAAGCATCTGCCTGGTAAAAAAAAGGTTAAATAAATAAAAAAAATATCCTATACATATAGTTGGTTACATCAGTGTTATTATCTGATAAAACAGAAAAAGGTGTAAGTCATAGATGAAAATTACCTAAAAAGGTGTGTCAAAGTCTTATATAAAAATCATTCTTTTGTATTTAATAATAAAAAAAACAAAAACAAAAAACAAAAACGTTTATGACCAAAATGAGTACATAACATCTACATCATTACTCAATTGCATTTTTATCTGATGAGCAAAGCTAATTTAGGAAGTCTGTATTTAAAACACAGGCTTCAAAATAAAAAGGCTGAATATACCTGTCGTTATTAAGTTAAAAACACCTGTTATTTCTAATAACCTAACTACATAAAAGATATTCACAAAATGACCTGTGAGTCACTTTTGACTCTGCAGACTTTATCTCAATGTCTGTGTTATGGCTCCATATGGAAAACTAACTGGGAGCCTTCACAAAGGTGGAAGAGGATACAAGATCTGTCAGCCAACACGTATTTGCAGCAGAAATCAGAGGGCATGGAAGGAGTCATAATGCCATCAGTCAGAGCCACAGTGGTCATGATTAGAAAATTAAACTTCAGACATAGCACCAGTTGCAGCTCTGAAAGCCAGGCAGGGAGGTAGGCAGATGTGACCCAGAAGCTGTGATTAGAAGTCAATGTGAATCATGTGAATGACACTGCATTAATGCTGTCGAAGAATCAAAATATTCATTGCTCTTTGGCACATGACTGCAGGTTAAAGTGTGCAGATGAACATGACAGGAAACCTGATGAACACAAAAAGCATGCTTTTCTTTTGTCCTAACAGTGAAGAACAGAGACTGGAGTGTAATGAGGCTACGTGGCTGTGAACTATTTTGGTAAAAAGACGATATTTATACCGTCTAGTCTTGTTGACCATTCACACACATATACATATACAGCACTTTGTAGACTATATACTGTTAATAGTGCTTTTTACTGCCATGCAAACTCATACCACATCAGAGGCAACATGGGGTTCAGTGCCTTGCTTACGGATATTTATTACATAGAATAACACATGCCTGTGGATGTTGCAAAACATTGGCAAAAAATATAACCCAAAAAATATTTGAGTTTAATAAAAATTCAGAGCACACTGCCAAAATGATGAAAACAGTAACCTGGCCAAATATGACACCTGACTTGAATCAAACTAAATATCTCTGAGGTATTTTAACAGGAAAGCAAAGAGCAGTTGGAAAAATAAAAATGTCTGTTAGCAATGGAAATTTTTCTGTTTTTCTGTCTGTTACCAAATTTTAATAACAGACTGGGATACTTCAGGGGAGATTAATCCTATCCATGAGTTCATACTGTGATGCCTTAATTACTTATATATAGTATATACAAAAATGTATAAAACTGTAGGCCATTCTTTCTACTGTGGTGGATGTTTGTTGCATATTTCTATGCAAGAAAATTACTAAAATAGCAAGAAGTGAAATGCTAAAGCAAGAGTAACATATGCTTTGGTGTTGCTTGAGCTAACATAGAGGAAACTGAAGCTGTTCCCTCCTGGCACAAAGTCTGTCACAAAGCATCTTGGACAGTCTCAGTAACAGACTCTCTGTATGACTCTCTCACACACACACACACACACACACACAAACACAAAGGCTGCACTCTAAGGCCATATCCTTATGTCATGCATGTAAACACAGAAGATTATTCATATCAGTTTTCCCCAAAGTGGCATTTGGCAGGAATCTAAGGCTAATCTCAGTCTATGAGAATATCTCTCTGCACTGGAGACCAGTTAGTGTTACAGTGGCTCTGCCAGCCCATGTAAACCGCTCCAGAAAAGCACAAGCCAGCATGGACTTTGGTGATGGCAGGGAGATGGTAATGACAGCGTTGCTGTGGACACATTTTGCTGGAGGGAAAGTGTAGTACAATAGCAGATTACCTTACACTGCTGACAATGGATGGAAGCTACATGCTGACAATCATATGCCATAGGGGAATGTGAGGAATGTTACTTTCCTGCCAGAAGGGGATGCAGAGCTGAATGATGGTGAAATAGGCCAGACCTCTAAAAATGCCAGAGAGTCAGTTACTAATTACATTTTAAAATTTTATTAGATTGGGAAAGTACATTTTAATAGCAGCTTGGGCAACACATAAGCAGCTTTTCCACCATTTAAGTTAGCAATGCAAAAAAGCTGAAAAAAATGCTTAAAAAAAAAAAGATTTCAAGTAGGTCAAAAACGCTATGAAGATTGCCCAAGGCAAAATTTTCTATGAGGAGTAATAACTTGAGTTTAGAAAGGAAAAGAGGGTCTCTATTTGTCTTTCCTACCTATGCTCCTCCACTTTCAAGGGCCCCTTTTGCTACTTTAATTGTAAAATATACAGACATTTTGGGAAACACCCATAAACCAACATGTAAAAACAATAAACTGCCATTGTATTGTCCCTGGCAATCTGATAAAAACAAAGGAAGTCATTACTAACAAGAACAGAGCCAAGCTAACTTTTTCCATTTTTTTGAGATAAGCTAAGCTAACAAACTGCAAGATGTAATTTCACACACAGGTATGAAGGTGGCATTACTCTTCTTGTTTAACTATTTCTATATACAGTTATCACTCTATTACATGGCATCTCTGATCCTTGAGGCTCTGACTACTCATCTACTATGCATTTTCCTTTGCTTTGTCTACTGTAAAACCTGTTTACTTTTCACAGCTCGAAAGAAAATCAGCTTTATATAATGACTGCTTCTAGTCTGATTTGCTTTAAGAGCCAGGCATGACAGATAGACCCAATATCACACAACTGCGCACACACACTGTAACACAGCACTGTCTGTCCATATAAATCCATCCACGCCTACAAGAGGGATGCTAATCCACTGACCTATTTGATCTCGGGTCACCGTTGTCATTTTATGTAAAGCAATGGGCAACCAGCTGTGTGGGAACCAGAATTTACAAGGTCAGGATAGAAAGTTTGTATATGGATTACTGGGCTTATTCTAAACCAATGTGATTACTGCTGAGACATTTTTAGAGTGTGCTATATACAGGACTGTCTCAGAAAATTAGAATATTGTGATAAAGTTCTTTATTTCCTGTAATGCAATTAAAAAACA
>JBAMHW010000014.1:14219776-14237035 GCA_037177495.1 Rhadinocentrus ornatus
AACAGCCCAGAACTACACGGGAGGAGCTGGTCAATGACCTGAAAAGAGCTGGGACCACCGTTTCCAAGGTTACTGTTAGTAAAACACTAAGACGTCATGGTTTTAAATCATGCATGGCACAGAAGGTTCCCCTGCTTAAACCAGCACATGTCAAGGCCCGTCTAAAGTTTGCCAATGACCATTTGGATGATCCAGAGGAGTCATGGGAGCACACTCTAAAACTGTCTCAAGTTTCAAGTTATTCCAATCTATACAGTTCTTTAAATAAATACCTGAGCCTCATCCTCATGATCTGCTGCTGGTGTGGGTTCTCCGGGCAGCGGCTCTCCATTGTGAACTGGGGAGTCTTGGGACGGCGTGTCAGGAGGATTGATGACAACGGATCTCTCTGAGCGAATGCTGTCTTTACTGCTGGTGGCTTTGTGTCGTTCACGACTTCGATCTCTGGAAAAGGTTTATTTTACCATAAATGTGACTGAAAAATTACACAAAATTTACACATAATTGATTATTTGGATCAATGGATAAAAAAAAATTAACATCAATATCCATTTTTAAAATGTGAAAAAAGTCAGTTTGTTTGACAAATTACAGCATTAAAAGATATCAGCTTATGCTGACGATCCTGTAGTTGGCAGTGGTCATTATTTTCTGACATTTTCCAGGCAACCAGATTAATAAAAAATCTATAAGAATTCTTTGAACATCATTTAATGATGAAAATGACAGCTAAACAAAACAATGATGGGAAGGAAGGGGCGTTAAAATCCCAGCAGAAAACCACAAGCTTCAGGAATGAACAGGATGAGGATGAAATGAATCTGGCATTTGCAAAGTAGACTCAGTCAATCACTGAAATAGGTTAGACCACTCAGCTGTGACGACCCTAATCCACAAGCTCTGTCCATCACAATCTCTAGCTTGTTCTGTTTTCCTTCTTAGTCTCTTATCTCATTTACTGGGCCATAACCAACATGTGGCACAGTCAGAGTGAAATAACAAACTAGTAAAAAATACTCTAGCCATGGCTGGGATGTAAAATAGAGTGATTGACCTGGCGGAAACAAATTCATGTTATGGTAAGAATAATTAGAAGCAAACAATAAGATGGAGAGGAAACATACCCATGCCGGTTTGACCTCCCAGAGCGACTGGAGTGGTAAGAGTAGCCTGAGTGTGTCGACTCGGTGTCCATTCCAACAGAGCTCAGACCTGGTGATTGGGCAGGGGAGTGACTGTCGCGTGGTAGAGTGAGTAGGTTGGCAGCAGTGCTCAGGAGGAGGAATGGGTTGCTATAGAGACAGGCCTCAGGAATCCACAACGACTGACAACTACCCCAGAGAGCTGCTTCAGATACCACATTAACCTGAGAGACAAACAGATAAGAAAACAGTCTCAGGTTTGTGTCAAAACCAACAGCCAACATCTAATATGTACATAACAGAAACAGGATAGAGGTCTCAAATTCTCCATATAACCCTGCTGAACATTCTCATTAAACTGTCAGAGTTGTTGTACTGCACTGAGTTGTACATGGATACTTTAAATTATATGATCTTATATTATCTCAATATTTATGTAAACCTTGTGAATGTAAACCTTTGCTAAACCTTTCTCATTCCTCTCAAGGTTTTACAGTCTATATTTTATGGATAATGTTCAGAGTTTGCCCTGAACTGCATTATAATACTCTGTATACACAGATCGGAGTAATTTATAAAACTGACTTTATTTGGACAGACTTACATATGTTGTGTGCTTAAGGAAGAAAACACAATTTGTGCATTCAGTGAATCCAGATTTAAGTGATGCTAACAGAAGATCTGGGATACATAATAAAATACCAAACCCAGCCTCTTCTTTATGTAAAAATAAGGTCTCTTTCTTTAAATTTGATAACATTTTCTGACTGTTTTTCCTCCAAATTCCATTCTCAGTCAACTTTAAAATCCTCTTCCACATTACCAGGAATTGTGTATTAGAAAAATAAATCCTCAGGTCTTTATCTAGGTATTAACAGAGTTGCCTGATATCTAAACCCATGATATCAGGAAAACATATTATATCTGAAAATGACTACTATTGATTACACAATATCTACTAAATATACATTATTAATTATATTTCCTCTGGTTTGTAAAATCCACTTAAATTAACAGAAGATGGCGAACTCGGATACATCTCAAACTAAATGAACTCTAAGCTTCTCTGTACTAAATGCACATTAATGTAATTTTACTATTTAACACAGATATACACTGATCTGAAGACAAACAAACAAAACAAATTGTGTCATTATGAGTCAAGGCTACGTCTACCACCCTCCTGGACTATAATTTGTATAGTGCACTGTATGCAGGAGGATGTCTCAGTGCTTCACCAAGCATGTCCATTCATTTAGACCTCAATCTACACCCTGTCTGTCTCTCAGCTGTTGTCCTGGCAACCGACTGCCAATATCTATCGCCACCACCATTTTATTTTGGTAACTGGAATTATTCTGCACATAATTTACAGGCCATTGTTGTCTCTTCAGCCAATGATGTATACAAACACTAAATTAGAAGACACAGCATATTAGAAAATGAATGCTTAGGAGACTATTATGGTTAGAGGAAGACATTGATAGCTCATTTTGTGGGGGGTTGTGCAGTTTTCTTTCCTTCCACAATCTACCAGGGGAAACACTGCTACTAATGTTATAGAGAAGTGATAGATTTTCCATTAGGAACTAGCATGCAATGCATATGAATTAAATGAATTGTAGTGTCAGACTAATGCTGTAATTTCTATTATGGTGTAGAATGCTTCTATGTAGAGAAAAAGCAAAGAAAAATAAAATCCCAGAGGGGACATCAGTCCCTATTCTACTGATGTTGCGACTAATGTCAATAAATAAAGTGCTTCAACATGCCAATCACTGAGTAACAGCTGATGGTGTAGCATCCCATTTTTAACAAAGTCATGTATCTCATTTCTAGCCCACATCTGCAGCGTCCACTGTTACCCTGGCAACACAGGATGCAGGAGGCCCCATCTAGGAGCAACAATAAATCACCCCTGCCCAGAGTAAATTTGTGTGATACACTTATGCACGTGTGTGTGTGTGAGAGAGAGACAAAGAGAGAGAGAGTAAAGGTGGGGGGTGGCACAAACAGAGGGCACAAAGAGCAAACAATGGTCTCTCAACCCACCCATCACCCGTATGGCTAAATGAATAAGCCAGATGATTTGAATGAAAGCTGTTAACCTCCTGAGTGCTGATCTTTGGACGTGTGGCCGCAGTATGTGGGCCAAGGGGATCTCACTAAGAGGCCACTCATCCAAAAGATGAGCATGAAGAGACGCAGTGAACCAGGCCATGTGGAAAATCGCAGCCATGGGGTAAGAAAAACTATCAGTTACAAACCAAGGATAACTATGAATAAAGCATGCAGCAATAAAAACGTGCTTCAGAGACATGCGGCAGCCTGCTTACACTGAGTCAGCCCATACAAAATAATTCAGTAGTCCTCTGTGTGAGGGTCTGTATAGAAAATATATTGTCTAGTGAGGTGCACTTGCATCGCTGCACATCGTCCTGCTTGACTGCCCCGAGCAGTGACACACAAGAGCAGATACTGACACTAATGTAAAACAAACATTCATTAATGTGTTTATTTAGTGGAAGGAGGCTGCTTTACAGTAGGAACTAATGTAATTACACATGTACTGTCGGAGAGGTGCATACACATTTGGTACTACGGGCTCTTCTTATACTTCTATTCAAAAGAGAGAACGAAACTAGACCTTACTCTGGCAACAAAAACCTGCAACACATCAGATGTAAAATTAATAACAGATCTGCAAATGTGAAAGATGTATGCCTACTAAACTGAGCAGAGAAAGAGAACATTTTGAGATTCCAGTGTCCAGTACAGTCTTGGCAGCCTAAATGCCACAGATCAGTTTCATAGCTCAGCTAGAGGACATGCTGAGGCTTGGTTACCATGGCATCTGTGCCCTCCCTCACACCCATTAGTCATTGTGCCTTACTTCCTTTATGCACACTCTGCTCTGGTGGCATTATGCCATAAGCTGCCAGATGCAGCAGCTGACTGTTTCACAACTTGACATGAGTCAACAAACAAAACACCAACCTACAAAATATACATGTCAGAAAATAGTGAAACTGGTTGCTGTATTCAACCAGTAAAGCAAGTGTGAATTTAACTTCATTTGTTTCCAATAAAAACTAAGATACAAGTCCCATTTGTGGACAGTTAAATGTTGTTTCAGGGTTAAAATACATTAAGGACACACAATAAGCAGAGCAACACATGGGAAACACTTTCCAATGAGCTTGTTAAAATCTGACAAAGCATGCTGACAAAGTGTGTGTCTGAGGTCATTCATAGTAAGTTCAGTTCCAAATCCCTCATTGGACTTCTGATAACCCAGAAGAACAACTGCTCACTAACAGATAATATTGCTGTTGGCTTTCAATCACATGAACTTGGCCAAGGTTATAAAGCTTACAAAGAAACAGCTTTTGTTCTTATTTCATGGAACTTCCTGGTACATACACTATAAAGTGAGACCGACTTTTTTCCTTTTTTTGTGCTTTCATAATCAATCCTGGGTGCAATAATATCTCTTAAATATATGCAGAAAGCAAACTGCTGGCCTCTGAGTCTATGCACCTTCCACCTTATTGCTCCTTCACACCCACACACCTACACTCACAAAACAAAAGGAGAAAGTTAAGACCTGACACAGTTTCTGGAATGCAAACTTCAGGCACCTCCATTTCACTCAAGTGGAACTAAATAAAAGTACAATAGTAAGGAAAAGGAGGCTGTGGGTTTTGTACTTTTCCCCTCTAAGTGCTTTTATGACTGTATACTACAGACTGTTCTATAATGGATCATACATAACACTATGCATGCATTTCTCATGCTCTTCTTTAGCCTAAAGGTAGTTACACTTCTACTTTCACTTTAACATACAGTATGGTCAGTCAGACAAAATGGTTTTAAAAGAACAAAGGCAACAGAACATTACTTTCTTTTGATCATCCCTTGCAAGAACTGGTATCTTGCATGACTCATTTAATCAAAAGTTTCTCAGTGTGCTGACCCTCCCTGCACAGGACCTATCAGCACTGCTTAATAATGAATAACTGTTGGTCTCTTTGCAGTCTGTTTGCAGCATCATGACTCCTTAGGATACAGCACCAGAGGATATGCACGAGGCTGTTTTAGTCACATAACACCTCATCCAGCTGTGCAGCCCTGCAGACAGATGCTGATAACGGCAATACACCGTCGCCCTGCGGAAACCGCCTCGTCCACAAACGCCCTTTTTTGCTTCTTTTTTTAAAGTCTGTTGGCTCTGACAGAGCAAAGGGATGTTACTCCTCCATTGTACAGCTGCAGTTTCGGTTACAGTATCAGTCTCACCCCGAACCTCATTCACCACAGTGGCCTAAATGGTCTACAATCCCTTCAAATGAGACACTCGTTCTGCTGGTGGATCGGCAAATTTATTTGCATTTGAAGGGCGCTTGAAGCCGCCCTTTAAGATAAAAGAAGGAAAGAAAAAAACAAAACAGGATTGCGCGTGAAATAAAAACGGATTATGAGGCCACATCTGTCTGGTAGGAAGAAACCCCTTTTTTCGCACCACGGTATTGCACAAGAGAAGTTCATCAGTAATATGAGGTCGTCCGCCTCTGGATTTTTGGCAGACAGCCTACACCCGATCCCGGTGTTTCAATCATTTAGTCTATAATTAAGATTTATATTCATAGACTTACCTTTGTCTCAGAAATGTCTAATGTTCCGCCTATATTGCGCTTCGCTTTCAGTGGATCCGCCGCGGCTGCTGCTGAGAGGCGCTCTCTCATCTGAGCCTGGCCATTGTAGTTTGCAGGACAGAGAGGGAGGCAGCAGCATGGATGTGCAATACTCTTTAAGTGCAATACAATGAGAATGTTTTTATGTGGCCCACAAGAGGTCGCCGTTTACAAGATGTTTGGGACTGTCAGGGTATTTCTCTAAACCGTAGAGTTTAGAAGCATCCGGTCCACGAAAAAGAAACAACTGTAGTGCTCGTTGTTATTTAATGAAAACAAAAAGTAGTTCTAATGAGTTTTATTTGGATGGACAGTGCTTTGAGCTCAGCACCGTAACCTAAAAGGTGGGCTTGTACCTTTATTGAAAAATTAAAGCTTCTAATGTCAGACTCCGAGCAATATCCTGCAAGATTTTCAGATTTCCTGCCTTCAACATTCAAGTTAAAGGGATCCAACAGCTTGCAGTCAAGGTTTACACAATGACGTATTAATTTGAGCCAGGTGTGTTGAAGTAGGGATACATTTACAACCCACAGGACAGACATCGAGAGCAAGAGTTTTAGATTCCAGTTAAAAGGATAAAATCAAGTAAAGTTGTTCCCTTAAACAAATGTTTAGACAGCCAGTATTCACTTAGAAAAGGTGTCAATAAAATGACAAAAAACACTCACTCCACCCCCATGTTCCGCAAAATTCCTGGACACTTACACATTAAAAAACGTCCATGTTAGTAGGAGTGAAGACGTGTGGTTTAAAAAAAAAAAAAAATGTAAAGAAGAAAACATCACGATTTAGTGTTGCATCTTCATGTGACCTCTAAAGTGGTATATTTAATAACCTTGTAAGAATTATTAAATATTTATTCAGAACCATTCTGAACAATTTTAGTAATCAAATTACAGAACATTCAAAATAAATAAATATTTTTTTGTTGTTTGTCATCCTGTTGATATAGAGATTATGCAACTTGAAGTCAAAAGAGTGGGGGCCCAACACCTACAAGCAATTACTGTGAAAACAGTGACACAATTACAGATGATGTAATGTTAATGGCTGCATATTGTATTATAACATCTAAATGAGAATAAAATGCTGACAGTTTCATTTTCCATATGACAGAAACTGTCTCAGAGGTCTGTGGCTGCTACAAACAGCTTCTGTATTGGATACATTATCTTGTGGCACTTCATCTACAGCCAGATGACAGAAAAGTAATGTGATGGAAAAGGCTATTTTTCTCTGTTATGAAAGAGGCCACTTTTGCACCCAGCAAACCAAGGACAAGAAGGGCTGTGGTGCAAGGATAAAAAGAGGAATAGAAAATAGGTTATCTATATTTTCTTTATTGTAGACCCTATATATGGCAGGTGAGAACAGCAAACTTTGACATATTTGTCCTTTTAATAAACTCTTTGGAGCTTTTCAGCACTAGTTTGGATTTTAATATATATTTGTATATTCTTATTCACTGCAGTGCACGTCATCCAAAGGTGTGGACTGAAGTCATGGGACAAATAGAAAGTCGTGCTTTCAGTGGTTCAGGGTACTGAAAAAACATTCAGCTGTAACCTTGCCTTTTTCTATTCCTCCACCACTGGAAAAAAAAAAAGTATATATTAAACATTCTTACCTGCAGGTAATATGAAGCAGTAATGGTATAAGAAGGATTAAAAGTGGGAGTCTAAAATAACTGAGCAGAACATAAAGCCATTTTGTGAAACAAAGATAGTTTGATAAGCCTCAAACATACAATGAATAGGGTCTGTGTTTTCAGAAAAAAAGTCTCTTTAAACAATAGACAACCTGTGCAAGAAACATCTTGTAATTTGTCTCCATGAAACACCATCAGGTGGCAGTATTGCTCCCTCTGAAAACATTTTCTGAAACAGTAAGAGTGCACCAAACTGTGTGCAGAAAGTGATGCCTTTGCAAATGCCTTACTCAGTGTAAAATTAAGTTTATATTGGCATACATTAAATAAGATATTCTCAAATTTTGTGTTTTTTAAAAACAGTTTCACAACTCAGTTTTCTGGCTCTACATTAAAACACCCAACGGATCACAATCTAAATATGAGCTTTATAGCTTTATAAATTTCCCTATTATTAAAATGTGATATTAAAGTAAGACTTCTCTTTTCTGTTCATGGACATGGTGGTTTTATCCAATGTGTAGACCAGTGTGCAATGTGTATCATGTGCAGTGTGTAGACAAAGGACTGTCACTCTTGCTGCTGGAGTGGACACGAACAATACTTCAAGCCCCCTGGGTCACATTACACTGCAGAGATTCACATAAAGAGATGATAGTAGGAGCGCAGGCTGCCTCTGACTAATGGGAAGGATAAGCAAAGGACACGTGAGATCTTATCCACAGCTGGAACTTATACAGTATAATATTCATAAGATGCAGAATGCTACAACTTCAAATGTTGAAAGATTTATTTTTGTTCCCATAGATCATGTATGCTTTACTAAATAAAGTGCCAGCATAAGCTATCATTGTTTTTGCCTTGAAGCCATGATAGTACCTTCTGAGGAAGATATTCATACAGGCTCTGGGCAGGCTGTTTTGCTTTGATATTTACAGGCTAAACCAAAATTATTAATGCACATCTCATTAACCTTAATTCCAAAGCAGAGAACAGAAAAATATGGAGGGTGTTTTATTTCTTTCATTGTCTTTTAAAATGTCATTTCTGATATTTTAACACAAAAGTTGGGCCCATGTTAATTGTTTTCTTTGTTTGATAGATTATCCAATATTTATATTATGATATAAAGAGATAAACCATGTACATGTCTGCTAGTTGCTTTCAGACACATTTAAAAACGTAAAAAGCCATCAAAGTCAGAATAGTGAAAAAGAAAAAAGTTTTAAGATCTTATGCAATGAAAATCAAATGTTTCACCTGTTACAGATTTTCAGAATTTCAGATGTAATTTAATCTGCCAACTAAACCCACATAGTTAAAGCACACAAAAAGAAGAAGAAGAAAAAAGGAAAACACCTGCTCTTTTGCTGTTAAAATAAACTCGTTTCCTTGTTGGTAAAAACAGGGCGGACAGGACAGAACTTCAACATCAAGCTGAAAAATATTTTTATGTTATAAGAAAATCGCTCTTTTTCTTTTGTCTCCCGTCCTGCCTCCGCTGTTTGTCCACACAGCTTAAACATCAAGCACGTGTTTAAGGTAGGAGATGTAGCGAATCGCTAGTCGAAGGATTTCAATCTTGGACAGCTTTTTGTCCGGTGGGAGCGTCGGAAGAAGTCTTCTCAGCTCTGCAAAGGCCACGTTGAAGGCCACAACGCGGATTCGTTCCCTGGAGGCGTGTGCAGATCGATATTTAGCTGTCGCACGCCTCCTGCGCCTCCTCTCCTCCCTGGAGCGCTCTCTGTCCTCTCCATCCACATGCTCAGTCGGCATGAACCCACACAGAAAGGTCTTCGTGTTAGTCCGCAGGGAAGATCAGGTTCCTGTTGGTCAGAATAGAGCATTTTCCCCACGCACTGGAATATCTTTAAAAAATGTGGATGTTGAGAGAAAACTGTTTTAATTTTGTAGATCTTGCTTTCTTTTTAAAATGCAGCCAATCCAATGAGTAAATAAATAAATAAAATGATTGATCGTTGATTTAAATTCTTACAAATTAATTTAGTGAACGTGACCACAATGATTCATTTCGGTTAAATAAATCTGTGTTTAAGAGGTGGCATTTCATTTGTTGAACAGTTTTTGCACAAAGATGGCCCTAATGGGAGAGTCTCGTGCTGCCCCGCAGTGGAGGGTTGCTGCATGCGGGGACAGACGCTGTCCGGGGTGCTGAAACAACATCAATATGACGAATAAACACGGTAGGAACCAAAACAAAACAAGTGAAGCGTTCGATCCTCAGGTATAGGTTTGTTGAACGCCATATTCTGCGGCCAGTCGCACATAAGTGACTTTAAGATAATTTTTCATGCATCAGTATATTTATTGTAACTTTTGCGTTAAACTCAGATTTAGCTTTAAAGTGCACGAGTTTTAACAGTCTGAGAATAACTGAAATTTTAGAAAAGTAATACCTCAATTCTACTGCAGGGGCAGAATGAAGAATAATAAAAAACTAAAACGTACCTTGCACAGTCAAAATGCCAGATTTAAACGTAGTAAACGTTGTAAATATTCTAGTTGGATCAGTAAGTCAGTCCGGCTAACCGGTAAGATCTTCTCATTGAGGTTCATGGTGTCCGTCTTCCGTCAGCAGAATATGGGATTGTGATCTAAGTACTGTCCACTTATATTAAGATAGTATCCTCTTCTTCAATAACACAATAGAAGTGCCGGTTTTCTTTAATCCAACCTCGCCTGTCCCTGCACATCCACATCTCCCCCTAAAAGTAGTGACGACAAGCACAGCGGTTCAATGAGAGGTGTTTGCGGTCCAAAGCTCTTCATCTCTCTTTTTATCAACTGCAAGTTAAAAAAAAAACCCGCGCTTTTAGTTGCGTTTGTTTGTGCTTCAAAAAATGTTTTAATGATGACTGGTTAGATAGACTATTATAATTTGACGGCAAAATTCTGCCAGTGATGCCACGTTTTAGTTGTTTTGAGTCAATGGTACATGTATTTCTAAATAGAAACTGAATATAAACGCATCAGTCATTACAAAAAGAATTAATAATAATAATCTGGACATCAGCAGTCAGTCCATCATCAGTCTAAATCAGTCAATCTTTATTTATGTGCACTTTTCATACATGGTGGAGATCTAAGTGTTGCACAAACATAAAAACAAAGCAGGTTGTTATGTCAACAAATCACCCCAACCCACCCACCAACACAGTAAGGGAAGGGGATTGTGAAGAAAAAACAGAGACCTAAAAATGAAATTACACACAATAAAAAAGCATCAAAAGCAAACAATTATAGTAAAAATAAATACAAAGAACAAGTAAAATGAAGAAATTAAGTTAATAAATAAAATTAATGAAGCTGGTAAAACAATAAAATAATCTAACACGTAAATTAAAAGACCAAAAAATAAAAATAAAAATAAAACGATATAAAATTAGGTTAAGTAAAAGCCAGGCTAAATAGATATGCTTTGAGCCTGGCTGGCTGGCTGGCTGGGTGGATGGATGGATGGATGGATGGATGGATGGAACCAAAATTAACAACCACAAGCAAAGCATGTGCAGCTTAGTTATTGGATAAGTTATTACCCTCCTGTGGTCAAATGCATCTGCGACATTCTGGCATTTTCATCAGCTCATGTCTGAGAATGAAAATGTCAATGCTAATCATTACTAATACAATCTCTTTGTCTAAATGTCTAAAAGGCCTCCACCTCTGAGTTAATGGTGGAAAATGATTACTCTGACACTGTGAGAAATTGCACCGTCATTGCTGAATGGGGTTCATGTGCAATCACTGAAAGGGTCATGGCTTATGGATTACATTGTATCATTCTTTTAGAGCCACTATTTTTAACTTGTGGAGTGGGAAAGAAAGAAATGTAGTAAACAAAGATTTTTATTACCTGTTGATGGGAACCAGTGCGCTTTGCTGTTAAATTGTGCTGGTCTCAGTAACAACTTGATAAATTTGAGAAAATGCAAGCATCTTCAGTTTGCATGTCTGGTTCAAATTAATGTAGAAGTTTGATCAATTTAGAAGTCTTGTTATGAGAAAGCGAACAAAATTATCTTAAATATTATGTTTTTGAAAGGCTTTAAACCATACAAAAGAATTAGAATTCTGATAAATTAAGGGTCAGGCTGCAGATCATATTTTTTCATTACATTTTTTTTTGGTAATTGCTATGCCTAACAACAAGTCAAAATGTGAAGACCATCGGTTTGGGTCCCACTTGAACTTGAACCCCAGGCTCCTGAGTTAGCATTTAACTTAAAGCAAGCTCACACTCAACAAAATGTCAGTGAATCTGAAAAAGCTCATTCCAATCATTATAACTATAAATGATGATGTTTTAGTGTCCCTTAATAATTACTTTGTAGACAAATGCACAGAGCATGCTGTTAGAAATGCCAGATTACGGACAGATTCTACTTTAAGTTTAGATAACTAGTAACAGAGCACAGTTGGTTACTATTTCACAGCCATGACAAATAAATTTAAATACAAAATGCTAGCGATGCCATTGTTTTATTTACAGTTTTGTTGCTAATCAGATCAAATGTGCTTGCACAGCTGGTCCTCAGTTTATTAAATTTGAATTATCTCTTGTTTTCCAAATACAGATAGGAAAGTCCATGTAAAGCACTCAGAAAACAATAACTTATAATTGCTTGTAATAATCTCATGTTTTCATACTGTATTACTGTGAAGCCTCCACCTGCCTCATGTTTTTCTCTGCTTTTTCCACCATTGGGTTTTTCTGGGTTTAATTCGTTATCTGTCTCAGTCTAGACACCATCTGTTTAAAGGACACAGCATCATGTTTCACATTCATCTCCAGCTCATCTATTAGTCCATGTAGTGTGCACAGGAATGTTTTATTTAGTTATTTATTTTTTTTCAATTGTTACAGCTTTTGTTTTTAAGTAAAATAATGATAATAATAATAACAAAATAAACAAAACAGATGCTTTCCATAGTTCAACATTTGTGTATGAGGTCTGCATTGCAATGCTGAAAAAATTACATTATTATTTTTTAAATGTCAATTGTTTTTACCTGTTTTCCATTTTGTCTTCATTTGCACTCACAGTATGATACTGTGGTATACTACTGAGAGATGAATGTGAAACATAATGCTGTGTCCTTTAAACAGATACCAATAGGCGAATCAACACAAAGTAGTTTTTTGATTTTAAGATTTCTTCTCCAGTCCCTTTGCCTTGGTTTTCTGACTGGTTAGCAACAGCTGTCATAATCTGTTTTGGTGACATTGAATTTATCAGCTGTGGCAGCAGTGGTGGGGAAAACAGTCAACACATATCTGGAGCTGTGATGTGTGTAAAGTCAAGAATCAGATTCATATTTTCTTTATTTATCTTCTTTTTTTTTTAAAGAAATGCTTTAAAAAATTACACATTTCAAACATAAATAATAACAATGTTCAAGGAATGTCAAAGCATTTCAAATGTCTTTGTTAATTGCATTAACAATTCTGTTTTTATCTCTTGGAAATGCTTTTCAAAGAGCAACATTTCTAACAGATGATGCTCAGGGTGTGATGGGTTCTTTACAATGCAGCAGGCTCTCTTGAGGCATCATTTTCCATAAATGCCCTCAAAGGAAGGAGAGAGTGGCGAACAATTTTTTTATAAGAAAAGAATTGGCTTCAAACAATAAGTAAAATAAAAAGTGGCTCTAAATTCAACTTTGATGTATAACTTTTATTTACTATAATAGTACATCTATGGTTGTGATAATCCTCCCAGGGCCTGCTGCCTAGTGGCAGCTATACAGTCAGCAAAAGGACAGCCTACTTTAGCTGCCCTTTTGATATCCTAATTGGATAAAGTGAGTATTGAACATTAATGTAGTAGTTAATGAAGAAATAAGGGAATGATACAATTATATCGGCTACAGGTGTACAGGGTTGCTATGGCTGCTAAGTCAACCTACTAAAGGATTTTTTTTCTTTTAAATACATAATAATGAATGAACACGGTACAAATAGTTATTTTTAGATTAAATTACACACTTCTTTTTTTTTTCTCAAAATATTGCCTAGAACATTTTTAAAAAAAATAAAATATTCTTATTATACAATTTGACAAAGATAAAGTAAAAAAGAAACACTAATAAAATTTTAATGTTGTGTCGTATCACTTGTTTATTAAGATGAAGATATTTAATAGACCTCCAATCAGTTTTATACAGTTTTCATAGTTACTTAGCTTATTTTTGCTTTAAGCCCCATGTGCAAAATCTCCAAATGTAAAGTAATGTGAAGAACAATTTCACACAGGAAGAGGCAGCAAAAAGACTAATTAAAAGTAATTAAGAAGGGAAATTTAAGTGGAAAAGCATTACTGGATTTGTTGCACATTTACTGCAATCACTGGGAACACTTTGACAGTTATTTACTTTAAACTAAGGCAACGACTTTAGTATTTTTTTTTTATTCTTATGCAATAAGCAGATAAATTATTAAAGACAAGAGTTCGTGACTCCTCTGGTGTGCTGAGCGAACAGTAGTGAGCTGCATGTTAATGTTCAAAGCAAGTAGAGTTTCACTTCAGTTTTCCAGAAGCAGAGGCTCTTATCTGAGTGCATTCCCAAGTTATGACATCAAACAAAAATGCACAAAAGTTGTCAGTCATCCGCTCTAATTACAATTGCAGTTTGTCGAGGTTTCTTTTATCTGAAGAAACTCTTTAGCTTACAAACTAGTGATTTATCATGCTCAAGGTAACAAAGCAGAAGGAGTATGAGATGAAGGTAAGGGTGCACCAAGACTTAATATGTTGCATGTAATGAAACAGGGCTTAAAAGTCCTATTTTATGCTAAATTCACTTTCTAAAGGTTTTCTAACAGTCATATGTGTCCTCATACCCTGTGTATGAGGCCCAAAAATGAGAAAATTCTGTCTCCTCTCCCACTTTCTTGCTCCCTTTTTTAGGGAATGTGTGCTGAACAGGTGAGTCGGAGATCTTTACCTTTCTGATCTCATTAGGGTAAATAACCACTACTCCCGGTAGTGGATACTGGCATTGACCTGCAACCCTGGCTAACTGAGCCTGCCCTCTAAAATCACAGAGCAGGTGCCAGTGAAAGCCAGATCCTCTCCCAGAGAGGAGCGTGGACAGGCACCACTCATGAATATTTAAAGGTTCAGACACAGGAACAGCTGGTTCTCCATAGAGCTCACTAGAGCCACATTTAGAATGGCTGAAATTACGGACCAAGGCTGACTTAAGGGTAATACACTTTTAAAACAATGTTGTTGGACCTCTGAAACCCCTATCAAATTGTTAAAAAAAATGTATAATATGGGAACTTTAATATTTTAAAGTAAAAAAAAAAATATAGAAAAAGTACTTACAATAGAACAGCACATGTTGGCACAGACACTGAAAAGTGATGATCCATTTACTCAAGTCTCATCTAGATTGTTGTCTTGTTTGTTTATGATTTAAAGTGTATACCTTATCAGTATGTTTGCATTCATTAATTATTTTTTAAAAAGTATAATACATTTTGTTTCCTTAAATGATGAGAATAAATTGTGTAAAAGTAAAAGTGTGTGTATGTCGGGGTGGGTGACAAATTTGACAGTATGTTTTTTTTAACCTATTGCTGGAAACTCGGACTTACAAATAACAATAACAGCAAATCCTTATCTGAAAGGTGAACTAAAAGCCTTTATTGGCCTGATATTAGAGCAGGCACAAATGCAAACTGATCAACATCTGGTCAATGTGCATTAATTCCCTAGTGCCTCCACTTCTGACCAGACAGTCAGCAGGATATGCAAGACAGCCTATCAGACACAACTTTGAACACATTAACGCATGAAGAATTGTAAGAATTGTCATTCACATCTTTTTTTTTTACCTCCTACCAAGCTTTAGCTGTACTTTAATATAAATCTGGAGAATACTGACAGAAATCGAGCCTCTTTAGTTGAGTCAGCAGTAACATACAGCATGTGCACTGATAAATGTGCATGTTTTAAGTTATTAGGAACAGAATTTAGCGCAAAGAGGACCAAATACTTTTTTATTTGTGCTTAACCACTTTATTTATTCCTCTAACTTATTCCTTAAAACAGTAATATAACATCACTTGTAGCCAAATGTAGAAGAATTATAAACTGTTGAATAAATGTTAAAGGAGTATCTTTTTTTTTCTGTGCCACATAATTGTTGAGGTGTTAATAAAATATAACTTTTTTCATCATTAAAAAAAATAAAAAATGCAGTTATAAAAGAGCAAACAGCAGCATCATACTATATTCAGTATCTTGGTTTAAAGTAATCTTATAGCTGAATGAGAGCTGGATTAAGGATTGGTAATATTCTTTAATAATTATCTGTTTGCCTTTAACATGTTTTTCTTTCTTTTACTCCTGTATTTGGTCACTTAGTTATAAGGCACCAACTCTGGTTTAAAATCATGAAATAGCATTGGAAAGGGTTAATTTTAGGTTAAGTTTTATGAACCATACATAAATAGACAAAGTAATTTAAAGCGGCATTCTAACAACATTCAGGGTTTAATGTACTTCTGAATGTTGTTGGAATACCACCCATCTTGTATCTCTGCCAGGTAGTTGTTTCCGGCAATAAATCCTGCAGCTCTGTTTACTCGCGGTCATCCTGATGAGATCAGCTACATTAATCTGTTAAAGGTTGCCATTTGCATACTTTACAATGATTATGTTTAATTAATATGCAGCTACACTTTATGCCTCACCATCTGCAGGGCAATCATTCACTCTGGATATTAACAATTCATGATTAAACTATGATTAAACTACAAAATGCCTCAAATAAATCTCTTGGCTTTAACAGAACCAGTATATTGTCACCACCTACTGGTAGAAGCTTAGAAGTAACTTTATGAGTATGGTTGTGTAGTGTGGGCTCAGGCCAGCGTTTTAAATCTATAGTTTTAAATCCTTTTCCATGTTATGTAGGTCAGATGGAGCAGTTCAACTGTACTGTTCTGTTTCACATGTAACTGCAACTTTTTTTCAGTCATCTAGGATTAATTTCTAAATCTAGCAGAAACGATCTCATTGGCCATATACATATATGCAGAGAATACACAGATAAAGTTAAAATAAATATTATCTGTGTTTTTGTGGTGTTGGAGTGATACAGAAATCCGTGTACCAACTTGTGCTCGCAAACATGGACCTTGCCCTCTTTTGTTAGGCTCAAATAAGAAGCATATGCCTTAAAATATATAAAATGTAATGTAGTCTCATGACTCATTAATTAGTTGTTGTACAGAACTTGATTGGTTGTTAGATTCATTTAATTGATGCAGGTGTGTTGAAGCAGGGAATGGAAAACCTGCTGGATTACGGCCTTCACAGGACTAAATTGAATAGTCCTGCT
Organism: Rhadinocentrus ornatus; assembly: GCA_037177495.1. Classification (NCBI taxonomy): domain Eukaryota; kingdom Metazoa; phylum Chordata; class Actinopteri; order Atheriniformes; family Melanotaeniidae; genus Rhadinocentrus; species Rhadinocentrus ornatus. Next base: position 14,236,639 of record JBAMHW010000014.1, read on the forward strand.
GTAGATAATCCTGATCTGACATCTATCTGACTGACTGAAGGACCTGATTGCTGATTGACAGCACCTGTGTGAGCTTGAGTTTCAAAGCTGTATAAAATCAGCATACTGAGCTTTGTAACAGAATGAGTGTTTGTTTCTTTCAGCTAACCATCTGTTTGTAAAGTTTCAGTTTGTCTTCAGCATGGGTAATATGGTTTTTAATACTGAAAAACAAACTTTTTTATGTTGATTGAAAATGCTTCCATTCAGTCTTGACTATATTACAATATCTCTGGAACAAAGGGTACTGAACCCACTTTCTTTCTTTACTGTTTTTAGCAGCCAAGAAAGTGTTGATCGTGTATGCCCATCAGAGCTCTGGATCATTTAATGCTGCAGCCAAAAATGCTGCTGTGGA
>JBAMHW010000014.1:14249924-14275820 GCA_037177495.1 Rhadinocentrus ornatus
GGAGTTTGGACTGACAGTGGGCATCCACTTGGGCAAGCCACTGCCTCCCCACAGCCAGATGAAGGCTGGTTGTTGATAATGTGGTGTCCTAATGATTAAAGCTGGTTCATTTTGAAATTTATGTACTTTTCATTTTCTTTGGCCAAAAGCATGTGATACACTAAAGCTATGTTTTTTTTTTTGTTTTTTTTTTAAAACACTAAAAGGTGAAGGCTTGTTACGTCTGTTTAGTAAAACTCCTCTGAAACTAGTAGCCTGACTCATAGTAAATAAGTCCTTTGTCTGACTTTGCCATAAAGCTGTAGTTTTTCTTAATCCATTAGATGTTCGAATGAACCCACCTGCCACCCCAACATAAAATGGTGCGGGGTTAATGAATGCTAGTTTATCATGGCTTGCACAGTCATTGCCTGATTTATGAATGCAGTAACTCTAATGCTCATTCACTAGTTTATCTAAAGTGTTCTTTACCATGTAAATAGACATGCAGGCTGGGGGTTTGCTTGCAAGTAGGATTGAGTTCTGCAAAAAAATGCAAGTGGCTGAGCACTTTTTCCCAGAGAAGCAGCTTTTGTTTGGGTATGGAGGAAATGAGACTGGGGTGGAGAAGGAGGGGGGGGAGGCACACTTAAGGAAATGGCCTTGCACTCTGAAGTCCAGACCACTACTTGTGACATGTAAGACCTCAATGGTGCTTAACAGCTGGGGCTTCACAAGGTCACCATGTGTTTGTGTTAAATCAGGTCCAGGCTTTATAATCACCTGTCTCTGGGACCAGATCAAAATGCAGTAACTTTGCATTGGTAAGTCCTGGAATTACAGTAAAACAGTAGCTTTTCTAAAGAAGTCATTTTCCCAGGCTCAAAAACCAAAGTATTGGAATTAGAACTGCTGGGTATGAAGGTATAGATTTTGTGTGTGGTGGGGTCATGTCATTATTGCTGATCTGGTGTCCATCCTGCTCTATTGTCCATCTGAATTTTCCCACCCTGGCTGCATGGAAGGTCATTTTTGGCTGGATCAATGGAAGGAAGTGGGCACTGTCTTATACCAGTCATTGAAAAGAGCCAAAGGAAATAAAGCTGTTTTACCTAAAGCTTAAATGTAAACAGAAAATTTCATATTGGGTGAAGATAAATCCTGAAGTTCTGGATGGATCTAATATTTTCAAGAACTTTGTCAACTTTCAGTGATTTGGTTGTGCTCACACTAAACGATAAAGTATATGAAGGAAACAAGAAATTTAGAGCAGACATCATTCACAAGTCTTAAATTTAAGAAGGCACAAAGTTCTCATACTGAGGAAAGGTTGGATTGCTTAGCTACGTGCAGCCCTTTGAGTCATACTTGTGTTTTGTTTTGTTTTTTACTTCTGAGTTACATTTTGTTAATAACTTGGCAAAACATTACTAAAACATCTTTGTCACCTCCTACACAATAACATAATTAGCTAGATAACATCAAATCTGTGGGTAGGGTTAGAAAACAATGTTTTGGGTTCCCAATGCAGTTTTTAAAAAAAAGATTAATGCAACCACAACTCAACATGCAGTGGCTCTTGTGACCATGAGAGGTCACTTATTCTTCAAAGGATACATTTGCCTGCTTAAATAAATGACCCATGGACACATTTTAGGGAGAAGGGCTGCTTGGACATTAATGCAAGGGATTGCTAGTTAAAGACTTGTGCTGTACAAGGTTCCACACAGTTATTAAAATTTTTGGCGTCCCCTTCCACTCATGATTCTCTGTTGTCCTACTTCTCATCTGTGACAAGGGGTTTGAATGAATGTATATGATTAGGTCTAAATGTTAAAAAAAAGAAGAAAAAGAAATGGTTTGACAGCTGACAACCCACCTATATATAGCTTACAGATTTTACTTTTCACAAGTTGCAATATCTGTTGTTTCATGTGAATGTTGCCCAGTCCAGAAAACAAATGGAAATATGGACAAACATACCTATTACACATTTTCTTATTTTCAATCTTTTTTTAATGCATATACATTAAAAAAAAAAATTTAAAAAATTTACTATCATAACTACTGTGAAGCAGATGTGACTGATTGTCTTATAGGTGTTTTGATTAGACTATAAATCAGTCTCTGTGTTTACGCCAGATGTCACAGGGTTAACAACAGGCCAGCCATTAAAAATTGTGCCCCTCCCCAACAGGCAGAGGGAGGGAAATAGAAGGTAATGTCAAGGAGATAGAAAGGTCACCTGAAAAATTAGGCAAATTATTTACATCATCAATCATCTAGCTCCTTCAAGACTTACATTAAAATCCAATCAATTATATTGTTGCAAAAAATGCAGCCTGTTGAGCTTTGTCTTTCTCTCTCTCTCTCTCTCTCTCTCTCTCGCTCTCTCTCTCTCTTTTTCTTTCTCTCGCTCTCTCTCTGTGTGAATGTGAGTGAATCCATGTACGCATACACATTGAGCGTGAGGCCCGGTTCAAGGCTGTTATATTAAGACTGGCAGCAGGAAAGGTTTGTAATGAGGAACTAGCACTAACTTTTATGCTTGAACTTTCCAAATGCCCCCTTTATTTTCTTATCACAGAGTGTCCATTGTATGTTCCGCATCATTATAGAGCTGAGAAATTCCCTCTGACATCTGAGCACAGCGATTCCCCAAACTGCTCCACTCACAGCAACCTCTTTGAAACAAGTTTTTGTTTTTTTTTTGTTTTTTTTCCCCACATAAGTATAGGTTTCCAGGTATGAAATAAACAATATTGTAGAAGTAGTTTTATTTAAGGGAGCAACTTCTATGCCTCTAACATAATGGGAAAGAAATCCATTTATTACTTTTATTTTCCCCTAAATTGAAGGCATAAACTGCTTCCATGAGTGTTTGTGGATCAGAGATAAACCTCCCAGCCTCTCTAAACCCGATGTCTGTAATCACAGCTTTAACAGCTGGTAAGGAGGAATATAAAAAGTTGTTGACTACAACAGCTGTGGAGGAACAGGACCCCAAACAGAGCCAAGGAGCCCTGTAGGTCTAAAAAGGAAGAGAAAACATGGGAGAAAAAATAATAACAAACACTACCTCCTTCCTCTTTTTATGCACTTCTGCAGGATATGTCTTTCATCCCTTGTTCAATTTATCCTCATCTCCGTCCTTCTTTTGTGTTAGTCGTCTCCTCTCACCAATGTGAAAATACACAGGAAACTTTTACCACAATGGCACTTTTCACACATCTTCTGCACTTTGGGGATTTGAATGTTCACTGGAGACATATTTCTCATGGGACTGGACTGCAGTTTACCACTTATATACACTTTCACAAATTGCTCCTGACAGACACTTTGCTCAGCTAGTCTGGCAGTGATTAGGCCAAGGCAAGTCTGCACTTTGCATCTTTGTAACTCTTACACGGAAGGCCTGCCACCATAGCTTTGATGAATGGATGGATATCACGCTATTTGGATTCCATTTAAGCTCTAATGTATGGAGTGCCTGGCACTGAGGTTGACGTGAAGCAGCAAAGCTGTTTTGTATTTACAGGTGAAGGCTGAGTGTGACTGAGAGGTTCATGGAAGGCTTTGGTGGCTTGAGGTGTCAGAGTGACAGGGTTAAGACTCCAGTCAGCCATTACGCTCCTCTTTAAATTCTTCTTTATACTTTAATGAAAAGCAAATCTCCACCGTCTCCACCCCAAGATACAGAAGAATAAGAGGAACAGACATTGTACAAACACATTGGATCTTGTCCAATGATGATTCTTCTTTTGTTTCTTACCAGATTCAGTCTCTTGTTTCACACAACTTCTTAGATCTTTTGCCAACTGTCATATCAGTATAAACACTGAATGACAACAAATAACCTCATGTGTTTTTGTCTGTAACTAAACTCAGGGCCATAACTGAAGCTATGAAGGAGTAGATGAATGGGAGTGGATGGTAGTGCCGCTCACTGGGAGCTCCAGGCACACAGTGCTCAACTCCAGATGCTGCCTGGGTTGCCACATCCTGGTTGTTATCCCCCTGCAGTGATACATTCACTTGTGAGTATGCAAAACTGTAAATAGGAGCCACCTTGGACAGAGAAAAAAATTCTTAAGGGGATTTTCCATTGCATGCTTCACTTTTTATTTAGATTACCAATTTAGTGCTGCAGGGGCGTGTTTTTTTAAAAGGACAGTTTATTTAGTGTTTTGCCATTTAGATCTTTTTCCATTAAACTGAGTCAGACTTCACTCTCCTGACATGTTTATTCAGATTATTTATTTCACCATCTTGTTTGAGTGCTTTACAGTTTGTTTAAACCCAATAAAGCCTGCAGTGTTTCGTGTTCTCTTAGTGCGTGCATTCTTACATAACATGACAGTTGATGTGGAAGTGCAATGCCACAATTTCTAAATCCAATTCCCAACACAACTTAAAAGTTAACTTTAGCTGAACTATGAACTTGATCACAGTGACAGTCAGCACAGAAGCTTTCATGTACAGCCACAGGCTAGCAAGACACCTACAGGCAATGTGGTCATAAAAACTATTGCTGCAGGCTTCTCCAAAACACCTCTGCATTCCAGCAGCACTGATATTCCATTTTACATTTAGCATGACAGGACAATAGGGGTGAAAGTTACCCAACATATCTGTGAACTCTGTCACACACTGAGGATGGAAAGGCAAGGTGTTATACGAACAGGTTGGGATTGTTGGGATAGGATTACAAGATTTGAGCTGCAGACTCCAGGATTTGCAGAAAGACAGACATCTTCTTGTGAGCCTGTTGATAGATTCTGTCATTCACTAATCCATACTGGACACACTCACTGTCACCTGGGGCAAGGCTTTTCTTCAGCTATCACCCACCTTCTGCATGATCCCAATGACCTAGCTCTGAATGTATATGAGTGAGTGGTTCAGCGGATTGATGTGCAAGGGTGGAGGAAGGGGGATGGGGTGAACAGAGTGGCTTGTGGGGAGCATGACTTTTTGTTTGAGTTACTACTGCGTGCAGAGATGATTACAAAGTCAATGGACTGTATGAACTGCAGATGGTCATGGCCAAGAGCTAAGCAAGGCAGCGCTGATAGATTCACAGATGTAAGAAAAGACAGAAAATAGAGCCAAGAGAAAGCTTTCCTAAACAGCAGAAATAATTACTCTTTGGCCTTTTCAACACTTACACTGATATTTTTTTGATGAAGCTTTTTCAGAATGTTCTGGCCTGTGGCCCACATACAAACAAAGTTTTAGCTCACTGGTTACTAATCTTATGAAAAATTAATTTCAGAAAGAACATTTTTAAAAATTCTGTACACAGGTAAAAAGAGTAAAAGAGAAAAGATTAGCCTTTAGAAACAATGACAAGCGTCCTTGTCCTAGTTGTTATGGTATCTGTTGTTATGTTTTTTATTATGCTGATTGTGAAGCAACAGTTTAGAAGGATTGCTGGTCATGTAAAAACTTTCATCAAGTCTGTGCTAATATTTCTGATATTAAATTTATATAAAATGTATTTATTATATTTAGATTAATATTTGTGCTAACCATATTATTATGAAAGAATATATTGTGTCAGTACAGCTTGATCTTACTGCCCAATGTGGTAAAAAAACCAAACCCAAACAAACAAAAAAACAAACAAACAAATATTTAGAATGATAATTTACAGACTTGCTTTACATAAAGTCTCTTGGAGTATTTTCACTTTTCCGACATATGAGCCCTTCTCAGGTTTCACCCACATTCACAGAGTGGCGTTAGAGATGCTGTATCCATGAGGAATGCATTCTTTTCTACATATCTCAACAGGGACGCAACCTCCCCGTGAAATTTGCACCTGCATTAGCAGATCTATGATAGATTCATAAGGTCACCCCATTACAAGCACAAAATCCACACAGACAAAAGTCTCCACAACTCAAAGTGAGGTTTAAATTCAACAAATGGCTGCAATCTTTTGTTCTTTCAGTTGTTTTAGTGATTTCCCTCTTATTCACGCACTCCTCAGCAAGATCTGTCCACTCCATAAACACACCTTCAACTTCACCCACACAGGCCCTCTTCTATTTAAAACATAAAAAATGAATAAATAATTTAGTGAAAATTAGTGAGGTTACAGAGGGGATCAGGAGGAATGTGAGGGGAAAATGCTTGAGGGTGCCTCAGAACAGTAGGGGAGGTTGACTGATAACAATGTGATTGAAAGTTTGAGAAGGAACCTCTGAATGGACATTTGCACGAAAGTAGACTGTCTGTCAGACCCACCACCATGACCCAGGTTGAACTACAATAGAAGGAGCGGATATTTGAATAAACTCCGGCAATTTCTCCATTTTGTTCAGTTTTTTCCCATCTACAACACTGCATCCACTTGTTCTTTTATGGTTTTCCCTTACTCCCTCTCATTTTTGATCTGCTTATCTGTTGATTGTTTAGTTTATCTTCTGTGTGATTACCTTGGCCTTGTCAAATATACTTTAGGAGAAAAGAGAAAAGAGGAGTACAATCTTTCCAAAACTGTACTCAAACAGTAATTCAGGTCACTTCTATTTATCAATTCGTCCACACAAACTTTCTTTTAATTAGTTCAGTCAAGCAAAAGACAGCTAAAACCTAGTCATGGTAAGGATCGGTGGGGAGATACCTATGCAAAAGTAACAAAGGACCTGCATACTCTTCCAGACTTGACAGACAGGAGATGTAGCGTTGCCAGTTCCAGTGACAGGATTAGTGTATAAAAAAATTAATTTACAGTTTTTAAAGCTAATTATCCACAGCAACTTGAGGTTGACAAATAAAATGCGTTTCATTAGGAGATATTAAGGAAAGAATGGTAATGGAAGACATGGGACTCATGTTCTAGTTCAACCTTGAAGCTACTGTTTCATTTACTTTTGCCCGTTTTTTATTCTGATTTCTTCCCATCTACTACTATAACTATCTAATGTGTTACCATTTAATGCATTACAAGTGCCTGGTTGAGGTGACAAACACATTTATAATACATATTGAAATACACAACAAGCTTATCTGTTCAGGAACCCCATCACATTCAAAAGTGATGATATCGGGATACCTCGTTTTTCGGGATCGTTATGGCATTCACAACACACTTTTTTGAAAGTGACATTGCATTTAAAGTCAGATAGCATTAAGAATCACTGCTTAATGTTAAATATAATTATCTAATAATTATCTAACAACCCTCAGGTATTAACAAATGTCAATTCATTGGACTACAATATCTTGGAGCATTTTGTGCTTAAAATGCCTTCCCTGTATTCATATCCATCCCTTCAACCTGTTGGAGTAAGAACAGGCAAGATAAGATCAAAATTTTGTTTCTTTAGTGCTTTGCTTAACTGAGGATAATACGTGGTTCAAGATATTAACTCATGTTTACCATTTGTATTATCTGTGGTTTTCTGTTGAGTAGCATTTCTTTATTATAGCTTTTTACTAAGCAGATACTGATATTTGTTATGAGTGATCACTTTCACATACGCATCATAAATTGATCAGTTATATAAAAATGTATCTAACAGCTAAGACTAATCGTTGACACTTCAAAGAAAAGGCAAAAAATGTTTCAATTTATTTGTGTATGTGGATACATCTATTCCATTGTTTTCATGTTCAAGGGCAGGAAAACACTAGTATTAAGCTACTAAGCAATTTGTTTAGTGTTATTACCCAAAACAAAAAGCAACTTTTAAACAATGCATGTCTCTTTTTGTGTCATGTGAATGCATTTTAAACTAACTGCATCCAATTTTATGCAGTTTTGACCCTTATGTGAAGAGATAATCTTTAATTAGCAAGGTTAAAAAGCTTAACATCCTGACATTTGTGGTTCAAGCGGTAGAGTAATCCATTCCTAATCACAGGCTGGGTAGTTCAAGCCCCTGCCTCTGAGCAAAGCACGCAGTATCAACCTCTGATCAGCAGGTCCTGGAGAAAACCTGTAACTTTTATTTTTTATTTTACATATTTAGCTGCTAATTCAAGGGTTGTGAAAAAGTTTCAGTTATGTCTTTACAGTTAACAAAGGGAGATGGGGTTCGGCATAATGGTTTTTAAGATGGTCTGACAGTAATTTTCAATTTTAACTTGAAAAATAAACAAGGACATAAGGAGGAAATGCATTACAATTTGTATTTCCGTTTTCTCTATCAGAACAAGAGGACAAATTTTATCCCACCAGGCTGACAAAACCAAGAAGAAGAAGAAGAAGAAGAGCATTGTCAGCTCAAAAAGAAATTTCAACAGAAACTCAGTTGAAAGTGATGCTGTGAAGAAAATAATGAGAATTTTGTGTACAAGTTGATTAAAAAGTAGACATTTGTGATAATGACTGCATTTAGACTAAGCTTAATGTAATATTGCAGCAATGTAAAAATTGATCAGAATAGCTTTACCTAAAGTAAAAAAAGGGGGAATTATTCATTCAAACGTGATTTTACTTTGTAGTTATATGTATATGATTGTTTCAGGGCTTTGCATCACCCAAAATCTGTCTGAAGTGATCTTGCTAGTTTTAAATTCAGTAGCTTTCTTTCTTGCGCACACACATCCTGCTGTTCCCACTCCTGGCCTCCTTGTGAATGAGGACTGTAGAACAGAGGGTTGGCAGCAGTCTGCGGGGCTACGGATGCTTATCAGAAAGGCTTACAAATCCCCCCTGATGCTCCTGATACGGAGGACAATGGGTATGCGTGCGTAGTGGGAGCTTTCATAAAGCCTCATTGAAACTGACTTCACTTCTTTGCTCTTTAATGAAGTCAGAGTAGCCTGCTGGTTGTATTTCATCACTGAATACATGGCAGACAATCATAATAAACTTCTAAGTTTGATGACTTGTGTAAGCTACATTTTTTCCATAAAGAAACATGCTGGACACAATGAACCTGGCTACGTCAAAACTTTACTCACTGAACATTATCAAAGAAATTATTTTCCTCACAGCTCAGTTAAAGTATGCTATCATAATTTGACAAAACAAACACCTTTGCTCCTTGCATTCCTTACTTAAAAACCCTACTTCTTGCTTCCTTTTGTGATCCTGTCTTTGTATTGAACTTGGGGTTAATTGCTCTGGTGGAAGCAGCTGTGAGGCCACCAGAGTTGCAGGTGAGCTTTCAGCAGTTCTCCGTAAACACATAACCCTCCCACGCAGCTTTGTGCTGCTTCCAAAGAATGTTCCCTTAAATGAGACTGAATGTGGTTCAAATGACAATGAGGCAACATGGCTCTTGCATGCAGCTGATGTCCTTCCTTATAGCCTGAATCATTTGCAACTTAATTTGTTTAAGTTGCTCAAAAACTTTTCAAATAATGGAAAAATAGCATGAGATTTTAAAAAAAAGAAATTATTCAGAGGGTGTTTACAGTTAACTCTGTAGGAGTGTTTTGGGGTTAAACCCATTTTTCGGTTTTGGGTGGAAGCAGAAGACAGTTGACATTCGTTGTGGTTTAATGAGTGTCTGAGATTTTGGTTTCATATAAGTAGGGTGTGGCACTCAAAGCAGGATGCTGGCCCTTTAGGGTGATTTAATGTTGGTATGTGTATAGCAAATAATGTTAATTCTACATTTACCCCACAAGAAAATGTGCTTTACAGATTGTTATTATTATTAAATGCACTAAAAATAATATTAATAACACAATCCATTTAATGTGTTCAGGGTCCTAAGGGATACTGTCAATGTTCTAGTCAAGGAAAAACATTGACTATAGGATTTCCATAGTTCATAAATAATCTGAAATGTTCTACTAATGATAATGCAGATTTTTGCATGTAACAAATTACTGCTGATGTTTCTTAAATAATTCATATATCACTGGATTATATCAAATTAAAGTAATTTACCCTAAAATGTATTAGATGTCATGTAAGCCATGTAATAAAAGCATAAAATACTGGGCTTTGGTGTATTTTTGTGTGCGTGTTTTTTCTAATTCATTTTTTTTTATTTTTTTGGTTTTCTTACTTGCTGAAACTGTCTGTGCTGCGTGCTGTTGAGGTAATGATGCCTGGTCAATGTGTATTTCTGTTGGGACCAGCCTTGGAGGCGTAGCTCCGAGAGTACCAGCAAGTGCAGGTTGGAGCACACAAGCTCACATTCATTCCAGGAGGCGGAGTAAGGCACACGTAAGTTACTTGCAGTGGAGTTGAAGTTATCTTTCAGCATCAAAACTGTTGGCAAACAAATCTGTTCTTGAAAGGAGAAGAAGAGATTAAAAACGGGGAAGGAAAAATCGACGAAGTTGTTGTTGCGGCTGCTGTGCGGTAAGAAAAGCGAAGTTTTTCAGCTTTTTAACACAGATTTTAAAACAAACCAAAACAACAAAACAAAACAAAAATTTAAAATGTTGCTATTCATTATTATACACTTGGATATAATTAACCACTTCTGAAACTGAAAGGAGTTGGAATATGAATGCTTCACCCAATTTTTTTTATCGTTCTCAGTCTTACCCTGCTTGGGCGCTGTTTGTTTGTCTCTTCGCTAAAAATGGGCTACAGTGTGCTCAAAACTGATACCACAAGTTTGCTTCCAGCCTGATATAAATCAACAATGGCAACAATGACATTTGTGTTTGCGCTCAGTAGCAGTCTGGGATCGCTCATTCGATTTTGTGCTCATGCGTCATGACGCGCAAAGCGACAGTTTTTGTGTTTATCTACGCGGAAACATCATGTCCTGTCCATCGCCCCCCACCCCCCCAAAACTCAAGCCTGTAGATCGAGCCTGACAGGAGAAATTTCTGAAAAACACGCGGCACCTGCACTATTCTTGTCTCCAGAATTCGCACATGAAAATGCCTTATTTGCTCTTTTTTTCTTACTTTTTTCTGTTTTCTCTCCTTATTTGTAACTGGTAAGCAATTTTAAAAGGGACAAGGAGAAGAGACGCAGAAATACATTGGGAAAGATGCGCTTCATCTGCAGTCTGTGTTATCTGATGTTGTAGGTGTTAAAATGTTAATTGGCTTGAAGCCCGGGGGGCAACCTGCCACTTCTAAGTATTTTCCATATAATATAAGGGAATTAGACAGAAACCACTGGGGAAGATTATCTCTGCTCAGAAAATCCCTCAATTTGAATGAATAGAACTTCCTGGTATCTCCTTATAAATTAAAGTGAAAGACATCTGATATGTATTTAAACAGCTTTATCACAAAGGAGAAAGGTGATCCATTACAAAGTAGAGTTTGTAATACCAAAGTTAACATAGATTATGTTGGTATTAAAAATGTATGAAGTTATTATCAGACATGTTTAAAGGCACACAGTATAGCTTTCCTAATAAGGTGCTGTTAATTGATACAATGACCAGACTGAAATCTTAATTTATGACTCTTATGAAATGAAAAGTACTTTATTAATTCCTTTATATACTATATAAAATATAAAATCGTTAAAAAGGTCTTCATTCTATCAATTTTGCAGCAATTTATAGTTTTGTATGCTGATTTGTAGTCTTAAGTAACTGTAGCTATAAAAAAATGTTTTTATATAAAAAAAAAAAGTTTATATGCCCTTGAAGTCAAGATGTCAACAGCTGCACATCCTAAAATGCTCTAGGTGGGGATTTTTTTTATATTTGCTTTTTTTCTTCATTCTTTGTGACTTTTTGCCAATTATCCCGCATATACAGCAAAAATCTCAGTCTCCCACACAGACAGATGTCTGACACGGTCCCATTTTACTGCTCTCTGGCGTGCTGTGTCACCCAGTGGTCGGTGACCTTCTTCTTTAACCTCACTCAGACCATCTCGCAGGCGTCAAACCTCCTGCAGATCTCTGCACACAACTCACTCTGTGGGTGCGCAAGTTAGTCAGGGGCAACAGCAGGGTTAAGCCACTCGTGTTCTGGTTTTGATCTATCACCTCTGATCTCTCACACTGTGGCAGGCTGACAGTTAGCTGAGAGAGACATTGCAGCAATAAGCTGTGAATGCAGGCCATGCAGGGGTGAACATTTTAGAGGTCTATCAGGCTCAGACGAATCACAGCGGGTTATTGGCATGCTGAAGTGCTCTAGTCTGCTACATTTATAATCTAGTACGCTGCTTCAGTGTATATATATGAGCAATGCATTCGACTTTGTGTTTTCCTGCATTATCAGATTCAGATGTTGTAAAATGACGTATTCAGGGATTTCCTTTGATCATCTGGGTGGTGACAGCTGATCTCTCACCCTCTCTGCTCCTGCTCCATGAGCAGGGCCAGAAACATGGGATTTGTTGTGTTTTTCAATAACAAGCATGTTAAAGGAAAAATGTCTTTAAAGAGGCATCAGGTTTCCCACCCTGACCAGTGCTTTATCTTGGAACGCCCAGAATGCTCCGGAAATACACCATGTTTGGGTTTCACGATCCCACTTCCTTATGTCCATTCCGCACTCTGTGCCAGCAGAGCTAATGTAAACATTTATTGTGCTGCCCCTGGAGTTCACATCAATCACAGAAAAGTCCACCATTTGTGACACAATAACAGAGAGCTGTTATTAGCGCATGAAAGTAGTGTTTTAACAAGTTAACCGCATTAAGATTCTTCAGGATCTGGTAGCATACCATAAGTAAGTTTATGTTTTATTAAGCTCAGGGGGTCCACATGAGTAAAATAAGCCATGCTTTATGCAACAGAAAATTGCTTCTTAAATGAGAAGGTTACATGAAAAACTGCTAACATTTAGAGGTTATTAAGATGAATGTATGTTACAAGAAATAATAAGTTAATGTCATGTTTTTCCAGGATCCATCCCAGTCAGAAGTGGTGTGTGTTACCTCCCAGTGGTCTGTGGTCCTCTCCAAGAGCTGAAATATGAGTCTAAGCACAAGTGAGCTGGAGGACTTGTGGGAGTCATTAAATGAGCTGAACTTCTCTGATACATTCAGCAACATTACAAGTGTGGATGCACTGGTGTGTGCCACAGCATTCAACCGCAGCGCTCTGCTGTACTCTATGTGTGTTCTCTACACTTTCATATTCATCATTGGTCTGGCTGCCAACGCGCTGGTCCTCTGGGTAAACATTCGTGCTCAAAGAGACTCCACCCCTCGCCATGAGACGCACATGTACATTGCACACCTGGCAGTTGCAGACCTGTGCGTGTGCACAACACTTCCTGTATGGGTGACCTCCCTGGCACAGCATGGCCACTGGCCATTTGGAGAGGTAGCGTGTAAACTCACACACCTGATGTTTTCTGTCAACCTCTTCAGCAGCATCTTCTTCCTGGCCTGCATGAGTGTGGACCGTTACATAAGTTTGACGCAACATAGAGATGAGGGAAGTGCACGGAGGAAGTTCATTCGCCGTGGTGCATGTGTAGGGGTGTGGCTTCTGGCTCTGGTGGCCTCCTTGCCGGACACCTACTTCCTGCGCACTGTGAAGTCAACACATGGGGACACCATGTTGTGCAGGCCTGTGTACCCAGAGGACAACCCCAGGGAGTGGATGGTGGGAGTGCAGCTGAGCTTCATCCTGCTGGGCTTTGTTCTCCCCTTTCCGGTCATTGCCGTGTTTTATGCCTTGCTGGCCAGAGCTTTCACCAGTTCCTCCTCTTCTTCTTCATCATCATCTTCCCCAGTGGAGCAGGAGCGTCGTGTAAGCCGCAGGGTGATTCTGGCCTACATCGTTGTTTTTCTGGCCTGCTGGGGTCCCTACCATGCCATCCTCCTGGCTGATGCCCTGTCGCAGCTGGGCGTGGTACCGCTGACCTGCGGCATGGAGAATGTGATCTACGTGGCCTTACACCTCACCCAGTGCCTGTCCCTGCTCCACTGCTGTTTCAACCCCATCCTCTACAACTTCATCAACAGAAACTACCGCTATGACCTCATGAAGGCCTTCATTTTCAAATACTCGTCTAGGACGGGCTTGGCACGTCTCATCGAGGCTTCTAACATGTCTGAGACTGAATACTCTGCTGTAGCTGTAGAAAACCCACCTGAAAGACAAAACTTAAATGACTCCAATGCAATATAAACTAATGTCTCAGCTGATTCGCTCTGTCCATTGCCAAAGCCAATCCAGCATTCTTTTTACAGAAATCTGCTTTTGCCATAGAAAAACTTGAAGATTAAAAAGCACTTAAAGCAACTTAAAATAACAGCTGATAGCAAAATCATATATATATATATATATATATGTATTCACTATAGATGTAAAGCCAAAACAAGGACTGTAAATTGTATGAAATCATTTCCTTTTTATGTGTGTGTATGAATGTGTAGTGAGTGTATTTGTATGTGTTGTGTAATGTATGCTGATAGTACCAGTGGAGTAATATCATTGTATCTATTTGTATTTATATCCATATAAATGTTTTTGCCTTGTTGATGATGTAATGCAAAGTCTTCACACACTGATGTCAGCTCAGTGCTCCACGTTGCACAACACTGCCTCATCATTTAGAGTTGAGCCACTGACTGGCTCTTTGCATTGGTCCTGCTGTCTCATGATGAATCATAACCTCATGCTGCATCAGCTGAAGCCTTCAGAAAAGTTAGGTTTTTAAACCTAAGATGCCGTAGTTCCACTCGTTAATACAAATCCTTGTATTTTTGCATTTGCTTAAATGAGAAGTCTAATATCTAAACTAAATATGAAGCAGCAGGAAGTTGCTAATTAGTGTACGTTTCACAAACCAGGATGTTGCCACATAGGTTTCCTTCAGTTCTAATATCTTAAAACACTGGAGGCTTCAGCTCTGACTACTGATCTTGCAGAGCAAATATGTACATATAACTCTTGACTTTGCTGAAAGCTGACACAGACAGTTTTGTCTGTAATTTATACCAGTGCTAGTGGATGAAGAGATGCACATATCCATGTTGTTAATCCTACTACTAGCACGCAGGCCTCAGACAGCACGCTTACTCCTCTAATGCAGACAGCATCTGTGGTGTGCAAAATTGTTTGATCCCAAATTACAAAAACATCAAAGCATTACTTTATAGCTGTGTGTGTATGTATATATTAACCAAAGCTTGATGCCAAGAGATGATTATTTGTCACAGACATTGAATCTTAACACATTAAATCTGCTTACTGTATTATTTTGCATTGCTGGCACAGAGCGTGATTGGTCACGTGATTAGATACACGTGCTTGTACTTGGCAAAGATTTTAGTTTGTGATTAGAAAAGAATTGAGACAGACATGTCTCTACAAGAACAGAAGCATTCCTGTGACATTGTAATGTGTAACATTTGTTTTTTTTATGTATTAAATACGGAGAAAAGGTTTTTCTTCTGTTTTTTGTCAAAATAATCCAGAGGCTTAATATCTTCCAGGCCTTAAGATAAACTAATTAATTTTTTTAACCATTAAGACCAGAGGCAATATATGATAGTACATGTGCACAGGTATGGAGGATGCATAAAATTTTAAAGGGATCATTGTTAGTGAAATGTTTTTTTTTTTTTTTTTTAACTTTTGCTCTAAGTATAAATTATTAAAATATTATAAAACTCTTAAAATGAACTGTTGTTTTTTTTAAATCAAGTTAGAAGATTTGCATTTCTTTTTTTAGGCTTTTTTTAAAATTCTTTTTTCTTTTATTTATCTTTATATTTAGTGACACACACACACACACATAAAAAACAAACAAAAAGAAAACCCCAAATAAAGGAACAATTTATTTGCAGATCTAGAACACAGAAGCTGATAAGCCTCGAACATCCAGAATGATATACAAGTGCATGGTACCTGGCACTCTTGCCAACTCCAACCACGTAATTTCCTTGTGACGATGAAAACTTGGCCTAGTTTAACTAATTGCTTTTGTGGGGGGAACAAAACCCTTTCTGTTGCCCTCAGGATACATGACAAAACTCCACTGAGCTGCCATTCATCACTACCTCTGTATCCTTTGCTTATACCAAGCGTCTATAACCTCCTCTCTCATGAGATGATGAGCTCAATAAAGAAAACTGTCCCAATGGCCAAAAAAAACACATCTGGGCAGAACTCTCAGTGAAATACTCCTGCCAAGTTTTGTTACATTGCCACAGCTTCCTCTATTTTTGTTTCTTTTTTTTTAATATTCATATTTTTACATCTTCACTTCTAAAATCTTTAAAAAAAACAAACAAAACATAAACACATGGTCATTAGAAAAAGGAATTACATCTTTTTTAAATTTGAAGGTTTTATATATCAGGACATAATAAAGGAAAAATCATCTGATCCTCAAATAAACAACAACACAACATTTTACACTCTGTTATTATTCATTAAACAAAAACTAAGATAAAATGCAAAAGCAGTGTGAAGAAGCAGAGTGCATGAATAATCAACAGAGTAACCTTTAGCTGCAAAAACTACAAGTAGTTGATTTTATATGACATCATCAGTCACACATCACTGTGGGGGGATTTTGGCCCACTCTTTTTGCAACATTGTATCAGTTTATTAATGTTTATGCAGAGTTCTCCCACAGTCCCATCACATCATTTCAGTCAGACTGAAAGGGATTTGACTGGTTCATCATATAACTTTGATAACTCTTTTTTTCAGTCATACTAATGCTAACTGAGACCTGTAGGATCTGAGATGTAGCTCTCGGATCTTTTGCAGTTTCATACTTTTATTTTGAGGTGAACTTGCTGGGATGTCCACTCCTGGAAAGAATGATTACTAGCCTTAATGTTTTCCACTTGTTAGTATTTCTCATTGTACAGTGGACTCCAAGTTATTTGGAAATGGTCTTGTAACTCTTTCCAGATTACTGAACAGCAACATTTGTTTCTCTAAGATCACTGCTGATGTTTTTATGCACTTGAATGCTGAAGACCAGCAAACTGCCAAAACTGCTGCACAACTCACTTATGATCGATTAATCAAACTGTTGGCCTAGTTTTTGTTAAATAAATAATGCCAAAGTGTAAAATTTAATCTGAGGTTGTGTTTACCTTGTTGTAAGATGTGGTAAAAGCAGATGATTTCTGGTAACACATAAAGTTTGAAATACTTTTTTTCCCCTCATAAATCTTTGTAACTGTCTTTTTTTCCCCCCAGAATGATTACCCCTTGTACACATATTTTTAGTGTCTTGTCCTCCTTTTTAAATCTTTAGTCACATCAACAGTACCCTTGAGAGAAATTGCTGAACAAACTGTGCAAATGTTTTGCAGTGAAGAGCAGCTCAGCACCGTTAAGTGCTTAACCAGTGGCATAGTCAAGCAACACTGTTGCACATTTTTCTGATAAGGATGCTGTGCAGCGAATTTTGAAGGTCAAACTAAGTGAGTGACCTGCTAATGATACCCTCCCAGCCTCCTTTCTCTCAGACAGAGCCTTGATCTTGCAGCGCTCCTGGGGTGTGCTGGTCTCCCTCTCCTTTTTTGTGTGAATGATTTTCCTGACACAAGACCTTCTCATTTGACCCTGTCAATACCTTCCGTTGGTTCTTTACAGGTCAGTGAACCTTACTAACTCATATGTAGTGAGTGCATATGCTTTGTAGTTACTGGAATGCAGGTTCATTTGCTTCTGACAGAGCAATCACCCTGGAAGTAGCTCTTAGAGAAAGAGTTATGGACCCTAATTAAGCCTGTGTGCTCCTAAACTTTGGTGTGCTGAAACTCAATTAAATGCAGACATGTTTTGAATTATGCACCATCTAAGTGCATCAAGTGCAATTTAAAGGACATACAGAACCCCTCTACAGAGTCAAAAGATTGGCTTCTTTTTAGGACTATATAAATCATCTGAGTCTATATATCTATATAGCTAACACAATGTACTTCATGTGCTATAGACCTGATGGAAAGCAGTCACAATATCTCAATACCACACGAATACCCCCCCCCCCCCCCCCACACACACACACACACTAAATGAGGTTATTTAATGCATTTCTAACTAGTACATCCAGCAGTGCACACTAATAACATAATTATGCAAACAAAATTTTTAAATTAATGTTCAGCTGCATTAATGCACAGAACTGGTGAGGAGGTTGAAGGGAGGGAGAAGTTGTGTGTAGAGCAATGGTTCACATCTATAGTCCCATTTGTGGTTTAGTAGCAAGTTTTCATTTGGTAGGACAAAAATGTTGACTGTTGACATCATATTCACGACTTGCCAAATCTTCCAATGAATATGTTGTCATTGTGTAAATGTGAAATGTAATCAGGCGGTTTTCCATCTCATTGAAACAAATTTAATGATGCAGATTAGTTTTAATTTCTGGGGAGAAATTTTGCTCAGGGTGAGCAGTTCTGCTGCTGCTCCACAACTGAACGGCTTATGTTTCAAATGGAATGCGCTGAACTGCTGTCCTGTCTGTCACAGTTTGGGAAGCTATAATGTGATTTTACTCCTTTCAAAAGTTGCATATGCAGGATGTGTCAAACATGCTACTGAGACTGCACCATGCACTTTTCAAACTCAAACACAGTTTGAATAAGATGTTAAACCAACCTCAGAGGAGAAAACTCTGAACAGCCCTGCCTTTAGCACTTTACCTCTAAGAGCAGTTTTCTGCTAAGATGTGAAACATAAACATTTCTGTTGATTTGTGTAAACCTCTCCAAACAAACAAAAAAAGTTAAAGATTTACAGCTAAATGTATGAGTGCTTCAAATCTGGGTAACAGGATTATCTGATTTCCAGTCCTTTATTCTTTACAACACCTTCATCTATGAGTTACAAGGGCATTCTCTATTTGAGTTTGATTTAATAAGCACATGGGCCAGAAAGCCTGTTAATGGAGTGCTTTTTCATAGCACGATGACAGCATCTATCTTATGCTGAGAGGAGATTAAATTAATGAATTAAGAAACACAGAAGAGGCGCAGAGGTGGAGAATAATTTCAAGTAAAAGCTTTCCTTAGTGTTATCCACATGAGGAGCACACTTTGAAAATGTGCACACATTTATCATATTGTAGTCACACAAGCACCAAAGGCCTGTGCAGTAAATGAAACTGTTATATTGTTTCTGGACCATTTCCAGATATTTGAAGTAGGCTCATTTCCCACTGAAGTCTGAGCTTACTTTGTTCACTGTGGCAGGGATTTAAATTAGGTCTTAATGGTGAATAAAGGATCTTGAATTATTAATGAAGTAGAACAGAAATCAGCAGCTGTTTGTCTGGAGGAGTTTTTGTTCTGGATATAAAAAATGTTGGACAACTGAGTTGGTTTAGCACTCACTCCATACTACCAGGTGAGGAGAACCTATGTCCAGATGCTTGACAGATGTTCTGTTAAATGGTAAAGCAGAAAAAAACAGAAAACAAAAATGTGAGTTCAAACACCACTGAACCCGATTTCGGGATAAGGAAACACCAATGGTACCCATCAATTTACAAAGTCAAGGCTTATTTAAGCTGTCTCGATAACATTTTGAAGCCAGATTGTGTGAGTGAGTTGGAATAAATCAACAGAAACTGAAGGCGTCTGCTGGTGTTTATTTTGCCTTGTTCAGGATTAATGATGATACGTCACGGGTCTTTGAGAGCATGTGGTTGGTTTGCCAGATAGTTTCTACTTCAGAGAATGAAGAGTGGACTGTAAACTCGTGCAGCTGAAAACCTTGAAAAGGCAACTATTATATACAATGGGTTTCGTTTAGTTTAATCAAAATTACACACACCAAAAAACAAACAACAAGCAAACAAAAGACAACACTAAGCCTAATCTAGCATTGCACTGTTTGGGTTTTATTTGTCGTGGGTTTGAGAAATCTGATCCAGCAATCTCTGCCTCCACAACACAACAGCTCAACACAAAGGAAGCTAATCCAATTATAATATGGACACAATGGGTTCTATGGCGTTAAGCAGGACACATACAAGATTTTTTTTTTTCAATGAAGATCTGGATAAATAAATTAAAAAAAATATTTGAATAGCTGAAAACTGCTAAAGGTCAACTGGAATCTAAGTAAAATAAATACATTTTTCAAAGTTGATGTAAATGCTCTGTTTAGGTTTCCTTTAACCCTGTAACAAACATTTGGCTCTTTCACAACTAAATGTTTCACTGTGTTCTCCTGCTGGGCAGCTGGTTTAGAGTGGTATTTTTTATATTTTTTTGGTTGTTTTAGTTTTTAACTGTTGTTTAACTACTGTTATACTTTGTTACAGCACATCCGTAGCAAAACTAACCCCTCGCACAATGGAAACAACCTAACAGTGTGATGCTGTGGCAGTATGACTACATTGTTTAAGTTGGTTAATATGGCCAATGGCTCCGACCAATGTTTATGTCTGAAGCTTTCAGCAGGGTAGTGCCATTGTTGTCAGTGGTTTTTCTCACAGAGGTGACAAAGAAAAAGGAATAGAGACCTTTTGCAGATTAAGTTAGCCTTTTAACAGATTATGAAAGGGGCTGTTTTGACCCAAATTATGGCTCTTCTATAGACCACATTCAGCAAAACTGGCTTAATTGGTAAGGGATCTATTCTATTATATCAGCTTTTAAATCAAACTTGATACTATGACTGTAAAACCAAAACCCTGACCTTTAAAGGCTAAAAAAATCTGTAGTCTGATTTGGAGATAGTTTGTCAGAGTGGTAGTAATCATCTAACTGATTGGTGAAGAATAGGAGTTTTATAAGTTTCAGACTGATTTAAACACAAAGTTATTTTACACAGGCTAGTTAACTGAAATTATCAACTGAAATAGACAGTTTCCAACTTATTAAAAAATTGAAAGGCATAATAGTCAATAAGACTCTCCAAAACTTTCCTTAACTTGCTGCTGACATCAACTTCTAGATTCTTTACATTAACACTTACATTTATTTTCTATTGTCAGTTAAATCAACACAGTCACATAGCACATCTTGGGAAAAACACAATTTCTTAAGATTTTTTTCTGCTTTTTTGTGATACAGCATTTTATGAAACACCCACATTTTGACTGTTTTGTTACATTTAATAGAGCACAAACCCATATCTGGTGGGGATGGAAGATGGTGCTTCACTTCCAACTGCTGAGTACAAGACCTGAGAGTGTGTGTGTGCCTAACCGCCAATGTCTTCAGTAACTTTACTTTAAAACATCTGGTTTGAATTCTGTAGCTGTTTTCTACCACCTTTAAATGCTTTTCCATTTTGTCATTGTTTCCTTGTGCATTCATGTGTTTACACCAAACTACTGAGTTAAGGGTGGGTTTTAAAACTGATCTTAAAAATTAGAATATACTTGGGTATGGTTTGGTATCAATAATGTCATTGTTAGGAAAACATCATGGCTTGCATTATAACTTTTGTTGTAGTAACATATCACACACAAATATCCTTTTTTCTGGATCATTGGCTGTCACAGCTGTCATATGCTGATTTAAATAAAAAACTAACAAAAATCATGCTGGATGGCACAAAAAAATAAAAAAATAAAAAATTGCCCTTGTCTGTACAAATGCATGATTTCCTCAAATATTGCTATATGGGGTTTGTAATCTGTTTAAACATGCAATGTTAAAAATTTATTGATCTGTCCATGTCAAGACTCTATTGAAGACAGTAGCCTGGTGGTTTCTTTAGGCCCACAGATTGCTTGACTTAATCTTTGATTCTGATTCATGGACTAAATAGAGATTAGGGTGTCCCAAAAATGAGCTTCACATGCACCCTGAATCATTGGATGTGATGTTCTGTACAATTACCCACCACACCATGCCTTTTGTTCAACCCCTTATAAACCATCCTGTGGCTTACTGTTTGTGTGGAAGCTCTAATCTCTTCCAGATCCAAAAATGTAACTGTATAGGCAGGACACACATGGCCGTGACGGTTTGATATTGAGGGGGTTGATTTATACCACACTTCATGCCCAAGCCATGGATCCGGTGTTTAGAAGTCACCTAATTCATCCACCATTCTGTCGGCTTCAAGAGCTCAGCTTGATATGCAACTTTAAGTTCAGTCTCCACTAGATCATTCAAGCAGCATGCACAGATAATGAAACTTCAGAGATGTGTCATGGAAGAGAAAACAGCTGCTTTAACGATTAGAAAAGTACAAGTCCATACAAACAGTTTGGTGGTGTTATTAAACCCATTTCTGTCAGTTATTTTATACGCACCCAGTAATGTGTTTGTATAGGAAGATGGTTATAACGTCATTTAAAAGCATTATTGTAGTTTTATCAACCACTGTTTATTTAACTATTCTGTTTTCCTTTTCATCCCATATTAAATATTTTATCTCATGTGTGTAGATATGCAAAATGTTAAGCTCTAGCTTTTTGCTTTACAACCCAGTGTGGTCATGTTTAGCAAGGTTTTTCTTTGTGAAATCACCCTTTTTCCCCCTAGCGACATATTGAATGACTTACCAATAACACCTTAAAACTGACTGTTGATAATGAAAGCTTATTTTAATCCCTGACAGAGAAAAAAGGTGTTGACACACCTTTATCTCAGCTGTCAGAGTGTGTTAACAGAGACAGCTACATTAAAAAGCAGGCTTTATGTGCTTCTCTGATGTGACAAAAACACAGCAAACCTTTGGCCGCACGAGATGTTTTGTCTGTGATGATGTTTGAGCAGCTAAATGTCCTCCTTCAGTTCCTGTCTAGGGTCAGACTGTGGCATTCCACTGAATAAACATGCCCGTGTTTTCAGACAAAAGCGTGAGTCCCAGTCAAGTCAGCATAACATCACCACACCAGAGCCCACTTTAATAAGCTTCATAAACCTGCAGCTGCCTCCTCCTTCTGTCTGCTTTCAAAGTCATGACAAATTCATAAAAACGTTACTGAAGTTACTGAAAAACAAGCTTTGGTGAGCCTTGGAAACTTTGCATTAAGAGGGATATGTCAAATTGGACTTTCTTTTCAGGGATAATGACAAAGGGAATTTTATTAGCGTAGCATAATTTATTACACAATAACTTGATAACGCCATATTGAAAGACAAATTTTCTAAATATGCAAAATCATAAAGGAATTAAATTAACAAACAGGAAACAAATAAGAGTTTTGGTACATGTGAAGTACAAAACACAGCTGCAATTACATTAAAAAAATCTCAAACTTTAGCCCCTTAATCCCTAACTATATATTCAGAAAAAGAAAAAAAAACAACCTGTAAAGACATTCCCTAAGTAAATAAAGAACCGGTCCACAATAATAAGTTTTTCATGTATTTGGTATCTAGGGACATCCAGGGATCTCAGAGATTATGTTCTCAGTGTCAAAAAAGTAGTCTGTTACCATACCTATTGCAATAAAACAAAAGATTAATATGACTTATTTATCCTTGAATGTTTATTTTACTCAATTTGACAGAGAATAAAACTGACAGTCTGTAACAAAACACAATAAAAATTATTTTAGAAAACACAACATCAAAACCTCACAAAACATCTGTTGTTTTTTGAGTTTGTTTTTTTTTTCTAAAAAGCTGACTTTTCTTAGATTTGGCAATTTTAGTATTACTCTACTTTATTCCCTGTTGTTGTGTTTTACATCTTTAGGTCATTATATATGTTGGAACATGATATTTTACAGTTAAAGTAAAAACATGGAAATCCCCCCCAAAACCTGTAGCTTTCAACTTTCATACATTAATGCTGTGCACATAATAGCAATTCTGTTTGTCTGCATTCTGATATTCTCATGCGGTGTTTGAACACATGCCAGTACCCAACTACTCACCACAAAGCTACACAACGTGCACATTGTGTTTCCAGAGATGTAATTCTGCTTATTTGACCTTTGCCCAAGAATTATTGAATATCATAGGAAAGCCGAAATTCTGACACATTCTACATGTAAAGCAATATCCCCCAGTTGTTCCTCGCTCTGCACAATTAATGGGGAAAAAGAAGATGTAGTTTGACTGTATGCTCATTCCCAGTACCTGCTCTTTACATTACAGGGTCATGGGTAGAGCATACTCTAGTCTTGTAAAATGCTTTGTCAGAGGCTTTGACAAATCTTCAACTGACACACACACACAAAAAACAAAAACAAAAACAAGGATGAAGGATGAAACTTCTGGGCAACCGTGTCTAAGAAAGGAATTCCTTTGATTTGTTATCTTGGTTATGTTTTGTAAAGGGATCCAGATTACTGACTGGATTGTGATCCATTAAAAGTTGTTTTTGTGGTTGCTGTTTTTTTTTTTTATTATTATGTTGTTTTTTTTTATTACATTACTTCTTCATCTGTACTTAGTCATTTTCTTCATCACAGACATGCCACTATATATGAAGAATGATAGTTCAACAGTGATTATATCTGATGATGTATTTAGGTCTGTCTAGCACTAAAATGGAAAGAAAAACATTGCTCCTATCTGCTCCACTTTTTCCTTGTCTGAATAGCAGGACAGATAGACTATATAGTATCAGTTTACAGGGAGTTTCTCTCACCATCAGGCACACACACACAATATTTATACCCTGAGGTGAAAACGAATGTCTCCATGTCATTCAACAACTACCTAGTAGTGTCTTGGCTGAATCGGGAGCTATACTTGTCATACTCCATATCACCGTAGTTACGTCCCCGAAGGAAAGAAACTTCCATAGCTTCCCTGGAACTCACTCAACTCTTTCTCCATTACGTTGTTTTGGTTACAGGTTCCCTCTGGCTTAAACAACCAGTGATTTATGTCATGCACCATGCTGTGATAAGAAGGATTTCATTATAAGTATTCATAAACACACCCACACAAATTAGATTTTATTTGATTGATTGTAATATATAAAAAAGAAATTATATTTCTCAACTAAAACTTATAATGGTCTGGTCTTCTCTAGTCGGCCTACTATAACTTATAATATCCAGCTGATGCTGTTTCTGTAATTCTTTTATATAAAAAAAGAGAATTACATCACCACTGTTTTCCTTATCCTGGTTTTACAGGGCTCAGTAAACTTTTATGTGGCTTGACAAATGAGTTTGTGAAAGAGCTCATGAGAAATAAAACAAAATCGGAGTGAGATGAATGGAGGAGGAAGTTGTAGTTTCCGGGCAGGGGTGAAAGTGGGTGAGGGTGGTTTAGGATGGGGAAAACTGAGAGCTGACACACCCAGCGTGACACCAAACCTCAGCATTCATCCACACAATTGATCGAATGAAAACATGCTGTGGATTGTATTTCTCTCTTTCGCATTCAGTTATGAATAGAAGATTTTCTGAAGCAGAACTGCCCTCTTCTGTCCCCTTTCACCCCATCAATGGTTTTGAGTTGCCCCCCATGTATCATTTGCTGGCTTTGTTTGCCTCAAGTCATTATTGTTGTCACAGCTGCAACTATTTTATTATGTAAAAAACAAAGATTTTACAAAGAAGACCTGTAGGAGAAACGTAAGATGAGCTAATGGAATAATTAGCACCACTAAAAGCTGTGACAGAGATCTGGGTAATCTGGCTGGAGACCTAATATAGAATACACAAACTGACCTTGTACCTGTTGAAACAGTGCAGTAATGCATGACACAGTTTTACTAAACATGAAGATTTTGACATATAACCTAACTGGCTGCTCTCTTATGAAGCATTTCATGTGTGACCCAAAATATATTATCTTAATAATATGCTACTCTGTCACTATGGTAACAAAATGCATCAAAGCACCATAATCTGGGGTTTGGAGCCAAAATGCCAGAAAGATGACAGGAAAGAGGAATAGAATAAAAAAGTCCTTTGTGTCTGATTTCCTATTTTTTTCGGAAATTCCCTTAACAAAAATGGAGACTTTTTCAAGAAAAACATGAAAGGGAGAAAATTAGTGAGTGAAGCTTAAATTTAAAGCTCTTTGATTTTCTTCTGGCCTTGTGTCTCTTTTTATAATAGTTTATGACCAACACAAATGGAAGTGTTTACTGTATATTGCCTATGTTGTATAACTCTCTAGGATTTTCCTCAGGTCTGAAACTATTGTTCATCGTTGGCTGGTGGGGGGAGGGAGGGAGGGGGGGGGGGGCGCCCTGCGGGCATGTACACG
>JBAMHW010000014.1:14275920-14324281 GCA_037177495.1 Rhadinocentrus ornatus
CCCCCCCCCCCCCCCCCCCCCCCCCCCCCCCCCCCCCCCCCCCCCCCCCCCCCCCCCCCCCCCCCCTACGAACACGTACACGTCCCTGGGGTACCTAGCCTTGGTGTTGAGTTGGCGTGGCCTGCGGTGGTTTTGCCTGGGGCGGCCGGGCTCTGTCGGGGCCCTGTGCGTGGCCCTGTGCGGGGCTCTGCTGGGGGGGATGGGTGGCCCTTGGATCTGTGGTGGAGGTTGAACGGCCTCTGAACTGGCAGCAGTGTTATTTACAGACCCCAAATTGTGAAAGCATATAAGTGACAACCAGAACAGCGAAACACACTGTTCCAACCAGTATCATGGTGGTCACTCAGCTGATTTTACAACGTCGATTGCTATTTGAAGCCACACAAATGGGATTACTGGTCACTTGGAATGTGAGTGTAAGCCTTAAAAGTTAGGACCCTCAGAACAATTTTTGTCATTTTTCTGTGACATGGTATGACATGATGCAACTAAACTAACACAAAGTAGTGCCTTTAAAACACTACAGACTACTGACGGCAAAGATAGTTGTTGCTGCAGACCATTGACATCCGAAGCATCCCGCCTGTGACCCACTGGATAGCCAAAGGGTCTTAAATGCTTTTAACATTTTGTAAGTAAAGCAACTATCACCTGAAATCTTTTGGCAGTAAGTTTCTGGGTTAGCTTCCCTTTGCCATTATCTTTGAGCAAACAAGAGTGGTATTTTTGGCTGCAAAGCGGTAAAGAAATACTCAAATCTTTATGGTTTTTGATTGATTGCTTGAAAAGTTTATTTGAACATACTAACAAAAATAATCTAAAAATTTAAAATTTAAATTAAAAAAAGAACATAGTGACAAAATATAAAAATAGAAATAAAAAGATAACCAAAAAGGAAACATATAGGTTTGAAATGGGTGGAATCATGAGCCTTTTTTAATCCCGCCCAGTAACTGGTGGGTTTGTTATCCTTTTTTTTTCTGTTATCATGTAAGCAGTTTGATTGTGAGTTGAATGAAGTTGGCTTTAGCATAGCTATGCCTGAGTTAAGTATTTGAACACTGATCGTGTGAGCTGCTGAAATGTACAAATTATTCTCCAAAAAACAGTAAAATTAGTTTTAAAAAAAAAACTTTGTGTCAAAATATTCTCAAAGGATATCGTTTTGACAAAAATCACATTTGGCCCTTCCTCTATGCCTTATACATTAAACCCACTTTAGTATGTACACAGTAAATGGTGTTTTTAGTCATGTTAGTGAACTTTTTGCTTGTCTCTGTCACAATATAGAATGATGGATGAATATTTTCATTGGGGTTGAAATGGTACAACTAACCTCTGCTACTCAAATTAGGCTTTCCATCCCGATCTTACACTTGGTCTACGTTGTAACTCTATAGGAGAAGTGGGGGTTTTGAACAAACACAAGTTTCAGGGAGGAGGCTTGGGAGGTATGCGTTTCACCACTCTCTGCTACAGTATTAAATAGCTTCCCTTCACATGCCTGTCACCTTGTAATCAATAATGTTAGAATAACACCTGAAACACAGGAGCCATCGTAACCTGTCACCCTTTTGCACCCAAACTTACCCACACATGCACAGAAACTCAAATCACCCATCATTCATTATCTGTCGAGTAGCAGCTAATATGATCACCGTGCAGTTGCACAGCTTCCAGGCATCATCAATCAGCTGGGCCCACCAGAGGGGTTTTGTGGATGGGACACACATGCAGCTGACCAGATCCACAACAGTCCACAGGTTGGACACACACAGGGTTAGCTCTTGGGGTGGACAAACACAAACACATGTAAAACACAGGCAATGGACAGGAACATACAGGCTGTAGCACTGGAATAGGTTCACCACCCTCTCTGGCCTTAAGCTGTGTAATTATTTTCCATCTTTAATCCATGTTCTAAATTAAATCCTTGGACATTTTCCATCCATTCTCTCCAGACTAGTTTCTTTTCTTGTGCCTCTCCTGCTATGCAGATTATGTTTGCAGTACAGTGCATAAATAGTGCTGAGTAGGTGGCCTTGTAATGGAAACATAGATACACAGATATCAAAGGCCTACTCCCCTTTATTCAGGTTCAACACACATTAATCAGGACTTGTGTGTTTCACAGATGTTTCTGAGCACATGTGTGTCTGTGTATTTGAAGTGGTAAATGTGCATTATAGGCACCCATGCGAGCCTGTCTGGACATGTGTGCATGTGCCTGTCATGCAGCAGGTGAGAACACATGGCAGCTCAGTTTATATTTTCTCACAGAAACAGGCGCGGTAAAAGTTTTACGCTCGCTTGAAGATGTTTATGTGCATAGCTCAGTCACCACAAGGGTTTGTGCTTCCATGCAACAACTTTCTTTTTCATTTCCAAGAGGAACAAAAGAAATTAAAATTTAGGTTTGACTTAGAGTAGTCATTTTTGCTCTGGAGCCTTCCTATTTAAGTAAAATGACCTGGACGTATGCAAGTAGCTGTCATGATGAGAGCTGGAAGAATGATCTAAATGTTAAGGCAAGGGAGCTTTGTTACTTCCTTTATCATCTTTTGTGGCATAGGAATCACTCAACCAGTCTTTATAAAAAGGAAAGATTACTTTTCTGTCCCATAATTCCTTGTGACCGCAACAGACAAAGCAACACTAGAATGTTTTTATACAGTCTTTCTGACTTGGAGTCATGGAAATAAATATGAGTGGGAGCAGCCTGCACAATATATTTCACTGTTATTATGTAGAATGTTTTTGAATAACTTTAGTTTACGTATAGATGCCCACATAACAACTTCGTGTAAAGAATGATTGGATTCTCATTGCAGTGCAGTCAACCTTTCCAAAGTCCTGAAGAATTTCCCCAGCCTCCTTTCCCTAACCTCATGTCATTTTCCAAAACGGTCAGACAAAAGTATTTAGGAAAAAACTATAGCAGATTTCAACTGTTCCCTGAGACTCGCAATAGGTCAAGGTGCATATGACATAACCCTAAAAACATCATCAGATCTGCTTTTTGCATTATCCCCAGTTATAAGATTCTCAGTGTACTTTAGTGTACATCTGGTCTCCTTTCCTTAATCCCATTCCCACGACCTACTTCTTCTCAAATAGCAGAGTGCACGGTCCTATCTTAATGTGAGAACAGCCTTATACACACTCAGTATTGTCATAAAAATGTTTTTCTTCCAATTTAAATTTGTCATTTATCAGTGAATAGTCCTAAGAGGATTAGTTTGAGTGGCTACTGAGTTAAGTAATTTTTTTCCCAGTTTGTACAATTATTTGTTTTCCTTTCATTCTTTATTTGATTTTTTTCCCCCAAAGCAATGGAGAAATTTGAAATCTCAATGAAAATATTTACCTATTTCCATTTGACCAGCTTACCTTCAGGGCTTGTGTAAAATGACTGATTTTAAGGCAGTGGTGTTAGCATGATGAAGGAATTTGTACATTTAAATGCAGAATTTGGGGTTAGCTTATTTTGTTTTCTGTAATTTTCAGCAAAGCAGTTCAGCCCCAATACAGGAAAATGTCATGACTCTACAAATAAGAGCAAATCACATACATGTCACCAGTTTGCCTGGTTACATAATGTTTGTGATTAAGTAAATGTTTCGCTTTCCAGTATGACCCAAGAGTCAAGCCAGGGAGTGAAAATTGCCGCCATAAATGTCTTGAATGCTGTGGTGCTGAAAGCAGCACCTTTAGTGCTGCGGCTGCTGGGACACACAATTGGGTTGTAAACTGCAAGCAGAAGTGTGGAAATGACCCAAATCAGCATGTGGAACAGGATAAAGTCAACATTTAACAGAAGGGACAGCAGTACATGGAAAGTCATAAGAATGCTCTCACTCCCAGTCCCCGCTGAGGATTATGATTTGACTGTGATTTTTTGGCCATTTGGGGGCAGCGATCGGGTTGATATAGCGAAAGTGTACACATTAGTTACCCAAACATCGCCAGCTTGGATTTCCATCAACCTCTATAACTACTCAGTTATGTTTGGTTTGGTTCAGTCAAATGGGTAAACGTAACTCACAGTCAGAATATGAAGCAAAACACACAAACAAATGCATAGAAACCAAAACGATATTTTTTTTCTTTTTTTTTTGTTTTTTTTTTAACATTTTTTGTGTAGATGCAAAGTACAAAGCACAATCCTACAACAAAATAATATAGTATGGGAAAATTTATAAAAGTTACGTGAAGTTATTGCACTGGAAACAAAGGAGTTTTTATTCTCTTGCTCTTGAATCAAAATCTTAAGCCTAAGCCAGAGCACAAAGGATGGTTTGTAATTTAAAATCCACTCTCACACAAGCTACAGCTCTGAGTTTTTGCCACATTACACAGATGAGATGCATGTCCAAATTACTCAGATTAGACACTTCACAGATGTTACAATCTTCCGAGGACAAAATTTAGATCAATTTAGAATGATTCTATGTAAGAGTAAGTAAGCCAAAGTAAGTACATCCATATATATGTTGTATAACAATGCAGTCCCATTCAAGAACGTGCAATAACTGCAGGGCGCTGGTTAAAAATGTACCCGTTCTATAATGAAGGTTTAAAAATTGTACAAAAAAAATAAAATAAAAAAATCAATACATCGATGTGTTTACCTGATACATGAACAAAATCTCATGCATTTCTTAAAATTCTCCAAAATTTACCTTAAATATTTGTTTGGAGACAGTAAAGACAACTAGAGTTTAAATTTGTTGCATTCACAGCTTCTGTTTTGTGTGCCTTCCATAAATTTAGGCTGAACTCTGAAATCACATTTGAACACATTCCAACATTTTATCTCCTAATAAATTTAAAAGATCTAAGATGCTAGCTAAATGTCTTCTATCTACAGTACAAATACTAAAGGTGCACAGCAATATTGTAAATCATTTGGAGCTATCTCTGGTTGTCTGAAGAATGTTGTTCCAATCAGAGTTGGATTCCTTTTTATCTTTGTTTTGGCCTTTGTAGAGATATTGTTTCAACTTTGGACTTTAAGGCTTCCGATTGCTCCATTATGTCCACCAGATAGTTGCTAACTTGCAATTAGTGTCCAGCAGATTTTTTTTAAGTAAAGCTTTTTGGCAGTTGCAGTGTGGGTTTGTTAGTATAAACAACACAATTTACATTACACATTGATATTTAATCATTATTTTCTTAAAACCTTTTCTCATAGAAGAGTAGAAAAAGAGTAGGTATTTTGTAAAATGAAATCTTATTCAATTAGCAGATGATTTAATTATTGTGGTCCATTGTGTCATCCTGTGCAGATAGTAGTACAGGTGGAGCATGGGAAGTTAAATATCACAATGTCCAACATATGGATATGATATCTACCATCACTTCTCCAGAATGACGCATAAGGGAAAACCAAGAGTCTCACCCTTGCAGCACACATCTCTATTCCACTGATCTTTACCATCACTGTAAATGTCAGACGCTTGAGGAAGACTTTACTCAACCTCATTGAGTCGAGGTTATGTCGACTGTAGTCCACATTCAGCCATAAATCATTCTCGGAAAACAGTTCAGAGACAGCCCTGGATGGAGTACTGAAAACTGGGCCTTTATGGGAAAACACAATTCTAGCTCTGAAGGAAAAAAAATCCAGCATTAAACATAGAGATGTTGCCAAGGCTTCCACGCAAATCATTGTTTTCCTGGTATTTTCTTTTAAGCAAGTGTTATTCACACGGCTTCTCATATGTAAAATGATTCTCCCTCTGCTCAATGCCATACCACAGCTATCATATTTCTGTACTGTATATATTCAAGGGTGTATTGCCCATCGTGATTCTGCCTTTGTGAAACATCCAGAGACACACACCTTTTTAGTTTACAATAAAAAGAACCTATCCAAAGCATATAAAATCCCTGGGTAGGTTTAATTTTGGTGACAAGTTCAAACATCCACCCAAGTGTGGAGGAACACCATGGAGTGAAAAATAAAGATGCTCTTTCCAGATTCCAGGTTTTGTGTGGTTGAACTCTTCCTCACCTCCAGCGGCAGGGCAGGGACGTGGCAGGAAAGACAAAAGAGAGAGCTGAGGGAAATTCCTGCCAGGGATTCATGAGTGTCTTAATACCACAGGAATGTCCAACTAAAATTTACTTGACTGTCCTGACAGACAGCAACAGGTATGGAGCCAGACAAACACAGGTTGTCCCAGGCAGCAGTGCAGTTGTTATTTGTGCTAGCACTGGTTGTTTTTACAGTATTTGCTGGCAAACAGCAAATACCATGTTGTGGTCAAAGTGTTACATAAAGACTTCATTTTGTATGAGCATGTTGTTTGTTTGCAGTGATTGAGCCTCCAAGGCATAGAGAAGTGTACTTCTTTAAACTTAAAACGTGCATAAACATTTTCTGCACAAACATATCTAACTTAGATCTCATATTAGATAAGAGAATATATTTTGACATTTTAGAAAACAAATTTATTGGTTTTCTGCTTCCTTTGAGATAGTGCAAAGCAAAATCTGCCCATAAATGCATCTAGACTTCACTACTTCCTTTAACACTTTTATGAAATTAAGTTAAAAAATCATTTATTATTGTCTGAGGGAAATGGTAATGTTAATAATTATAATTATACTTGATTAATAAATAATTGTGTAAATAATTGATTAATAAT
Source organism: Rhadinocentrus ornatus (assembly GCA_037177495.1). Lineage (NCBI taxonomy): Eukaryota > Metazoa > Chordata > Actinopteri > Atheriniformes > Melanotaeniidae > Rhadinocentrus > Rhadinocentrus ornatus. Next base: position 14,282,574 of record JBAMHW010000014.1, read on the forward strand.
CAATTCACAGTCAAGTGTTGTTCTGGAGAGTGATGCCTGCAGCAGAATGCCCTCCTGTCACTTTCTGTTTTCCCGCATACTTGAACACACTGTTGTTCCCCGCTGTGTTGTGTAAAGCACGAATGTGTAGCCTAGCAACGACTGAGCTGATGAAGTTGTAGGCTGTGCAACTAACAATTCACGCAAATCCTCTCCTTTCCAGTAACATTACACCATTTGTTGTTAAAAAACACTGCAATATCGCCACTTTTTAACTTTCCACTAACATTGTCGTATCAGTTACAGCCTTAAAATAGTCTACAAGCATCCAGGATGTCCAGGATGTCTTCCTACAGCCATGTCTCTGTAAATTAGCAACACTGAATTCTCTGGTGTTTGTCCATTTTGTTAGCTAGCAACCTCAAATTTAAAAATGGTTTGAATTTCCTCCATTTTTCTGTCTGCCTTGCTCCTGTATCTACCTCTATCTGCTTACTTTCTCATCAGGGAAATTTGGTGTGTAATTTTTCTCATTGATTTGGTTTCGGAGAGATTAATTAGTTGACCCTTTTGGTAAACAACACTTCTATTGGCATGGATACTCGTCACAACAGATCCTGACAATACATGGGAAGAAACCATTGGAGCAGCGCAGCTTCCAAATAAATGTTAATATATCTGTGAATTAAATTAATAATGGATTGTCCTTAAAGAAAGAAGAAGAAAAAAAAAAAGTAAAAATCAACATAGAATGATCAGACTTACTACAATTTGCTGCCGCCCGGTGGGGATGTCATTACTGTGATATTAATAATATCCTGTCATAAACATCTGCAATTATGTTACCTGAATAGATAGAAATCTTAAACCAGAAGTCACTATTGTTGCAGTTATAAGCAATTTAAACATGGGAAGAATCAGGTTTAAGGTCTTCTTGAAATCATTCTTTTACTAAACATATCTTGCTTTGAAGCAGATGTGTGTCTCTTTTGAGTGTGGTTTAAAAACAAAATATACTTTGTTAAATTAGTTTAGCTTGGTAAATATGAGACTTTACCAAAAACGATTCTTCTAAGTGTTTTCACTCCAGGCAATACTATCCCATTGTCTGAAATAAGAAATAATAGCATTATTATTTTTGTTTGTCTTTTACTATTTTTGTCATTTGGAGAGATAATTAAAAATTCTTGTCTGGAAACCTGCTGTCATGACACATACTGCTGTGGGGAAAATAAAGTAGCATCCTTAATTAATCAGTGACCCATAGGACTGGTTATTTTACTCAAGGGAAATCCACCCAAACAAACTTAATGACAAGCTTTCATTTTCTGTAACTAGACCTTATGTAACCCAGTTGAAGGAACACCCTTTTCACTGCCTGCATAACAACACTGATGTGTTCCATTGCTGAACTTCAGTGCTTGGGTGGATCTCCTCCAAAACTGCCAATGTTCCTGTTTGCCTCTTAGATAGTTTCTGCATGACAAAAATATTTGTTAGGGCTCATGTGGATTTATGAAACGCCCTTGCATGCTTTGATTCCCGCTGATGGAGCACCTCGTGTAATCTTCTTCTTCTTTAAAAAATTATAAATATTTTTCAGCTTTATTTGTATGTTCTCTAAATGTCAAAGGGTGTTTCCTGGAAAGAAATACAGAAGTATCTTCCTCTACAAAGCCATTCTCAAGTATTCTGGGTAGAATACAGGAACCAAACAGGTTTCATGTTTCAGCTTAAAATCTCTTTTAAATAATATATAGAATAAAACAGCAGTACTATCTTTGCTCATTTTAAATCCATATTTTCTTATCTGCAGAAGAGAGCAGTATAAAAAAAAAGTCCATTATTGGCTGCTATACATGCTGGCTATCTTCCAAGCCCCTCTGGTAAGCCACTCAAAGAGGCCAGCACCAGCCAAAGCCTTAAGCGTTCTCATGTCAAACAAAAGGACGTCAGTAAAGTCAATATTAGCCTTCATGCTTCCAAACAGCAGCAGGGAAATCTGAATAAAAGAAAGGAAAATACCTGGGAGGATATCTACAGGCTGAATGAAAACACTTGAACTATACGAATGGTGGTAAAGTGCTCTCAAAGGTTTGTGTGTCCCTGGTGGGCTGTAACCCAGCACCCTCCTACGCTCACTTCCTTACATTCTCTGTGTGAGGTTAATTGGACAGTGGGACACCACGTTGTCATGACGTGTGTGTAAGTCCTTTAAGTTATTAACACGGCCCCTCTTTAACAAATGAAACAGGTGATGTCCCCTGATAATACCATCCACATATTTCATTGCCAGGACGGAAGATTCAGGAGAACAGAGTTTAACAGAAATCCAAGCTGTGACACTCTTCCAGTGAATGTATTTTCAGTGCAGCTGAGGTGTAATTTTCATGCATTCCATAGAATAACTTTGGACTTTCCCCCTCTGCGTGCTCAGTTGTATGGTATGGTATGATTGAGGTATCATTTCTTACTTTATAAGCAGCATGTCTTGGTCTGTCGTGTCGTGTCTCATGCCTCAACTACACCATGAAATATAAAGACCTGGGGATTTGAGGAGGCATGTGCCTGTTCTTTGCTCAAATCCACCCTGTGTGGTTGTTAAACCTCCGTCTCTCTTATTAAAGAGGTCTTGATCGCAATGAGATTACATGACTAAATAAAGGTTTTATTAAACCAAAGGGGATCTGGAGAGAAAGCTACTAACCTTTTATATTAAAACCTAGATATTTAGTGCTGAGGACTGAATTGCGTCAGCATTTGATACATCAGAAACACTTGGATATTAAGTTTCTGTTTGCTGACTCATTTGTCAATGTATGAAGTAATATGCCAAGGTAAGAAGGATGAGAGTATAGCATTGCTGACTTAAATAGCTAAGTTTTGGGACTTTCCTTAGTTTCCCTTCTTGTTACAGTGCCAGTACAGTTCATGGATAGGATGCTGGTTTTTTTGTTTTTTTTACAACGCTGTGGTTTGCTTATATAAGATATTAATGACAGTCATTTCAGCTGGAGTCCACATGGCCAGTGATGGTTGATTAGAGACATATTTTAAAGTACTGCCAGTTCATGCTCCTTTATACATTTTTTTAAAAAACACTTCTGGAGTGAATGGTTGTATTATTTTTTCCATTACAAGTGACTGAGAGCTATGAGTTATAGTTGCTTTGTGTAATAATGTTTAATGTTGCTAATCTTAATCAGTTAACAAATATCGCATATGCTTTCTTTTTGCATTGTGTATCTCAAAGGATAGCTTACAGGATGGCCTTGAGATCCAGAGCATAAAATTAAAATATAAACAAATCAAAATTTCAGAAAACATAGTAATATTTTAGGGGGCCAATCAATTTATTATAAACACATGGGATGGACAACATCGTTACTCACCAATTCTTTTTTTCTCTTGTAAATTCAGTACTAGTACTTTTGATATTTGTTTTTCAAGTAAAAGTACATTAAAAATGTCTGTCACCAATCCAGGGGTAAAATTATCAGATGCTTGTTTGAGTTAGTTTGACACATAGTGGTCAACACACAGCTTTTATCCCTACAGACTAATCCAGTTCAAATTATGTTACGACACTGTGTGGCTTTCAGAAAGAAACTTTTATTTGAGCTCATTCAGAATGTGAACAAGTGCATTTGTTTAAACATACAAGTAAGTAACTACATCCATCCCACTAACTTACCTTTCATCTTGCAACTGTTAAAATCCCTAAATGGATCCTTGTTGGGGGAAGAAAAGTTTGGAGAATTTGCTGAAACTGCCAGATACGTTAGCGCTCTCCACAGTGGGTCCAACAGCTGTAGGAAACACCAGATGGAGTCAGGATCTAAACTCTCACTTAGATCATGCAATGGTGATGGTTCCTACTTTTTTCTACAACAAATTTATCTTTTCCAATGGAGTTTTGCACTAAGTGCCAAAGAGTTTCCCCACATGTTTGCTGTATTTCTACAGCTGAGAAATGTTCAGCAGCTGATGTTCCCGCTGTATTCTTATCACTACAAACATTTAATATTCTTCCCAACAGAGAAGACAATCATCCTGGTTTACAGTCCAGTCTGCATATGGATACAGAAAAGGTTCCCCTCCTAGGAACAAGAATAAATGCTGCCTTACACTCAAACTTGCTGGCAGATTAGGCTTAACCTTGAAATCCTGAGATTTACTGTTAGTTGATTTAAAGCTTGCACTGCAGCACATCAAATACACATAAAATTAAAAGCTTTAAACAAAGGCATAAAAATCTCTCTGTCTGATCACAAAAAGATATTTTATCAGGAGTTGATTTCTAGCTTTAATAAACCAACCCCCTGTCGGCTGTGAGCAAATATTAAACTTTTTTCTGAATAATAAAAAGTAAATCTGGGGATTCAGTCCTTTTATGAGGTTGGGAGGTAATGTTTGCCGAATGAAAACACTCAGTAGGCTAATAGCACTAAATTAAAAAAAAAAAAAATCTCAATAAATCATTTTATTATTTACTAGTTCCCACAGTGGGCTCAAATTTTAGGCCTTTAGAAGTGACCCCTTGTCCCTGATTTACCACTAAATTATGAGTGTCAATCTATTTCTTCCTGAAGTGGGTTTTCACAGGCAGTTACTGTTACACTCTGTCCACTAATGCTCGTGTGGTGTGGTCAGGGTTTATAAGTTGAGGTCGTGTTAAAGCACAGCATGACATAAAAGATGATTAATGCTGTTTAAATAACAGACAGAAAGCTAATTATGCTGATTAAATCAACAGGTTTGGATGTAAAACATAATAACAGTAATATGCAAATATTTGGGAACCCCTCTTCATAATTTCAGTTCCTTTAGTAAACAAGGCTGGATGATGAACTGCCAAAAAAAACACACAAAACAAACAGGGTTTTACTGGGAGGCAGACTGGGGTGACAGATGCACTGGAGTACCTGCACATACAATCCAAGACTCAAATCAGGAACTCTCTTGCTGGAAGAAGATGGTGCTAACAACCACACCGCCATGCAGTCCTGCAGTGGATAGAAGATAAAAAAAAGCACTTCATGGCACCGCTTCCACACTTTATAATATAACTGAGAAATGGCAGCAAACTTGTCAAGTTAAGGTCTGGTGGGTCAAGAAATATTTTGGAGAGAAAGTCTTGTTACATTGCTAAAAGGCAAATCAATCCTGGTTTTAACAAAAGACCTACAGAAAGTTTCAGCTGACTAGAGTGATGGAGTTCTATCCTGCACATCAACACTTGTACAAATATGACCCTCATCCTTATTATTGCTTTTTCCTTTACCACAAAACTCAACGCCAAACATTTGCTGAGTTAAAAAGTGAATTCATGGGCCACAATGATGTTTGAGGAAAAAGGGGTTCAGAAGTCAATAAAAACAACATCTGTTTCAGTGTAAAGCACTAGAGTATCAATGATGTTTTGGGTTTGTGTTACAGCTGGTGGCACAAGAAACATTCACTGGTAGAGGTAAAAAAATATCCAATTACAAGCAAATGCTGGGATAAATTATTGCGTCTTCAGTAAAAAAATAAAATAAAATAAAAAAAATTACAAAAGAAGGGCTTTTGCTAAAAGAATGGATTAAACTCCTGAAAAATGTTCAATCATAAACTGAAAGAACAAACCAAACTAATCAGAATCACACAACTTCAGCGTTAAGGTTTCATGAGGTTAACGATTATAAATCAGAAGGAAATAATGATTTTTTTAAAGCAGCTGCAGTCACATGTACATGGATTGAAGCCCTGATACAGCATCCTGTAAAGAAAGCCCTGTTGTGATTGTTCCTATTACGGATATCCCCTATTAAACAGCAACCTAAAGAAATTTTCTGTTAAAAGCATTTATACTGCTGCACACGCACAATCATGGTCCTCCCAATGACCCCCCGTGGCAGAAAAACACATTTCATTATTAGCATTAAACTAACTCAAGGAGATAGCTCCCACCGCACCCTTCCACTTCCACTTATGGATCCAGACCTAAATGACTTAAAGCCAAGGAAGGGAGAGGCTAGAATGACACTATCCATCTGACCATTACATGAAACTGGCTTATCGCTGTTTGTTTGCTCAGGCCTTTAGAATCAACAGCTAGCGTGAAGACAGGAAGATTCCATCAAGATAATACATGAAAGGTTCAGGCCAAGTTCTTAATAATCAGCATCTGCACAGGAAACAGTATTCCTGCCTTTTATTGTTGAGGTTAAAGGCCATAAAAAGACAACTATAACCCAAGGTTGCAGGAATTCTACCTTGGATCCAATGCACTGTTTCCCCTGCAGATAAACAATAATGTGAGTAAAAAGTTTCAGCATGTTACATTTCCAGACTCCTCTTCATTAGACCTTTGCCTAACATCAGTTTCAAACAAGTTCAAACATACCCAATACCCCCTGCTGTCCTTGGCTGTTAATTAGCCACCTGTGAAACCATAAAAAAAAACAAGCTGCCAGAAAAGAACTCTCACATTACTCTGAGGTGTTAGAAAAATATACATTGAAATGAAATGAAAAATAAACAAGCCCGTTGTTTTTAGCAATGCTAACAATCAGAAATCCCCTAATATGATGATAATATGATGAGAATGGAAGTGATTCATCTCCAGCTTTTATGATCTTCAGTTTATGATTGTCCCAATTTGCTGGTGAAGACATTTTTGACTTGCTTCACAGTCGACTGAGATGCAGGAACGCGTGTAAAGAGAAAACTTTCATCTGCAGGCTCATTAAGTTCACAGCATATACGTTTCAAAGGCCACAAAGAAAGAGATATATAAGGCACATACGCATATCCAAACCTAATTCTTAAAAAGTTGGGCGGCTGTGTATAATGTAAATTAAAAAGAATGCAATAATTACCAAAATCTCATCAATCTGTATTTTTATTCACAACTGAACATAAACATCATGTTGAAGTGAAACATTTCACCATTTCATTGACAATAGTTGCTCATTTTAAATTTGATGGCATCAACACATCTCCAAAAAGTTAGGACGGGATGATGTTTACCATTTTGTAGTATCTCGTCTTCTTTTAACAACAGAAAGGAAGCATCTGGGATGGGAGTTGACCAGTTGCTGGAGTCTCAGGAGAGGAATGTTGTCCCATTCGGGTCTGATGCAGGATTCTAGCTACTCATTCTTGGACCTTTGTTGTCTGATTTTTTATTTCATGTTGTGCCAAATGTTTTCTATTGGGGAAGGTCTGGACTACAAGCAGGCCAGACTCTTCTCTTGCAAAGCCAAGAGGTTGTGATGGATGCAGTATGTCATTTAGCATTGTCTTGCTGGAATCTGCAAAGGTCTCCCCTGAAAGAGACATTGTCTGAATGGGAGTAGATGTTGCTCTAAAACCTCTTCAGCATTGATGGAGCCTTCACAAGTATGTAATCTGCTCACGCCATTGACATGAATGCAACCCCATACTATTGGAGATGCAGGCGTGTGAACTGACTAGTGATAAGAAATTGGATGGTCCCCCTCCTCTCAGCACAGCATCCACGGAGTTGCCAAAAAGAATTGTGAATTTTTGCTCATCAGAACAGTTTTTCACTTTTACTTCAGACCATTTTATTTTTTGGTCCTGAGAAGGCAGGACATGTCCTTGTCCCTGGGGTACCTTGCCTTGGTGTTGGGGTGGCTGGCAAAATGTGGCACACAGACTGCCGTTCTGTATGTTAGGACGCTGGACAGGACAGGGTAAAAAAAAAAAGAAAAAAAGATTTGTTGCTGCCATCAAGGAAAGGGAAGTTTTTTGTAAAAAACATTTCATGTACAAGACAATTTAAAAGTGCTTACATAAAATATTACAGCAAGGTGCAGAAGAAGCATTAACAAGTACATAAAAATATCTAAATTGAATTTTTAAATTAGCTCATATTTTCCATAAAATTGTTAAATGTCTTAGATTCAGTATTTGACATTTTATATTAAAAATAAAATAGGGGTTTATGAGATTTGCACATCATTGGATTCTGGTTTTTTTTTTGTTTGTTTGTTTGTTTTTTTACATTTTAAACATCTTCACAACATTTTTGTTGGATATCTGAGGATTCACCTAAAAATCTGCAAAGGGGACCACCCTCTGTCAATGCCATCATTAATAAAATTTTACACAACCAACGCTTTCATTTGTGCTTTTATTTAAAATATAGATTATTTATGGCATTTCTACATAACTCTTCTTTATTTGAAAATTATATTTGTAATTTGGGAAAATATAAAATTGTGTTAAACTTCGCATTTCTCGTTGTGTCTTTGGCAGAATGGCTTGTTAAGAGTATTTACGTATTAAAGGAATATTTACGTATTAAAGGAACTATGAAAATACATGAGGAATTTAACACTATATAACTTCTTATAAAAATGTTTTAAATTGAGACTGTGTCAACACAGAGGAGCTTGAAAACATCCTAAAAACTGAACGTGGGTCACATTCCTGAGCTGTTTCTTCTCCACTAAAGCAAAAAATTTGTTATTATTGGGGACCTCAAGTAAACAGGAGCTGATGGTAAGCTGAAATGATGTGCAAGCTGTTGTAGCTGTTTATAATCATTATGAGTCTTAGCTATAGATAAAAGAATCAAACAGGCCAAAAAGCGCATCAACCCTAGCGTGACCCAGACAATTTAAGTGCACCTCAGTTTTTATTTTGCTCAGATTCACCTAATGAGCTGCAGTGAATCACACCTCCCCTATCCATTTCCATAGATATAGACATCATGTGAAGATGAAGGACTATTGTATGGACAAACCTATAAAACTCCCCTTGCAGTTATGGCACTGCTCCACAATATGGCTGTCAAAGCCCAAGGCTTTTTTTTACTGCTTTCCACTGAGTCCCTTGAGGCCCCAGTTTTCTGTGGCGCCAACCTAAACTGCCTTAATCCTTCTCAAAAACTACATATATCATGTCTGCTGGTCTAGTACTCCACACAACTAGTGTTTCCATCATCACCACAGCAATGCAAGACATGGGGCAAAACTCATAAATGTCAAATCCAGTTTAGGTTATCTAGGTCTATTGAGTGTTGCTCTTTGTGGGCTGAGCCACAGTGGTGATGGGGGAGAGGCGTATTAAAACCTCAGTCCCTCCTCTTTAAATAACTGCAGCTTGCACACCCATGTAAAAAACATGCGAACTGTTCCAGTGGAAATCCTCCAAGATGAAAAAGGTAACAAACAAATGATACAAAGAAAAGTTTTACAGGCACCAAATTATAGGAAGTAATATGCAGTACCATCAATTATATAACTAGGATTAATTAAACATTTTTTTTAACCTGTCCTGTCCAGCATCATAGCAAGCGAATGATGGTCCGGTTGCTGTATTGTGCCAAACAAATTTGCTTGCCAAGGGGAGGCTTATGTGTATAAGACTCCTCTTGTTAGTCTGATTCCTTTATTTATTTATTTACCGTTATTTATTTACTTTGAATCGTGGAAGTAATGTAATCTTGCTGGACTCAACTGGAGGGGACAGAAAATAACGAAGACAGCAAAAATAATCAAAAGGGATGGCAGATAGATCAGGATAGAAGGATCCGACCCTTCAATCCACACTATCACCAGACAGCAAACTGCTACATTTTAACATAAACACACCAGAAAATTTCCTACAGCTTTTACAGGAAAACAGAGCTGCCATGGATTAAGAGTTTTTAAATAATAACCAAATCAAAAAGACATATCACAAACATATCACAACACCAACCAGAAACAAAATAAGAAAAATTATCTCTCAGTGTATAAACCCACTGGACAACTAAGTGACTGTCAGCATGCAGAATATGAGGAATGAGGAGTGATGAGTAAGATCATGCAAATGCAACCACGCCTTTACGGAGGCTAGAGGCAGACTAGGGCAGTCCAGAGACCCGGGCCATCAGCAGCTACCCCGGAGCACGAATTCCTTGAATTTACTCTCTTCTATTCACTTACTTTAAATTCACTGAGGGGCTGAAATGAACCATCATTACCATGAGTTCTGCGCCATCTAGCGTTGAAAGTAAGCAACTGAGAAAATGACTAAAAGAATGATCAAATCACCCGCCCAGAGAATAACCGGAAGTAAAAGTTTATACTAAAAATAAAACTCTTACAGAGTTAAAGTGCAGGAAACAGCCCTTGTAGGATATTTATTGACGACAATATAATATTGGCAGCTTAAATATACGCACACTATTCTAATCAAATTAGGAGTAAAGTACAGTCGATATTATTTTAAACTATAAAACTGTGTGCTAAAGAGCATAAATCTATTCCGCTTGATTTTATTTAAAGTTTAACCATACAACTTTATAATACAAGCAAGCAGGTTTTACACAAATATCCCTTGAATTCCTAGCTTAATATTTTATGCCGCTTTTTCAAGTAGATACGACAAATAGTAGTGATCTAATATGAGATGTTTTGACTTAGTTTTATTTTGAAGGTTTTCGTGGAAGTTGCGAAACGTGTCGTGTTTTCCTTGAACTGCACGACTCTTTATAGCCTGCTGGACTAAATGTAGACCTTAACCTAAAAGCAGTGACAGTATGGCTTACAGCGCGAAGATCGGCCCGTCCATCCTGAGCAGTGACCTGTCATGTCTGGGCAGCGAGTGTGTGCGAATGATGGAGTGTGGAGCAGATTACCTGCACCTCGACGTTATGGATGGGTCAGTTTATCACGTGTTGAAGTAGTTAGCATGCTAACGGCTAGCCAGCCAATTACAAGCTCAAGTTGAAAGCCGAAGTTGGCTAACATCAACAAGCTAAGTTAGCCTGTCAAAATTAAGCCGGGGGTTAGGCATTTATGTGCCGTGTGGTTGAAATGGCGGAATCTAAAATCTCGGGGCGTAAAAGATATCACTTTTTTAAATCTTAAAATATCTTCCTTATGCCTGGTGGTTGAGACACATCTTGTCTTCCTTTACAGTTTATGCAAAACGTAACTTTGCCGCTGTTTGTGCAAGATGAGAGACAGTTTCTCAACAGCGGGTTTTGCTTCCTTTTTAAAGGCACTTTGTCCCCAATATCACATTTGGCCATCCCATGGTGGAGTGCCTGAGGAAGTCAGTAGGTCAGGACCCTTTCTTTGGTGAGTAGATAAAACATCCCAATACATCATGTAACAGTAATCCTCGTGAACCTACAAATGCCTGTTTTGCTATATATATATATATGTAATGTTTTTATTTTGCAGACATGCACATGATGGTGTCTCGACCAGAGCAGTGGGTGAAGCCCATGGCTGCAGCTGGAGCCAGCCAGTACACCTTCCACTTGGAGGCCACCACCAACCCTGGAAACCTCATTAAGGAGATAAGAGAGAATGGCATGAAGGTGGGAAATGTCACATTTCAAGAGTCAAAAGCAAGTTTTTGCTCTTGTGTGCACTAATGCCACTAATGGGGATACATATGGTAAAGACTTTAAACTTCACCTGCTAACAGCCACATGTCAGAAATATGCATTTCCTCACCAGTAGACACCTTTCTGCATCAACTTCTTACAAGTATGAATGTCACGAATTTATCTGCTTATTTAAGTTTTAAACATAGGTACATCTGTACCCATCAGAACACTAGATAAGATCTAATAATTTTAGGGAAATGGAGGGCTTTCTCTTGGGTGAAGTACCACGTTGAGAACTTGGCCAAATTGTTTTCTGATTGGTTCTGATAAATCAAATTTCTTTCTTAAAGATAATTGCATATACTATACATTACATACAGTGATTAAGGTGATGAAGTATTCGTTTAACACTGTGGAAAAGCCAGAGAACATGGACATGCTATGAGGCCTTGTAGCTTTTGTTGTTAAAAGAAGGGTATGTGTTTGGATTCACATTCACATAGCCTACAGACTGAGGTCTTCTGCCCCTTTATCTCAAGTTCTTTCCCAGTGGTTTCTCTTCTGAAACAGGATTATGTGACTATATGGGATACCTTTTTATATTTAAAAAATTATGTTTTAGTGGAAATAAAAAAATTATGTTTTAGTGGAAATAAAAAAAAGGAATTAAAACGGTAATGTTGAAAATTATTAATACTTAGGTCTTTTAAAAATGTAATTCCCATTTAAAACTGGGTTGAAGTGTCCATCAGCTCTATATATCTCTGTTCATGGGGCATCTGCTCATCCATTTGAGCTATCTGGTGGCCCTTTCCTTGCATCTCTGACATTACTTGTCTGTGTGGCTTTTCTTATGGAAAGAAAATCAAAACAGCTGTGTTTTTATTGTGCTCTAGGTGGGTTTGGCCATAAAGCCTGGTACTACAGTGGAAGAGTTGGCACCTTGGGCTAACCAGATCGACATGGCTCTGGTCATGACTGTTGAGCCTGGTTTTGGAGGACAGAAGTTCATGGAAGACATGATGCCCAAGGTGAGATAAACAAACACAGCTGGCTTTAATGTTGGGCACAGCTCCAAGGTGCGTAGGCAATGTTTGCCAAGGAAAACTTTTTTTTTTTTTAATATGAGTGACACAGTTTAGCTTTCACAATATTGTGGGACACGCTCCCTCAAGTTCTCCTAAACCACAGAAATGAAAGATATTGTACTTTATCAAATGGAAGAAAAAAAATACGGGGTGTTGACTCCATTTTTTCTTTGTCTTTCTGGTTTTGCCCATCCACTTTTTTTTTTTCCTTTTTGTGTATGTAACCCAGGTAAGCTGGCTGCGGAGTCAGTTCCCTTCATTAGATATTGAAGTAGATGGAGGTGTCGGCCCTGATACTATTCACAAGTGTGCAGAGGTAAAAGACACAAGCTTACAAATTCTCCAGTAACAAACGTAAAGAAAAAACTTTTAGTTTTCTCACATTGTGTGTGTGCTTTTTTTCCTCCAGGCTGGTGCTAACATGATTGTGTCAGGCAGTGCTGTGATTGGCAGCGAAGACCCTCGTTCTGTCATCGCACTCCTGCGCACAGCGGTGGCCGAAGCTATCCAGAAACGCTCGCTGGACCGCTGACATCAAAGTCCCCACATTGACTTCCCATCTGCCTGTCCAAAGCAGCCAGTGGAGGCGACTCAGTATGGACATTTCTGGGGTAGAGGTTGAGGGTCACGGTTGGAATGGGGGCCAAATCCCAAACCAGTTTGACATGAGCGAAGCTGCATTGTGCCTCTTTAAACTTGGTCTTTTCCTGCCACCTTCTCCTTTCTGAACAGACTTAAACTGAGTCTCATATTGGCATAAGAGCAACGTTTTCACTGAAAACTGTAAACATTCCTGAGCTTTATCTTAATTATAAAATCAGTTATAGAAATAAACTGGCCCATGAAACACTTTTAGTTTGCCTTCAGTCATGAAGATTTGCGCCCCCACTCCCACACACGCACATACACACTTTTTTTTTTCCTCTCTTTTGTCTCAACTCATTTACTGTTGAAATCATAAGCTACTTACTGTACTACTTAACTGATGCTATTAAATTCTACAAGATCTGGTTTTTGCAGATACATTCTCAATTGAGTGTATTTTTTGCATTTTTAACTTTAGTTTGTTTCATGTTAATACATTTGCTTGCTATTATGCAACTGAATCACTTTAATTTTCTTTTTATGTTTGCAAATGGGGAGTGTCTGCCGCTAGTTCCATCTTAATCTAATGAGGCAGTGTAAGCATGCATCTTTGAACATGTTGCATGGTGTATTTGGTACATACTATATAAAACAAACGGAAACGCATTAAGTATTTCATGGTTAAATATTTGGAGTAACTTTAAATGGCCTGTATTTATATAGCGCTTTTATCCAAAGCGCTGTACAGTATACATCACATTCACGCACTGATGGCGGAAGCTGCCATGCAAGGCGCTCACCACAACCCATCAGGAGCAATTTGGGGTTCGATGTCTTGCCCAAGGACACCTCGACATGAACTCGACTTGGCCGAGGATCGAACCGGCAACCCTAGGGTTACAAGACGACCGCTCTACCTTGCCGAGCCACGCCGGCTGCTTTAACCGTTAGAAATATTGAACATTATTTTAACAACCAATACAACTTCACTCATCTGTATTCAGATAGAGGTTGTAAATTTTTCCTCTACACCACAACTGTGATGTGATTTACCTGAAGAATTTAATCTTTAACACAGTGGGTTTAATAGATTTTTTTTTTTTTACAGTTCCTCTGTCTTCAAAAGGTCACGAGTATTGATCCTATACATATGCAACACCAGTGTGGAGATGATACCATGTGATGAAATTTTGGCTGCTGTCCATGAGAGCTCTCAGCCTACAGTCCAAAAAGGTGTTTATGCATGTAAACCAAATGAAATCAGTCTCACAAAAAAGATCCCCCTGCTTGAGTTTAAGAGAAAGGGGGCCAATGAAGTTTTTGTTCAGGAAAACCTGAATTAAACATTCAAGAAAGTCCTGTAAGAAGGGATATAATTTTTGAAGCCTATAATGAAAAAATGTCTTTAAAATGTTCATAAAGGTTTCTAATATTAAATAAAATGTAAATAATAAAGCTTTTACAGTCCTGATACAAGATTCTTTGGACAGATAATATCAAATTTAATGTGGATCAAAGAAAAAAAGACAAGAATTGAAAACAAAATTAAATTTTCAAGTTCCAAAGCATCAAACATGATGGAGGCAGTGTTACAGCACTGTTTTATAACTCGTCAAACTGGTGCTTTTTGATGATTTATTCACTATTAGAAGATGTAATCAATCTGGAATGAACAGACCTGTACTTTCTGCCAACATTTAGCCACATGCTGATAAGACCAGGATTTATAGTACAGATGGATAGTGATGCAAGAATTCAATTGCCAAGCTTATCTCTAAGCTTCTGCAGAAAAGTAAAAGGAACACACTGCAATAGCGGAGCCAGTCACATGATCTCAGCCCTACTGATCATGCTGTCGACTGAAGACACAACTGAAGGAACAATAACCCACAAACAAGCAACAGCTGAAGGCAACAAAGCGTCTGAAAGAAAGGAGCTCCACATTTGCTGATGGTTCAGGCAGCTATTAAACTACAAAGGATTTCAAGTATTATATAGAATAGAATATATTTTCTAGAGGTATGTTAATCTATGTAAAAAGTCTTATTTTTTAAAGTTTATTTCAAAACTTCTGCATAAACCTCTTTGGGGCATGCATTAAAAACAGCCACGATTCTCTACTGGAAATCACTACATGGGCTCAGGAAGACTTCGAGAAATCAAAATCATGTCTTGATTGCTTTGTTTCACACTGTGATGGCAAACAGGCGAAATCAGGAAAACTGAAATGGTAATGAACACAACGGGGCAACAGCAAAATAATTTCACAGGCTGATTTCTGGGCATTATCAGGGTGTTTATCCATGCTCAACCTTTGTATGTTAGACTTTTTAAGATCAATGGCACCTTGAAAAATGAACCCATTTAGACCTTAGTGTAGGTGCCATATGCATCACTTGTGTGCTTTGCAGTAATTTCAGTTAACAAGTATGTTTGAAACTTACAAATTAATCAGTGTTTCCTTATTTGGTCACATTTAAGAATAATTATTCTCTGTGTTGCTGGGGTTTGATTTGCACTATTTAACTTTGGGTCAGATATTTGTGTTGAGTCAGATAAGCGTTAGAAGTAGAGGGACAGATAATGGGAGCCTGTATCTTTACGGTTTACAGCAGACTGCGTCAAGTCAGCGTAAAGTGTTCTGTTTTTGTCTGGAGAACATGAGGAATAGGAGAGCTCATGTTTTTTTTTTACCGTGATAATACATGTTAAGTTGTGGTAAAATACTGAAGTTCTGTACATGTGAATGCGTATAATAATAATAAACAAAAAAGACAGTTCATTGGTGGAAGACATTTCCTGTGGAACACACATCAGCCATAAGCTCTGGATCAAGTTTTAATGGAGAAAATACACTTAGGTTTAGTTTTTTTATAAAGCACTTTTTCTGAAAAACATTTTAAAAATCCACTTATGCTACTTGGCTTGATTAAAGAAAAAATTGGGTCAGGTCTGATCTGACAAACTCTTAAATAGTTTTTTTTCTTCACACACTAGGTGGCGACTTTGAACATAATCTTAGCTACATAGTGTGAAAGACCATGATTAAAATGTGAGGGTATATTATTAATTTGTGGATTTGAACAAATCTTTTACTCCAGCTCTAAATTAGAGACACAGTTTTGTAATCTATAATGCATTCAGATTCATGCTCGGTAGTTAGAGTTCAGCAGAGAATTTGGACACAGACTGACTGTAGAGGGGCTTTCTGCTGAAAACATGGTCATATCTGTGCTCTGACAGCAGTATTTGAACCTTTGACTCTTTCTCCTGGAGACTTTTACCTTCACGACTTGTTAAATCAATATATATCCATACAATTCTAATGTTTTTGGCCAAGTGAATTGAATAAGTGAACATGCAAGTTTGTGAAAGGATGTAGGGCTTAATATGCCACATGTTATATTTGTTTAGTCTGACTTCAGTGTAAACGCCTTCCTCTGAAGACACCTGGAAAAACCAAAGATGTGTCATATTGTATCTCTCATCTGCTTTCTGCTGAAAGAATCCCATAAAAATCACACATAACATACTTAAAACTGCAAGCAGCTCACTCTCAATAATGCAGCACATGTCTTGGAGGCAATTCACAGACCTGCTGATATATTGATGCCTAAAATCTGTATTTTCATTTCACACATAATGGTAGATAATGTTATAGCCTTTGCTCACTGTTTCGGTTCACGTGTGCATTTAGAAGTTCAAATCAAGTGAATGTGTGTGACATCAGAGTTTTAGTGTGATACATTCATTTGTACATGATTAGGGAACCTCCTGTGACAGATTTCTGCTCTAATAGATCATGACAAGCGTTTTGTATGCCAGTGTCATTGCTGCCTCGCAAAGAGAGAAAGACGGTTCCTGCAAGGGAGCTGTCAGCACTTACACATGCTCCACACTCTTTAAGCGATGTTGCAGTCTCATTATCTGTTACATGACAGTTGTTGCTTCTCTCTACAGATTGTCTTCTGCTGTTTATGCATCAGTTGTTGATTAATTTTGAAATTAGAAATATAGAAAAAGGAATGTAAGCAGCAAAAATAGTGACAGTGAAAGAGTTAGAGGATACTCATTCAGTAGCACACACACACATGCCAGTTTCTAAATCATACATCAAAGTAAGGGCATGAGAGACTTCCTGTTCTGGTACCATGACAACTACACCCACAGGTGATGTCATTTGGTTAAAAGTAAAAGTAAATGGGCCATGGCAGAGGGACGGGGGAAAGTCAAGAAACCAATCGGCCCTTCTATT
This sequence comes from Rhadinocentrus ornatus, assembly GCA_037177495.1. NCBI lineage: Eukaryota > Metazoa > Chordata > Actinopteri > Atheriniformes > Melanotaeniidae > Rhadinocentrus > Rhadinocentrus ornatus. The sequence goes on from JBAMHW010000014.1 coordinate 14,299,822, forward strand.
TTTCAACCTGGTCACATTTATCAAAAGTGTCTTTCGCAGTATGGTTGCTGGATACGTATAAAAAGAAACTCTGACAAACACAAGCATACTGGAACAGGTATACTGAGAGACCACAAAAGATTTAACGCCAAGAATGACTCATACAGCCATCATGTAGAGCTTTTGATCTTCAGAGAACTGCCATGAGGGACTGTCTCACCTCCTGACAGAGGTGTGTGTAGACTTTTAAAGAGTACTAGAGGTTATTCACACAGTGAAGGTAGTCAGATGGCCTATTGCACTGCCCTAGTGACTCACCATTACAGGGAGATGCTGCACATCTGGTTGTGGTAAACATAAAATCCACACCTGGAAACTTTACCTAGGCCACTTAAACTTTCTGTGACCAGTTTCTCATTTTCACGACCTCAACAAAGGAAAACCTTAAGAGGTATGCTTCATCACTCTTTCCTTCCTTCCTTCCTTCCTTCCTTCCTTCCTTCCTTCCTTCCTTCCTTCCTTCCTTCCTTCCTTCCTTCCTCCCTCCCTCCCTCCCTCCCTCCCTCCCTACCTGCCTGCCAGCCAGCCAGCCAGCCAGCCAGCAGAGAAGTCTTCTTTCAGTTCATCCGGAAGGATCCCAAGGTGTTTCCAGGCCAGCCAAGAGACGTTGTCCCTCCAGAGTGTCCTGCGTCTTTCCAGATGAGAACATGACTGCAGGAAGGCAACAGGACCTGATATCACTTTGAAGTCCTCCATCTTGCCAGTAAGAAATCCTGAGTTGTAGGCGGCAGCGCCCTCCCTCAGTGGTTTGAGGATAGATTTGTCCAACCATGGCTTTTGGTTTTGAAAAACCCAGACAGTCATCATGGAAATGACATAATCTATCATCTACCTTCTTGGCAATGAAAACTGTTGTCACCTCCATAAACTCGCTGATATCCTGTGAGCTGGACTGGAACATGTCCCAGTCGATGTTCGACAGAGCGTCCTCTCCGCCTGGTCGTTCCAGCACCTGCCTTGTGGAGACCCACTGGCAGAAAAAAAGCAAGAAAAAATAAAGAGAGAGAAAGTGACAAAGCAAGAAATAGGACAAGAGTCTACATCAAATTAATATTTATGGGCTGGAGAGATCTCAGAGAAGAAACAGGATGCAAGATGGATATCAAATTAGCTTCTGGTATGGAGTACCAAAAATCTGCCAAAGTTTAGTAAGTGTTGTTTTAATTAGCTTGTCAAACCTAATAGTTATCCATTGTTTGCCATCAGGAAAAGACAGACTATGCATATTTTAAGGCTTTATGAAACCCGATCTGCTGAAAACATGGGCCAACTATGTGACCTTCTTCAAAGCATTGTTATAAAAAAGCTTCACACACTATCATTCAGCAATAGAAGCTTAAAAAAAAAAAACAACAACTTTAAAAGCCGGATTCCTTTAGGAAACCAGTCCTGAGGGACAGTTATATTCAAATAAAACATTTTGTTGTGATGAGACAAATTGAAAAGGTATTTAACATAAAATTTAACAGAATTTAACAGAACCTGCAGATTCAGACAGTAAAAGTTGTTTATCTATTCAACATGACAATTATTTGGTGACAATATTAGAATATATGACTTCAGATATATTATCTTTATCTTCCTATATCTATATCTATATTTACAAATGAGTATTTAGCAGGTGATATTTATTTCATATCAGAACATTAAGAGTTTTTAGGTCATTCATAAGAGAATGGACATGGATGAAGACGGGCATAAAGTCAAGCCGAAATTGTTATTATAATGTAAGGCAGCTCACAGCAGCTGAGTTTCACCCTCCTCTGTTCTGTGCATGTTATCCAGTAGAGAATTCAGATTGGTTAGCAGGAGTAGCATGCACGCGCATGAGAAGTTAGCAAGGTCTCCTCACGGAAGTAGTTAAATTTTTTAGTTGGATGTTGAACGGTACTCACGGGTTAGTGCATGGACAGCTCAGCTTGCTGTTTAGTGCCAAGTTAGAGACTGCAACCCAACACAGCAGTGATACAGATGCTAATGTGGATGCTACATGTCTGCACTTACCTTCTGCGCTCAGTAAAGTTGCCAAAACAGATATTTCTTGTTGTGTGAAGTCTTTCCTTCGCACGCACAGTCAGAAGGAGGAGTATAGCTCCCATCAGAGGGCAAACACAACAATAATAAAATATAATGTAAATTTAAGCTATTTTTTCCTTCTTTCTATTGCTTTGTCAAAGGGCAATGATCAAATGATCAAGTACTGCCTTTTAATATGATAAATCTTTCCTGAGTAATTAAACTGAAGAAAAATGGATGTAATTCTGGACACAAATTGCAGGTTAAAGGTTAAGGCTGTCCTCTTTCTTCATGTTTTAAAACAGCAAAATAAGAAAATAAAAATTTACATCTTTAATGTCTTTTGGAAACAAGGCCATCTTTTATATATATATAAAATTTTGATAATGGGTACCCAAACTTTTGTTACATGCTGTCCAATCCTGAGATACTGTTTGAAATAGCTGCTTGGAACAGTGGAGTACCCCTAACCCTCCCCCTGTTAGTTCTTCTCCTTCACTCTACTGCTGTTTATTTTATTGAGTGTATTCCCTGTTGCATTCTCTTTGCTTCTGTGAATCACTCTTCCCCTCTTTCAGGGATAGTTATACAGGAGAATTATATCTTTTTGTTTATGTGCTTACCTTCAGCGCCAATGACATATTAGATAACTCTCTTTGCATGTTCCTGCTCATTTCTAATTATTAGGCATCCCACAGGAGAACAAGATGCATAACGTTGATTAGCTCACTGTTGTTACAAACTTTACTTATGCAAAATGTCCTCATCTGATAGTTTGCATTGTCTTATTAACAATTAAAAATAACTTGCATGAGATGGTATTACAAAAGATGTCTTTGCTTTGCCCTCCGGCAAGGTGGGCTACAGCACTGCACTCTATGTATAAATATGACTTGTAACGGAGTAGCTGATTCATTGGGCGGAAAATCAGTGGGGGACCTGTTCAGCCTTATGCCTCTCAGCTCTGTTTATAAAACTGATATAAGAAATGCCTAAAGACAAACTACTGAGTAGCTTATATCATGAGCTTACTGTGTCATTTCATGAGGATTTGCATGTGCAATATTCTTTCAATATAGCTTTGGCATACTCTAGCTAGTCTGAAATGGATTAAGGCAAATGAAACTAAGAGCTCAATGTTTTTAGATCGGTCATACTAGCCGTTACAGAGATAGCAATGTCAGCCAGCCGATCCACTACATTAGGCCTGAGAAAATTAAATGGATACTAGATCATTTGACATAAAAATCTGTAGATACTCGTGCAACTCATCCTCTTATTTTTTCTCCAGGAGCACCACAAGAATAAATTGGTCATTTTTTTAACCAAGTACATGGAAAAACTAATCTCAGCCTCAGATGAACTTTGTATTTGGTGCTTTTGGCCTGTGGAAAAGCTAATACTTAACCACTGGCCCATCTAATAACATATTGTATGTCAAAATATACACATACAGTATGTTTTTTGTTTCATTGCCTTGCGGTTACAGCAGTCCGTCTTCTTCAAAAACACACCCTTCAATAGTTTAGTGTTAAATGCATAAGAGATGAATGGTACAAGATGTAAATTTCTAAGCTTAAAAATGTTTCAGCATAGTAAAAAAGAAATTCCAACAGAGTGAAGAAATAAAAGATGTCACAAGCCCTTTTCAGTCAAGAGATATGCAACATTAATGGCTTCATTATTCTTTTAAAGTAACATCATCCAGTCATCCTGACATTGAGCCTTTTAGCATTCACGTTCATCTTGGCTTTATTGAGACATGCCTTTGACTAAAAGAAAAAAAAACAAAAAAAAAACCTGTGCACTATTTTGATATGTGTGAGACTAGATGGTAAATCAAGTGAGTTCGCTATAGTCTTGATAGAGTCACATTTGTCTTTACAATTACGTGCCAGGTGCAGAGTGGCTGTGGAAAGCAGCTGTAATGAAAACAGCTGTAAATATCACCTTTCTGTTTTGTGACGATTTGATTGTATTACAGCAAGACAATAGTTACCAGAGTAAAGACACCTTGCTTCTTAATTCATGTATTACCACATTGAACCTCAAGATAAGATAATGAGTCATCTGTTTATTCACTTTCCATACCAGCTTTATTAAATGTGGCCCTGGGAGAACTCAGGAATTACCATGAGGAATAAACGTTTGACCTCTGTCATTGCAAACAAAGGGTATATTACAAAGTATTGAGATGAATGTTTTCTATATTGACCAAATACACATTTTCTCCCATAATTTACAAAAAAAAATTAATAATCAGACAATGAGATTTTCTGAATTTTTCTTTTCTCATTTTTCTCACTTTACTCTACCAATAAATTTGTGCCTCACATAGACTATCTACTCTAATTAATTAACATAACACACAACACCTTAGCTGAGCCCATTTGGGAGACTGGATAACATTTTATTCCACTGGCACAGCAAAAGCAAATTACAGCTAAACAAGAATAAACATTGGTGACTGTTTCACAGCTGGAAATATGAAGTTAGACTCGGAAGATTTCTTATAAACACAAATAAAAAAGTGTCAAAGTAGGCTCAAGATAAATATCCTTTGTTCTTTTTTTTTACTTAAAAAAATTGCCAGTTCAAAGATGGGAGGCAGGTGATTAGCTGTGGTGACCCCTGAAGGGAACAACCAAAAGAAAAAGGTGCATGTATGCCTCTGAAAACACATCAGATTGCAGTTTCAGTTGCTTCAGTGTTATGGCTTAGGGAGCAAAACAGTAATTACAGAAGTCCTCTAGCATGACAAAAATATGTCAGATTGAAAATAAAATATCACTGTTAACTACACAAATCTATTTAGCTTATCCTCTAGCGCAAATGAGCATAAAGAAATTCTATATTTGGATTTATTAGATATTCTGTTATCAAGACTGGGATTGACATGTGGAAAGCCTTGTGGCCAGCGCAGGACAATAACAAAAACAAATAAAACAATGAATACCTGGAACACTTAATTAGCTTTAAATGTGAATTTCCAGGCTTTCACAGGGTCTCAGAGCGCTGGGAACGCTGCAGAAACCTTTACATCAGTTTACACCATCTTAAGCAGAATGAGTGGAGACACACACGACTTTAGTATTGATTAATTATGGATGGCATGAGAAAATTTCAGTGTGCGTGTTTGTAAATTTGGGCATGTTGCTAATCCATAATGAATGATGTGTTACTGTCAGCAATTTTATTGTTGGTACCTTATTCTTGTTAATTGTTTGCTTGCTGTTTTCATTATAATAATCACCAAACTCCCTCTGTTTTGTCTAGCACACAACCTTAACTAAAAGCATCTACTAATACACCAGTCAATTTCCTTTTTCAGCACAATCTGCAAAGATTACACAGCCTGAGAGGTTACTGACTGCTGCTGCTCATACATCTATAGCAAGTTGTGCAGCCATTTCCAGCACTACAGGTGGTGCATCTGTTCTCCTCCTGTAATTCTCACTCGTGTTTTTCCCCTTGTTTAATTATCTAGAGATAATCCTGTGCATCACTTGATATGTGACTGTTAGATTTCATTTATTTACAACATTTCTCTGTTTTCTATCTGACTCATCCTTATATCACTCAGTGAGTCACACCACACAAAGCAATGTGGGATCATACTGTGGTGAGTGCAACAAGCTGTGCCCAGGCCTCAACTAGTCTCAGTTCACTTGCTGTTAATTGTCATTCTGCTTCCTTAATGTCTCATCTCTAAAAAGAAGATAAACCATCTGTTGTGCTCTTAAACAGTGTAAAGAAGTCAATTATGATTTTATGCACAAGCAAATGTCTCTCGATTAATTACCACTTGAAATGTACATACATCCAACTTCACAAATAGGAGAAAATCATTCTTGTCTTTGTATTGGCTTCATCACTTTCTCTCACATTGATCATAAATCTGAATGTACTTGCCTGACTGCTTCCCTGCTGGATTGCTAAATACTGTCTGCCCAAGTGTGCCCTCTGGTGCCTGAATCCTCAGCAAGAGCTACAGATTTGTGAGTGTTGCTTACTTTTATGCAAAGCATCTCCTCACAGGGGGTCCATGAGAGAAAAAAGGAGAAAAAGAACAAAATTCAGGAAGAAAGTGGGATGGGAAGAGAGAACGCTCAAAGGGGGGATTTGGCGTCTTTCCAGTCTGTGAAGATGGGACAGAGCTTGCTGTCAAAAACATCAGCAATGTGTTAGCAGTATGCATGCTATCTTTAAGTGTGGGGGCTCTTTTACACAAGGCAGCATGTAGAGTTGACTAAAGGCTCTTGCTAGGGAACCTGCTTGCATCACAGAACCCAGAAAAAGATCCACAAGCTATGAGTTTTTCTTGCAGTGAATGCTGTTTCCCCTTATGTCATTGTGATTTATGGAAGGGGTGGCATCATTTGTTCTTGGCCTCACTACGTCTGCATCAATGTTAGTTAACATGAATTCATATGAGGAGTCAGAGCAAAGGACAAAAGGCATGAACTTATGGAGGACTGCAGTTTGCTGCTTAGGAGTTATGTGCATGCATATGCTATGGATATGTTAGGGATTGTAAGATGCGGTTGTCGGTGCTAAGGGCATGCTGTCAAAGAAGTTTCCATCTGAGCATCATTTATCATTTGACGTGCTGCCCCAATCCTTTGTCTCTAAAACTTAAAGATGCACACTGAGCGTGCAGAGTAAATAAACCCTTAGGTCGTTTGAGGTTAAAATTCCACACATACAAAACACATCCTTGCTGCCTGCACAGCATTAACCATGGTTTTATGGTTAAGGTAGAACTAAATGGTTGGAAAGGTGCTGGTAGCTCTCTAATAAATCATGGCTGGGAAAAAAAAAGGGGAAAAAAAATCCATGTTTAAAAAAGCTTTCCCCAAGAACAGAAAAAATGCATATGTTAGGAAGGAAAACAGGAAAATGCACTCAATTTATTTTATTGCAATAAACTGACAATAGCTAAGTGTCTTTTTAAATGTCACAATATTTGATAGAATAAGAGAAAGAAAAGAAACTGTGATTGTATAAAATTACATTAGTGAAAACAAAGCATCACTGGCCCAGCTGATCACATCAACACAACCTATTTTACACCAAAATCTGGAGCCAGCCAGTCCATGCAGTCTTTAAAACACAGCTACAACACTGTCAGAATGTGTGGAGGGATCTCAGGAGGCAGCTGCTCATGGTATTCATGTTATTACCACAAAACACCAGTTTGACTGTAACGACCCAAGGATGGTGGGAGCACTGTGACATCACACCTCAACCACATTCTCCTTTTCTTGGCACAAGTCTTGGGAGATGGGATGAATTTTGCATGAATTAAGTTGAGGGATATGTGATATGCATGCTGCAGCTGAAGCAGCTGTTCCATGGCAATATTTACCTAACCTGCTTCTCTGGGAATGTTTAAGATATATTGAAGGCAATCATTTAACCAACAAATAAGGTTTTCCTTTGGGTGTTTTTTTTTCCACAATAGCTTTCTGTTAAAACTCTATGCCAAGATTTCTGTAAAAAAAAAAAAAAAAATGGGGCAAGAAATTGTACCAAATTCATTGTGTGCCATTTAAGATAATTATGAAGACACAATAATCAATCATGAACACATCGTGTTAAAATTTTATATGGCAACATTTTGATTACAAAGGTCTCTCAGGAAAACATGATTAAAGTCAGACTGTGGAAAACATGATGTTTAAATGCTTTTAACTGAGTATCTACACTTGTACTCAGATTTACATTAACATTTGTCTTATAAATGTTTTTGGTTGCCTAACTGGTAGCCAAGCAGAAGAGTGGAGTAGGCAGCACGCATCCATTGTGTTTTTATCTTTTCTTAAACAGTCCCGTGTCCATAAAGCCTATAGCCGTTTTGAAATTGAAATAAAAACAGGATGTGATGATTTGCAAATTGTTTAAACTGCACGTTAAATTAAAAACAGTACAAATACAACATATTAAACATCTGGTAAACTTTGATTTCACCAGAACATTTCATTTTGAGTTTGACACCCAAGTATTTCAAAGTTCAATCAGTCGTATTCCTGCTGAGCTGCATCACTTTCCTTTTAACTGCATCATTTCAGTTTTGGGGAATTGAAAAAAACTGTTGTAGTTTTGAAAATGAAACACTTTCTCTTTCTTGCTTGAAGTAAGATTCCTGCTACTTAACAGTTTGATATTGTAGAACAATGTTTGTCATGAGAATAATTTTTTATTTATATATATATACACATTTGCTTCTGTGTTATTTTTCAACTAAGCATTTAGTTCAAATGATTTCCAAATTATTGCATACTGCTGTAATTTATGTTTACATTTACACAATGTCAAATGTTCTTGGAAAAACAGGCTTAGTTTCTTTTTTTTTTCATGCTACTGTTGGAATAGTAAAAATATTTTAAATGTGGCCTGCTGGTTGGCAAATCTAAATCACCCTATGATGTTAATTTCTGACTATTCAAATACTGTATTCTACAGAAATTGTAGAGAAATAATACTAAGATCATATTACCAACCATCACCAAAACTGCCACACTGACTGGAAATGGGTCACTCCATTGTAATATATTAATTTAGGTTTTGAGCAAATGTGATGCTGCAAGCAAACAGGATGTTAAGCCCTGCAGCTGCAAAAACTCTCATCAGCATCAAATTCAGTCCATCTGGGTGCCATGTCTTTTTTCTATTTTTTGTCATTTTTGTTGCTTTTTCTGTTATAACCATTTTACTGAGCTGAAGCAAATAAAAATGTAACTGTTTTTATCAGTCATTTTTAACATGCTTGTATAAGGTTTCATGAAACCAAGAGTTTTAAACAAATAATTTGATTGTGAGCCCAAAGATGCTATAAACATCCAAATATTGGAAATATCACAAGGTACCTTGAATGTAACCAAATGTATCATCCGTTTGACTCCAACTTACCTCAGCTATAATTTGCTAAATAAACAGTTTTTTTTTACCTAAGAAGATAAAGACATTGTTAAAAACTAGCCACTTAAATAAAAAACATTCAGAAAAACTTAAATGTGGTAATAAATCAAGTTTTAAGGCCTTCTTTTAGTGACAAGGCCACCCACTGCTGGCCATTTTAAAGAATCCAAGTGTGAAACCTCCACTCAGGCTTTGCTTTTTCGACCCAGAGGATCCATCTATATATACTGTAGAGTCTATATGTAGAATGCTAGGCTTGGCCATGTTATCACATCTTGCAGCCTTATTTTTCTTTACTGGACACATAGCAGTGAATTTCTTTGCCTTTATATGGTTGTTTGCCTGACACGTACTTCAACAGATCAAAATGTTGCCTCATTAAATTGCAGAGACCCTGCAGTTTTCAGCGTGTCTCTTTTCTTTTGTATGATGCATGAGTCCAGCACTTTGTGTCGAACCAAGACTGCATGCACTACAGTCTAATCACACTCTCTGTTAGGGATTAAAAAACAAAAAACATCAATCTTTTGAAGAAGCATGTGACCACCTTATTAACAGTGACCAGATGAGCAACAAGTCACTGGGTTGTAGCTGCTTCTGCTGAACACACATCACATTTTCAATTTCCATGACTAAACTGCACCAGCCTACCCAACCTGTCATAGTGTAGTCTGCTAACTAACAAGCTTGAAAAAATAGTAAGCTAAATAATTAGAACTTGGTGGCTTGTGTCAGGATCTGCAACATATTTTTTTACTTCTTTTTTTTTTTTTTTTTTTACATAAATCAGTTTAATGAAGTGCTGCATAAAAGCAAAGCATTAAAAAGACAAGTATGAGCAATAATATCAAACACAATCTCCACAACACCCATTCTTGAAATGAACTACTTCACAGGCTCAAAGGGCATCTGGAACTGGCAGTCAAACATAGGAGGTGACGGGGGGGCTTTGTGTGGACTCGTGGCTAAGGAAGTTTGGTGGGGGAGGGGAGGTTGTCTGCTCTGTTACACAAACACAATGCTCAAAGAGTTCAAAATTTACAAAACATCAAAATTCCTCCTGCAATATTGTCATGCAATATACATGTTGACACGACTGAGACAACAATGTCTTTTTTTTTTCTATTTTTGTTTTGTAAGAGATTTCATGTCCAGTTTGGCAGTGAATGGGTTCGGCCCACAGAGAGAGAATTTCACACTTCTCCTGGCTGAGAAGGTGACACAGGTTTTTAATCCTTCTGCCGTGTGTCATGGGAGGTGGGGAGAACGCCGTCAGTCTAAGAACATTTTAACAGTTCAGATACAGTCTTTGATCAAACATCCTACTTAGGTGGTACATCACATTTTACTAAATAAACAAGCAAAAAGCATCAAGTGAATCAATTTTTGTGGCTTGTCTGTTGATACTATTCTACATTTCAAGCCACAGTAAATTTGATTATATGTATAGATATACAGTGTTTTGACACTGGCCAAACCTGACAGGCTGATATGAAATGCTACAAACTGCAATGCGCAGGACAGATCTAGCATTTCTACTTCTACCACATTGTCAACACACAGGCTATTGACATGATGTGCTTGGTGCAGTTGCCTGGCAACACAAGCAGTACAGTTTTCAGAGGATTTCAAAGCAAAAAGAAAATCTTACAAAGCTATGCAAAACAGTATAAAACAATAAATAGAAAACCTTTTAAACACAAATTACACACTTGTCCTTATCTGTTTGTTTTCTCATTATGTGCAGTTAACATTTTTATGACACATCTACACATAAGCAATCTTCATTTTACCTTTAAAAAAAAAATTCGTCTTTTTTCTTTCTTTTTTTTTCCAAAACTAATATCCATCTGTTATTAAAAATAGGAGGGAGTGGTCATACTGGGCAACTTAAAGTAGTATACAAGACCTTAATTTCATTCAGTTAATCTGTAATTTAACCAAAACAGCTGAACTGATTTCAGGATTAACTGCCAACATGGTTCATAAATCCACAGCAGGAGTTAAGCAGACATTTACAATCTGCCTCTGAACCCATCAGCTTCCTCACTCTCACTGAAACTTCAAACATTAGCTGCAGAGGACCGCATGGAAATGAAAACTTGGCTCCGAAAAAAAAAATCACTTATATTCAAGTACACACATCCGCAGTAGGGGAGAGCTGTTCATTTACTCTCCATAATTTCCAACCTCCTTTTCTTTCTCTCGCCATCTCTATTCGGCAAGGAGGAGGGAAGAGGAGAAGAGTGGGATAGTCTTTCACTCAGGCCAGAGTGTCTGGCAGTGTTTAAGTGGCACACCAGGGCTTGTTTCAGTCTGCCAAGGCAAATGCATTGTGAAGGCAGGTGGGCCAACACATCCTTAGGACACAGACTTGTGTGTCCCGGCCTTTGTCTCTTTGCAGCCTGGCAACCAAGTCAGCAGCTACAAAGTCAGTGGGAGCAGAGAATTGCTATGGCAACCACCATAGTGGGCAAGTCTGTTGCTGTTCTTGGATCAGTTCTGAGACTTTTTTTTCATTCCCGGAGTAAATCCTAGAGTTTCTTCTCTTAAATGTTTTTCCCAGATTGGCCTGCCATCTCATATGCACGGGATTTTTTTTCTACTTCTGAAAAATAGACAAATATTTGGAGTACCAGAAGTCAAACTGCAGAGTTTACACTCTTATAGTTAATCGTGCTGAAATGTTACATCCATTTTTGTTTACACACACACACACACACACTCACACACAAATTTCTTAACATAAAACAGCCACCAGGGTGAAATTTTAAAACTGATCAATTGACTAATTCAACACAGCATTTAACGACAGTTAGGTCTGATGGTAGAGTCCAGATCTGCTCCCTGGAATTGTGTTGGCTGAGTCCGCAATGTGCAGGAAGAGGGTGGTGGGGCGATCTTCCTTTTCTTTAGTCAACCGAGCCAGGGTGCAAGCTGAGCGCAGGTGGGTCCAGACAGGTGGGAGAGTAACTGAGGTGAGGTTCTTTAATCCACAGGAGAGGCGCGCCGTTCTTTCCCTCTTGGCTCTTGCTGTTGTTGCGATTTTTGTAGCGCACGAAAAGCAAGGCGATGAGGAGGATGCCAAAGATGGGGAAGGGGTAAAAGAAGACGAAGTAAAAGAGGGAGTCGATGGAGCACACCACTGAGTGGATAGTAGACACTGTTGACAGAGAATAACCGAGTATTAATTAATTTTTTTTTTTTTCATTTAGTCCTGGTGAAGAAAAATGGCTGTAAAATGAGCAAATACACATGAAATAGAGCAGGCTGTATCTACAATCACTATTTTTTAAAACTAAGATCTCAGCTTTAGTACTAAAGTGAGAGTCCATTCCCTGCTACCTCCTTAACTTAGTTTGTTCTTTTACAGCATCCCTAGTCATGAATTTAACCAAGGACCCCAAGATTAACTACACATCACACTGTTCAGATCCTGGGATGTACAATAAAAAGGATGAATGAAAACTACTAAGGGAGACAAATAAAGAAATCTTGATCTCATCTCCTGAGTGATTTTGAACTTTAGACCCATGTGGAGCTTGTTAGTCTATCAGAGTGAATGATAATCCAAGCTAGATCAAAATGTTTCTTATGGATTAAGTAAATGGCTTATTTTTCCTGCATTATGACAGCAATTATAATTTGTTCTAACATCCTAATAAGAAGCAGCTGATTACATCTTGTTAGTGTTCAATGTCACCTCCACTGATAGAGGCCGTGTATTCAGGGCTTACCTTGCTGAACTACATTGACAATAGTAAACCCAGAATTATTGGCAGCCAGGCGATACCATATTTTGCGCGGGTTGAGCAGCCACTCCTCCACATGGCAGTAGTATCGGCCTGCGTCTGTCGGCCGGACTCCATGAATGGTCAGTCTGTACAGGTCAGAGTTTGTCCTCTCAAACTGCAAGCGGGAATTTGGCCCCGTTTCATCCCGAGGGCTACAGTTTTCATTTCTGAATACAAAGTCATGGGCGATGGTAAACACACACTCGCGCTTACTCTCCTCCTCACTTGGCTGATCCTCTGTGTTCTCGTCCTCAGAGCGTTCCACATACCAGGTAACCGATAAGCGTGAGTCTGGTGAAGACTGTGAGAGAATGCTACAGCCCAGCAGAACTGAACTGGACTCCGCTATTGTCACGTTTGATTCTGTTTCTTCCACCTGCAATCGAGCCTCTGCAAGGCCAAGAAGAAAAAAAGAGAGACGATGAAATGAGGGCTGAAAAATTGAAAAACCTTTTGAAATGCAAAACATGTGGAAAAAGATTTTGTATTTTCCCAAATTTACATTAACAGGACCTTTTCAACAAAACTTATTGTTTCAGCCCTAACTTCAACTTTCTGCCAACCCGATCATGACTAAATTAGATCAAAATAAATAATAAATGACTTGATATGACCTGGTTTAGACATATTAACACTATAAAACAGCAAATCCTTCAAACGGGCCAGTAAAAATAAATAAATTCCACCGTGCTGCCTGTAGTCATCTCCAGTTTTTCAGCTACCCAGCAGGGTTAGATCCTCACTCAAGTCTACCGTATCTGTCTGTATGAGAATATTAAAGCCCTTCAGGGCTGTTAAAATGACCCACTTCCAATACAGTTTAAAATGAAGCAGCAATAAAGACTTGGCATGCATGATTCTCCCTTCACACACTGTTTGAATTTTTGTTCTTGGTAAACAAAAAAAGAGACGCATGATGAACAGTAAGACAGCAGGACTAAGAAAAATCCCAAACCCCATCTTTCCTCTCAAAGGGCAGATTTCTGCATAATTCCTCTGTGTTTTAATATTTGAATAAAAATCCATGTACATATACACATTCAAATCTAATGAAGATGTGTGATTAAAATAACTGTTCCTCAATCTTCTAGTGCAGAATTATTCTGTGGCATTTTCCTGATGACAAAAGTTTAAAGAGCATGTGACCGGGCTGTGAGGTGTCTGAAATGATAATGGTGGCCTTTTTCCTCAGACAGTTGGTATCAGATTTATTAATGCGAGTATTTCAGCTCATCACACACACAGCTTTGTTGAAATCACACAGCAATTGATTTTTTGAGTAGATGAATAATTTCCCTCTGAATTGTACATTAGAGCCAACTTCATCATTCAGAGGTGTCGGGGGGAAAATGCAAGTGTAGGTTGGCTATTATTAATGTGCTTTAAGAGTGTTAAGTTACATGGATGAGTACTGGTTGGAATTATTGGTAGCTATGGTTTCTAAGCAAGATTTTTTTTTTTTATATCTTCATGAAACAACAAAACTTTCAATAATATTTACACTTTACCCACACATAAATGTTTCTTATCTTGACACCTGTCTTTTTGCAATTACAGATTTAAGCTCCCTTCAAATTCTCTTAATTAGATACACATACTATTGGAGACATACTATTGATCAGTGCCGTGCGATGTACTGGTGACCTGTCCCTGCCTTTCACCTGAAACACTGCTGGGATAGGCTCCAGCTCACCCCGCGACCCACAATAGGAATAAACGGTACAGATAATGACTGACTGACTATTGATCAGTAAGCTGAAAATTTTGTTTTTAAACCTTTCTGCTCTGCCGTTTAAGGTGTTTTGTTTCACTGACCAGGTAATAAACAATAGTTTTGTGACTTTGGGCAACACATTTTGTGCCAGCCTGGCTGGGTAATTTTCTGATTTCATCATTCCTCTAGTAAATTCAATCCTTTTACTATCAGAGTGAGCAAAGCAGCTCCATTGCACCGTGTTTTATTCAATTTGTCGCCTATACATAAAGTGATGCACTGCATTCTCAAAGAGCCCTACTTTGGTTTTTATCGACCACAGAACATCATCTGTGTGATTCAGTGTCAGTGCACAGTGCTGGCTGAAGTTAAACCAAAATATCACTTCAGGTCAGCCTGAAACTTTTAAGATGTGTTTTCCCCATGGTGCACATAATCTTTTTTCATTAAATTTCTTCTAAGAAACCTGGTGGCATCATAACAGTTATCACTGTGGAGCTTCTCAGTAACACCAGAAAATATTAAAAGAGGATTTCAGAATGTTTTGTGATTTTCTTCAAGTATTTTTGATTGTTCCATTTTATGAAAACAAGCATTTCTAAAAAATCCGTCTTGTCTCTAACCGTTCACTGCTTAATTCAAATGATGCATACACTGTAGAACTTAAGGCACCAACAATGATGATGACTCCTTAAATTTGTTTTATAAAAATATTTGGATTTTTTTTTTGTCTTAAATATTTTTAAAAAGGGGTACCAATAATTCTGACCAGTATTGTATAAGATAGGCAGGAGGGCAGTGGTGAAGAGAAATGTAGTATTCTGTGGGAAGAGAGAGGTATAAGTTAGAGTATCCTTAAAATAACTCTGATGAGGTGGAATGTCAGGATGTGGGCGGCAGTAGAAACATCATCACTTTAAGCGGAAGTATAAGTAAATGATTGGACACTAGGCTTTCCCCCATCAGTTTTCCTGACTTCATTCCTTTTTTCTCCCTCCACCTGAGCTCAGCCTAGTGTAGGTGTAAGGTCATCAGAGTGAGACGGCCTCCAGGCTTTGAACAGAACATGTGATGGTAGGAGGTAATGTTAACAATGTGCCACTGACCTCAAGCATGACAGCATGTGAGGCAAAACTGGCAGCTGCTTCCATCCTGTGGGAATAAATGCTCATCTTGGTAAAGAGAACAGCCCTTTCCTCTGCTTGCTTACCTGGCTGTCTGACCAAAACCTGCGTGTACCCTGAGGATTCCCGCGACAGCCGATACCAGGCTCCATCTGGGTCTCTCAGCCACTCCTCCACCAAGCAGTAGTACGTCCCAGAATCGCTGCTCTCTGCTCTGTTCAGCGTCAGCACATAGAGACGAGGCGAAAGCCTTTCAGCCTGTACGCGCAGTCTGAGTTTCTCCTCGTCTGCATAAGCACCGTACTCGAAGGCCCCGGAGCGTTCGATTCTCAGCAGGAGCTCATCAGTTTCTGATCCTGCTGCACGTCTCACATACCACAGCACAGCATGCTGGGAGTCCTGGCTGGTCTGGGAGGTGATGGAGCAATTGATCCTGACACGGTTGTCTTCCAAGTACACATGAGACTGGTTGTTCCTTTGCACTTTTAGCTTACTCTCTGCAAGAAAACAAAGAGGAGCGGGTCAGGAGGGAAGAAGAAAGAACAAACAGTCAAACCCTTTGGATATAGGAAAATGTGAACAGGACAGGTACACAATGCATTCTGTTTTTTTGACAAATGGCCTACAGCTTGGTCTGTTTCTGCAGTGAGCTGTGAGTGGGTACAGCCGCTGACAGAGAAAAAGAAAGACAAAGAAGAGGGAAAGAAGATGGAAATGCAAAGTAAGGCAGTGTCAAAGAGATGGTAGGTCTTGTGGTTTCAAGGTAGGGATGCATGATAAGATGCAGAATAGGTGAAGAGACAGGAGTGAAAGTGACAGGGGTGGATGGTAACGAAGGATATCATTAGGGAAGATATAAAAAGCAGGGCAGGGGGTCTTGTCAGTATGCCAGAAGGAAAATGAAGAAGGAATGCATCTATAAAGACATGCAAGCAAAGTAAAAGAGCAGGTATGAGTGGAAGGAGGCGACAGAGAGGTGTAAATGAGATGCCAGAGGGGAGCTGCAGCTTCTCTGAGTACTGTGACAGGATTGGTTACAGTGACATTGGTTGCAGGATAGGATTAGCTGCAGGTACATCAGGTCTGACCGTGACCAGAACCCTACTGTCAAATGCTTGGAGGGAAGATTAGTTCAAAGCATGTCGAACATACAAAGGTGCGCACACGGATATCCTTGAGAAAATATACAGGAAAACAACAGGGAGACACAATGACAAACAATAACAACATTTCTTTTGGTATTTCTAGAAAGCTGGGAAGTTTTTTAAAATGCAAAAAAACAACAACCACCATAAAATTAAGTTTGATTTTTTTCTGACCTGTTATTTAACAGACAAAGGAAATAATGATCAGATCAATAGTAAGTAAAAAGTATTTGTTCTACAGTACGAAAACAATGGAAGAATTAAGTGATGTATTAGTATAAATCTGCAGGCAACCGATTGCACACAGCCTCTGAAATGCATCCACTTGTGAAGAAATGTAGTCTTTTTTTCAGCATTGCTAATGAAGTAGCCAAAGAAAATTACAATAACCATTTTGATTTTCAGATCTAACAACACAGTCACTGATCCCTCCAAATTCTTATTCTTCTGCTTGTTCGCTGCAATGGTAATATGACTGCACTGCCATGTAGAAAGGCTCGGTTTAGCAAAGCAATTAGATACTCATAGAGACAGATTCTTTTTTATTATCTTTAATGTTGTTTATACTTAAAAAAAAATTAAACAATATATAAAGGCACAAGAATAAAAAAAGAATATTGACCTGGGTTACACTGTACTGCTATTGACATTTTTTTTATTTATTTTCTTTTATTGAGTTATATTAAAGCTGCACAATATTGGGAAAACATGGTATATAAATAAATCTTTAGAGTATGTTGTTTTGCTCTTCATTACATTTTAATAAGGGCTGCATTTTATTTCCACACCTGTGCATGCTGGCTAGCTGCAAGACATGCAGAAAAGCAGATCCTCTTCTAAGTGTAATGCAGTCTTCATTAATCCACTTGTGATTTTATCCCTATTTCAAGTCAAAATGTCGGCTGTAAAAGAGATATAAGCTAGAGGGTAAAAATTTACATCCATCCATCCACGCTGTCTTCTACAATACTGATGCTGCAATGACAACAGAATTAAGACATACTGTGCAGCCCTAACTAAAATACATCCAACCTTCAATAAAACTCAATTTCCTTCTTGTCATCACAGTCCTCTGTTAAACAACCCCCCAGCAAGCTCCTACTGCAACTCATGCTAGGCTTTGCTATGACTGACTGACCGAATGACTGCCTAGGGTCACAACCATCTGCCCTAGAAAACCTCATCTTTATCCACAGATTGGCAAGCATGCTTAAAAGACTGCTATTTGTAATTCTCAATATCTGCATTATAATTTATAGTCGGCATGCATGCCTCTGGGTGCATTCAAAAGATGCCTAACTTCAAGGCATCGTCAGACCACCTTGTTGTGCAACAGTACTTGGAGCTAACATTTCAAATTAGTCATCATCATTGCCTCTATACCCACTAGACTCTGTAGGAAGCCTGCTGACATCTCCATCCCAATTTACTGCAGAGCCCTGTGGAATCTTGGCAACTCTTTTTCCGTTTTTTTTTTTTTTTTTTTCTTTGCAGGAGAATTACCTTCAAACCTCCTGAAGTGGAACCATCCAGGATTGGATTGCCACAGGACAAAGCAATTCTCTGCCATTCCCATTTGAAGTTTGAATAGGCAGCCAGGAGAAAATCTTGGGGCTGCAAGCCTGTTGCCATACGCCAATGTTTACAGAAATGCCTTTTCAGATCTAAAATAGGCTAATTACTTAAGCCTTATTAGGTAGCATCAAGAGCTATTACAAGTTATTATTACAACGGACTCACTCAAGCACAAACAGAGGGGACGAACAAAATGGAGAAACAATGGCCAACAAGGCAGAAGAGACAATATAAGGAGAAATCCTATTTCCTTTTTGCTCTAAAACAACTTCATAGTCTTCTCTCGCTGCTGAATCTTGTTGCTGTGAAAGCAACTTCACAGACCAGCCTGTCACATCCTCAGACACGTATCCCATCTCACAGAGGGCTGTGAGATGGCTTCTTCTGTCAGCTACAGTACAGTCAATCTAACAGTTACATCAATTCATCTGTTGACCTAAGCAAAAGATCAAAAACTCAATACATACTTACATCATGGACACGTGTGTTATTGTTCTATATTTTGTATCATTAAGGGAAGGTTTGTTATGTTATATGTAGTTCAATTATATATTAACAAGGCTGTTCACCATGTATGTGAGATCCCTGGATAGGTTTGTGTGCTTATGGGTCAGCAAGGCTAAGAATACACATTTCAAGTGCTATCACATGTTTTTTGCCACTGTGTCTTTAATTAGCCACAAGGGTTGAACCACAAAGTAAGACAAAGCCATAATTAGAGAGACTTGTTCTTTCGGTTTAGCGAGAGCTCTTGTACCACTCAAGCGTGAATGAAGCTGAATGACATTTTAAATGCACTGGCCCTTACCTTCCCTGCTCACATCTCACATAGAAAAATCACAACTTTTTAATTCTGTTTTTTAACAATAATGTTGACAGTCTCTCGTGCTGTTCACCTATCTCTGTTTTCACAGCAAACATGTCTTCCCGATCAACATGGTAAGTTTAAAGAAGTCTTACCCAGCAAAAGAGTGAGTTAAAGCTTGGTTAAACCAGGTCAGAGCTTTCTTGTTTACATCAGCAGCATGATTTAATCTTTAAACTAATTCCTGCTCTGCAAAATGCCTGGAACATCCAGTATATTACTGGGTGAATGAACAAACAAACGAACGAACAAATGAATTGTCATTGCACAACAATTATATCAACAATCATTCGCAATGAAATTCTTGAATTCCAGGCTCACCTAACAATGATAAAAAGAATATAAACCACAATAAAAAATAGCCGAACACCTGGTGCCTGGTGAAAACGGCTTGAATGCAGCGAAACCATTGGCCAGACAGTAGCAGACAAAACAGTTTGTGACTGGGGTCCTTAATGATTTTGGTGGCCTTCCTCCTACACCACTGGGTGTAGAGGTCCTCTATGGATGGCAAGACCGTCCCGGTGATGTGCTGGGCAGTTTTCTCCACCTCTATAGAGCGGTGGAGGGCGGAGGGCTGTGCAGCTGCTGTACCAGGCGGTGATGCAGCCAGTCAGGATACTCTCAATGGTGCACCTATAAAAGTTGCAGAGTATCCTTGAGTCCATGTTGAGCCTCCATAGCCTGCGGAGAAAGAAGAGCCTCTGTCTGGCTGACTTTGTGATAAAGTCAGTGTGATGAGGCCAGCTGAGGTCCTCACTGATATGGACCCCAAGGAACCTGAAGCTGAAAGGGGGGCGTGTTCCTCCCTCTGCCTCCTCCTGAAGTCCACAATCAGTTCCTTAGTTTTGCTGACATTAAGATGGAGTGCCACCCATCTGCACAGCCTGTGGTCTGCCTGTCAAGAAGTTCAGGATCCAGTCACAGAGGGTGCTATTGAGCCCAAGGTATCTGAGCTGGATGACGAGTTTGCGGGCACAATGGTGTTAAACGCTGAGCTGTAGTCAATAAACAGCACATGTCCCTCTGGTCCAGATGGGAAAGGGCAGTGTGAAGGGAGAAAGGGATGGCATCTTCAGTTGACCTATTGGGCCTTTAGGCAAACTGAAGTGGGTCCAATGAGTCCGGGATAGAGGAAGTGATGAATGATTTGACTAACCGCTCAAAGCACTTCATGGTAGAAGTGAGTGCTACTGAATGGTAGTCATTCAGGCAGAGGATTTTGGCTCTCTTGGGAACAGGGACAATGATGGGCTTCTTGAAGCATGTGGGGACTACAGACTGGAGCAGTGACATAATGAAAATGTCTAAAAAAACATCTGTCAGCTCCTCTGCACACACCTTGAGAGCTCTGCCAGGGATGCCGTCAGGTCCAGTAGCCTTATGTGTGTTTATCCTTTTTAAACTTCTGCACACGTCTGCCCTGGATATTACAGGTGGGCAGTGGTCCTCCTGAGCCTTTTGTACCTCTGCATCTGTAGAGGTGCTCTCAATACCGGGCATAAAAGGCGTCAGAACTTTATGCAGAAATGCAGATATCTCTTCTTTTTGTAGTCAGTAAGAAATTTTAATCCGGTCCACATGATACTGGTGTTGGAGCCCTCATAATAGGACTCTACTTTGTCCCTGTACTGTCTATTTGCACTACAAAAAGCTCTCCAGAGCGTGTACCTGGACTTCCTGTACTCCTCCAAGTAACCTGAGGTTATAGGCGTCTGTCCGTGCTTCAAGTTTAGAATGGACTTCACCGTTAACCCAGGGCTTCTGATTTTGAAATGTCCGCACAGTAATCCTCGGTACAACGTCATCGACGCATTTCCCAATGTAACAAATGACCGCGTCTGTGTATGCGTTCATGTCAGTATCCTCAAACACACCCCACTCCGTTGTGCTGAAGCAGTCGCGCAGAGCCGAGTCTGATTGGACGGACCACTGCTGAATGGTCCGCGTCACTGGTCCATGACACGTAATGTCTGTTTATAGGAAGGCAGCAGCAGAACTGAGACATGATCAGATTTTCCAAAAGGAAAGCAAGGGAGGGCCTTATACGTGTTTGCGTAAGGGGTGTAAACATGATTGAGTGTGTTATTGCCACGCGTAGAACAGCTGATGTGTTGGTGGCATCGTGGCAGGACTTCCCTCAGGTTGGCACTGTTAAAATCCCTGGCTACAATAAAGGCAGCCTCTGGCCATGAAGTCTCTGCCCTGTCGATAACTTCAAACAGTTCTTCCATGGCCTCTTTGGTATCAGCATGTGGCGGTACATACACTACTGTCATGACAACCGGTGTGAACTCACGGGGAAGATAATAAGGCCAGCACCTGATCATGAGGTGGTCCAGGTCTGGAGTACAGCCCGCAGAAATAATTCCCACATCTGAGCACCACTTGTTGTTCACCATAAAACAGACACCACCTCTCTTGGTCTTTCCTGAATATATAGTCAGGTCCAGCGGATAAGGTAGAGTCCCTTGGGAACAATGGCGTATTCCGGGATCGAGAGGTCGAGCCAAGTTTCTGTTAAAGCAAAAACGTTACAGATGTTAATCTCCCGTTGAAACGTCATCCTGCTCCGAAGTTCATCCAGCTTGTTGTCCAATGACAACATTTGCCAGAAGAATACTCAGTAGAGGAGGCCGATTCCACCGTTTCCTCAGCTGGACCAGGACTCCAGCTCGTGACCCTCTTTTCCTCCGCCGCTCAGGTACAACAACAGGTAGGCGCCGCCATGGAGATTCCCTGTTGTAAGATGGTGGCGGTGATAAAAAAAAGTTTTTTCCATCACCGATCTGATGCATAGTAATTTATCTCCATCATACTGTATGATAGGGCTCACCTTAGCAGGTTACATAACTAAGAAAAGAATGAATAATAAGAAGAAAAATAAGGAATAAATAACGTTAGGGGAGAGAGCTTGAGACGCAGCAGCCATCCTCGGCGCCACATCCTCGGAATTGAAGGAGAGATGAAGAAAGAAACAGATGATGTTTTATCCTATTAATGTCTGAGCTTTACTCTTGTTTCTGGAGATGTGCAAACCCACACAGTAGTCACTAATTGGCTCAATGAACCCTGTTCTCACCCTTTCTTCAAGTATGTCTAGTTTGTTTCAATAGCTACAGGAAACATCAGAGCTGAGGCAAAGATGCTTTCATTCCTCCACCAAGATGAGAGTCAAGTCAGACATTTGCAATCACTGCCAGTGGTCAACTGGGCAGAAAGGTGAAGTGTGACCAAAATAAGAATGTACTGCATTGTAGTGCAGATCTGGAGGATTCTCTTTTAAATTGCAAATCCAAGCACTGGGCTTAGCAGAGGATATGCTTCGAGCGTCACTCTTCATTCTTTTGTTTATCACAAGAAGTGCACAAAGGCTTTAAATGGCAACCACATTTTAATACAAAAGAAAGACCCTATCTTTGTCCCTATCTGTCAATTAAGTGACTTAGAGCAAATTAAGTAGTCTGTGTAGTGTCACCAGGGGGTGACCATATACTGTAGGTCATGTTACCAGGGGTTATAATTTAGTAGATAAAACAGTTTTCATAACAGCAGGGGAATCATGTCCTTTATAAGGAAAGAAAGAAAAAGAAAAAAGACAGGACTATGCTAACAACCCAAACATAAATACAAAGGTTAACACTTCCGGTCCTTGTGAGGCTAAAAAAGGAAAGTTAAATGTGATAAGTATGTTAACTAAGCAAATTTTTTTTATCCCATTTCAGGAACTGGAATCAAATATATCAACACAACATACATATTAGAATTGTAACAAACAAGAGCTGCAAAACATCTACAACCAAATGCACACAAACGCTGTAGGTGTACCAATGACAACTACAGTTTAAACAGTACTGGTATAACCATTCATTATAAACATGAGACACATACACCAACCAGCAGAGAAATGGTTTGCAGCAGCCCACATTAAATCATAGCTGTCTAGAGTCCAAGGCAAAGAGGGTTTATATAGTAGACAGAGTCCTGAAATTGGTTGGGAAAGCTGATAGAGAGAATACAACAGCCAGGTGCTGGGAGGTGGTGCACAGTTGGCTCTGCTTTGTCAAACCACACTGCAGCAGTCGAGGCAAAGAAGGCAGAGCAGATCATGGACCGCAACCTTAGCAAAGTTGTCTCCATTGCCCTTCAATGTGAAGCAAGTCTTGCTACGGACAAGAACCATCTCAAGAGTGTATACATAAGGGGGATTTATGCTTGCGCGGCGTCTGCGTGCAGCCAGCTATGGCGTAGCTGACGCCGGTGAGGTTGCTTTCGCACTCGAGCGTAGGGGGTGCGCGTCGTTTTGGTGTCTGTTGCAGTTTCTCCTCCTAACCTGAAGGTGGCAGCAAGGGTGGTATCGGCCGGTTAACTCACCAGGTCGGAGTTATTTTGTTATTCCAGTATGGTTAAGTGTCTTTATTAGTTTGTGGAAGAAAATTAATAAATAATTTGATTAGCCTCTCATCAACTTGATCCACTGGGTATTGTTTTAAAAACGGTGGTTACCACACAAATTCAGCCAAAAGATCCAGATATCCGGCAACACATGATCCCAAACTGACCAATCACAAGGGGGTACTTCCGCGTCAACCGTCTGCGTAGCTGGGGTGCACGTCAGGTCTAGAAGAGGTGCGCGTCGAGCATTGGCGTAGCTACGCGGAGCCTACAGCGGTAAATCCGCCTATATACTTATTGCATCCATCCATTCATTCATTCATTTTCTATTCCGCTTAATCCAATTCAGGGTCGTGAAACTTTGCTTATTCACATTATCTCCATGCAAATAAACACGGCAACAGAAAGCTGCATATCCACTGTCACTCCTTCACTAGCTTCCAGTTGCAACACGCATCAAATTCAAAGCTCTGCTTTTGGCTTACAAAACAATAACCCAAACGGTTCCTGTTTACCTTCACTCCTTAATCCAGAGCCACACTCCAACTAGACATTTACGCTCTGCCAGTGAAAGACGCCTAGTGCTCCCACCACAACGCCCCGCAAAATCTGTAGCTAGACTCTTTTTTCTCTGTTTTTCCCCTGTGGAGGAACGTTCTACCAAACTCCGTCTGATCCGCAGAGTCTTTATCCACTTTTAAGAGCAAACTAAAGACTCACTCGTTTAGGGAGCATTTCCGCACTTAGCAACAAGTCAACAACTCTTCTACTCATCGGAATTAGTTAGAAAGATTTGTCCAGCTCTTTCGCTCAACTCAGTACTGAATATGCTGCATGCACTTATGCCCAAGAGGATATTGTGTGATGAAATC
>JBAMHW010000014.1:14324381-14339060 GCA_037177495.1 Rhadinocentrus ornatus
CTTAATTATGATGTCGCACCCTGTTTGAATTCTTGCTTGTGTTGTTCTTATTCTCAGATGTAAGTCACTTTGGATAAAAGCTTCTGCCAAATGATTGTAGAATAGAATAAAATAGAATAGAATAGAATAGAATATTGTGGCACAACACTAGGCACAACTCTCACTAACACATTCTTATAACAAAGTATTAGGTTAAGAGGTATAAAGCTACCTGGCCAAATGTTTAGAAGACAAAAAAGCTGGAGCTAGCCTTTAGTCTTTATTTAAGTAGAAAATATGATTCAATTTTAAATTTCTGTTCTGCTCCTGGTGAAGTTGCCTAATGCAGGAGTCTCTACTGTAGGTCACTCAGCTAAACTCAACCATCTGATCCGTCACATTCTTCATTTTGAAGAATCATCTCCTCTTTCCTTTCTGCTACCACGATCTGTGTTGCTCTCTTCGAATCAGCCAGCGTGAATATTAAGCAGTCTAACCTGTGGGTTCATGAATATTAATTAAGCCTAAAGGAAGTGTGAACATCAGAGGTGAAGTCTACTGAACACTTTTTTAAAATCTAATGTGTACTGAAAGACCACTGGGCTGACAACTTAACCACCAGACTACAAATGTACTGTAATGCTTCCATTTTCAAATGAGAAAAATTTGGGTAAGAGACAGGGATTTAGAGACAGGAGAAGAAGAGCAGGTAGGTAGATAGAGAAAGAGGAACAACGTTTTTTTTTCACCAAAAGAAGACAGGATGAGAGAATAATGAGAAAGTTAAGGGATATATCATCAAACTGAATGGATAGTCACAGGAGGAGTAAGAATTAATGTGCAGAGGGAAGGAGAGAGCCTGAAAAAGATGAGAGAGATGTATAAGACAGAAAGTGAGAACATGCTCCTGATGGGATTTTAGAAATCAGCGGACAGTCTCTCCAGCTACAAACATTAGGACTCAAAGGCTTTAGCATTAGCATGGCCCTTGGGCTTATCTATGGCCAGGACATTAAGTGTGAAAGGACTGAAGGTTTTGGACACACCCAGATCCCCTGAAGGACAGCTCACTTTGGCGTGCTGCTACTGCTCACGCAGACACTCAATGATGAATGCTACACAGTCTGACTGGGCCTTTGTCGCAGGGGGCATAGATCAGTGCAGGCTGCCAGTCAGAAGTGATGATGGATGGAGATCCCATGACTGAAAAGTGCAGATTAGGGAGCCTAATTTCTATGCTAATGACTGTGATGTATCTATGAACCCATTGTGTCAGAAGGATATTACCATTTCAAATTTTTCTCCATGTCAGCTCACCAAAATATCTTTATGAGTGCACTAAATATGGATTTCTCTGATGGCTTGAACACAGCCACTGTATGGGTATGTACACAGCAGTAAAATACAATACTTTTCAATCTTCTTGTCTGATTGTTGCACTGCTATCGGCTTGGCAGCGACTTGGCAGGGGTTGGGTGAGACAGCGGGTCAGGGCAGGGGAACTCTGGGAGATTAATAAGTCAAAGGAAGTTGGCATGAAGAAAAGAACATAAAAACTTATTAGATTGAGTCGTGGGCCAGTGTGCATGCCTGAGTGTGTTTTAGAGGATCTTGCCAATAAGCATAAAACATATTATGCTCATTACACCACAAAGAACGGTGGTCATTCAGTTAGTGCAAGTAGAAGAACAGTGAGTGAGTGTGTGTATTCAGGAGGCAGCGCTGCAAAGCCTCTCAAGCTTGCTCCTACCATTAGCCTCTGATTTACATGAGATGCAGTGGTACTGTATCTAGCTCTGAGTTACGACTTCAATTACAGCTGCAGCAGGACACACAAGCACAAGCACACACACATGTGCAGGTGCTTAGGAGAGAGGGAGGGACACAACACAGAGAATCTCATTGTGTCTGCAGATTGGGCCGAACAAGGAAATGAAGCTGAGATTGGATTAGCTTAGACAGAAATATGTGCCTGTATGAGCCCATAAGGGAGGATGTGGGGTTTTTTTCTGTGTCATGGAGAAGACACAAAGGGGAGGAACCTGACCTTGAATGCCTGAAACAGACACGCTTAATCAGAAGCCTTTTATGAAATTAATTTCTGTTTCAATGCATCCCTCCAAGTCTCTCTTTATCACACATTATGACCTTCTGTGATCATGCGTGTACACAGCTGACAAACAGACTCTAACTGCACTTTGATTATTAGAATGTGCAAAGTATAAACAGTAGTCAGAGCAGTCAAATGCTGTGTTGAAGAGATGAATGCAACCCTACACACAGTCCTGCCTCAAGTGAGCTTGGGGCAACCCCAAACTACACTCTTTTCAGCCCAGAAAAAAAAAATCAAACCACTGAAAAGATTTACTACTCTGTTAAAAACAATAACAAAATAATAAAACCCAAATTGTGTGCAACCATGCAGCTGTCACATTTTTTTTTATTATTCATACAAAAATGACAGTGATGAAGACACTATTTGAAGAAAAATGTAAATATAATGGAGAGAATTATGAGGGAGAAGAGGGAAGTAGGGAATTATAAAATATTGAAAAAGCACAACAGTGAGAAAGAAGCCAGGGGCGTGAGGAGGGGAACATGCAGCTAAGTGGAAGTGAAGGGGAAAGACGGCATTAGAGACCTTATGGGTAGAGTGAGGACAGAATACGGAAAGACTGCATGGAGCGGCAGCAAGTATGTAAGGTGATGGGCCAGGCTCTAATGAAGATAGACAGGTCCTATCCATACCCTGATAAGCTGGAATCTCCAATTACTGCAGTGGTGGAAACACTATCAATACAGGCTTAGTGGCAACTACATCAGTGGCATGAAAGGAGAGCACATCTGTTATTACATAGAAGGGCATTCTCAACAAGAGCAGGAGGAGATAGTGGGAGAATTTTATCCTGCAACTCAAAGCACAACGAGAGAGAAAAAAAAAGAGAATAAAAATAGGCTTGAAAAAGAGCATCTGTTCCTGCATCGTGATGTTTGATCAAGTGAGTGAAAAGTAGCCAGGAAAATGTAGGTGTGAAAGCAAAAAAAACCTTAAGTGGGACACCTCCCCCCATTATAAATATAATCATTCTCAATCAGCAAATAACCAGACGGTCTTAATATCCCACTCCTTGTGCCAGGCACACATGCACAAATGATTAGAAAAATGTATTGATCTCCCCAAATCATCATTAATCTAAACTGCAGTTCCATTAGGGAAGATTCTGCATAATTAGTTTTGCGTATTTGTACTGTGTGTATATGCGTGTGAGTTGCCATGTGTGTAGTTTGCGTTAGGAGCAGAAAATATTAAATTGTGTAGCAGGGACCAGGGCTTCCCTGGTGATCTGCCATGCTGAACATGTGTTTGCCATTATTGCATTTTAGAATGAAACAAAGAGAAAACTCAATCAGATGAAATCTAATATTTCTTCCATTGTATGTGAAGCTGTATATTAACTGTTTATGTTGTGTGTTTGTGGAAATCCTTTACTGTGAGGGCTAATATCGAATCATGTTCCATCAAAAGATAATTACACTTTTCCTTAGGGAGGTAATCCCACAGTGTGCACCTGCACAGTAATGTAGGTTTGTGTAGGAAAATGAGGTTTGTACTCCTGTGTGTGTAATGATTTTCCACATGTAGCCTTTGGTGGATAATTCAAACTGAACTGCTGTACAGGGGCCCTCACAGTGAGTATAAAACTATTGTGGTGCATACATGGTGGTGAATTCTTCTGGCATGACCCATGGGACTTTGGAACAGGCAGCATGCTCCAAATGCAATTTAGAACAGAAGGTAGGCCTGGACTGAGGAATATATTGACAAAAAATGATGCTGACCAGCTGACTGTGTGGGTTTGGTCCAGCTTTAATCTATATCCAGGAACCTTCTGCACCTCTGATCCGCTGATTTAAGAGGCATAGATCTTGGGTCTATGCACAATTTTTTAGCTTTTTTTTTCTCTCTTTACTCATGAAGATCTCCAATAATTAAATGAAAAGTGTCATTTTGCATTTGGAGGCCGTCTTACACCCATGCAGCTTTCCTCAGAATACAAGATGGTGGCAGAAAGATGAGAGATGAGATGGCTGTTGTGTTTCTGTGTGTCAGGGGCAATGTAGGCTTCTCCATGTATGCACAGTAATCACATAAAAGCTTGCATCATACCGGTGAGGCAACTCATACATATTGAGCAACTACCACTGTAGGCATGTTTTAAAGTCTCTCAATTATGTATCTGGTCAGATGCTGTGTCTGCTCACACTTCATTACACGCGTTCCCCTTATCCCAACTTATTAAGAGAGCAACTGAAAATGTCAGCCGTGGTTAGCCAGGAGGGGTTAACATTTAGGGAAACGGTGAGCAAAAAAAGCAGATGGGAAGTGAAATGTCTTACATTTTGACAAATGAGTCATCAGTGTAAATGCTGGTCTGAAGACAGAATCAAGAAAAATAAAGAAGCCAGAAAAGATGAGCAGGACAGAGCTGGGCCTCGGTACCGGACGATATTAAGGAATTACTCAACCCCACTTCCATGTGAGACAGTGCCCTTACGCATAGAATGATCGCACTGTTACGGTTACTGATTGGATTCCAGTTGGCAACTGATCACATCGTCACGGATACTGATGGCATTACCAAGGTAACTGATCACTTCGTCATAGAGACAGACACTGCTGGAGAAAGAGAGCAAAAAGAGGACTCCGTCCCCTGCAAAAAAAGTCGATTTTCAAATAACTCCCAAAAGGCCTAGGGAAGCTGTGTGTTCTGCGTGAACGATTAAGGTCATAGTGCAGTCAATCACCACTAATGTAGTGTCTCTGCAATCAGTCCTGCTTCAGAAAGTAGTGCAAGTCTGTTTACATCTCTTTGCATTCATGCATGCACCTAATCAATAGCAGCAAGGAATGAGAGACTACCTATTCAATGACTCCATGCCTCTGGTTCACTTTTAAAGTGTTATTGATCATCAGAGTCTGCCTCTTAACTCTGTACAGCATCTTTCACATCCATACCTAAACATGAAGGAGACCTGGATGCGTACATTGCTCATGGTCAGAAAAATAATACTGCAAACGAGCACTTTTGGATGTTGCTGGGTATCATTATAACAAGATGAAAACCTACATTTTATCCCACCCACACAACTCTCTCATGTTCGTCCTGCAAAATTCAACAAATCTAAGCCCCACTAGTACTGCAGGTACTATAATATTTTGCTAGACTGCTTTTAAAGTTAAAGAAATTGAAGATATAAATTTTTTTGCTAAGTAGAATGACTGTTTGCCTGAGGTACATTTACCTGAATAAACTAAGTATTGTACTGCTGAGGCACAACATGTTGAGCTAAATTGGGCAAATGTAAGTTTGCGTGTGCGTGTTTTTGTGTTCCTCCTCTAATTGGGCTGTGTCTGAATGTTTTTTTCTCTTTGTGTGTGTACTGTGAATAAAGGGCCAATGAGGGTGGTGTGTAGACAGTTTAATGCCTCCGCTGAGAAAAAAGGTTCAAGGACAGATTGCTCACTCTTTATCACTCTTCCTCATTTCCTCTGTCTTTCTCCCTTTCGCTTACTGCTTTCACTCAGTTTTCTCTTCCTGTGGGATATTTAGCAATCCATTCATCTCGCTCCATTAGGAGACTCCACCCTGCCCTACACACACAGAAATACACAGATGCACAAACGCAATCCAAAGACACTCCAATTAGTGGCTCAACCAGAGACTAAGCGCAATTAGAGCAAGCAGAAATCCGCTAAGCTCTGGTGGATTCACCATGTGTAAGTGTGTGTGTAGCTCTTTGTCTGACTCTGTGTTTATCCCTGTTTGCATGCTGGTCTGTGTCCGTTCCAATTAGGTGTGTGTCTGCTTGGCAAGTGTCCATGCAGCTTTACCTGGCTGTAGGACACTGATGCCGAGCAGGTTGGAGGTTTGGTTGGCCACTCTGCTCCAGCTGTTGTCGTAGTTCCTCCTCCACAGGATAGCGGTGCACTGGTACTTTCCTGCCTCGCGACGCCCTGCACGGGTAACTGACAGCCTGAAGTTTGTGTTGGAGTGGGAGCGGTCCACTGTGGTGCGGGTACCCAACCCAAGCAGCTGCTCTCCCCACTGCAACGTCCCTTCTCGGGTGAAAGTCACCAGGTCCTTGAAATCATTCTGATCCTCGACTTCAGCTCGAGTGCTAGCTGGCATGAAGCGCCAGGTGACGGACGTGGGAACACGTGGGTTATGACGGGGTTTGACCAAGCAAAGGAGGTCAAAGGACTCTCCGAAGGTTATCGATGGGGTTCGTGAAGAGGCTGACACCATGAAGGATGACTCTGTGTTGGGAGAGGAGAAGAGCAGGTTAGAATGACACATTGTCAAATGGTCTTTTTATTCATTTTATTATTGCTGCTGAGTGCCTCTAAAAGACCGAGACTAGCTTGGAAATGTAATTGAGTCTAGGATGCAGAATCTTTTCCAGGAAGGAGCCATCCTTTTAAGCATGGCTACTAAAAGGAACAAAGCATTTTACTGGAGCAAATACAGACAATATTAACTAAAAGAACATTGACCTATAGGTAAATCAACTCTAAATCTTCACAAGTATTTCCCTATATTGCTATGACCCGAGAGTCTAAACACAGTTTTGTGTGTGTACTTGATGGTAAGAGTGAGCTTCAAAATGAATGGTGATGCAACAAAGAAAAACCATGGGAGAGATTTCCTCTAAGCGCCGACGTTCGATCTACACCTAGCTGCTTGCCAAGTCTAAACTATCCTCATTAAGCTAAAAACATTCACCCAACTCTGTGTATTATTGTCAAGATACACCAGCACTGAAAAAGCAAGTTAGAGAGACAGACAACATGAGGTGAAGCTTTGAGAATATATATGAAATATATTAAATTTTGATGTCCTTGCTCCTCGTGTTTTCAGTTACTGCAAACGATTAAACTTGAATTTAAGAAAGATGGTCACACATTAATTAAAAATATGTGGAAGGTGAAATAGAGACATGCTGATGATGCCTGAATTTGCCAGATCAGATCATTAGCTTACCCCAGACTTTGCAGATTATTATTATGCTTTTGTCAACAAGTCCATTGCTTTCTGTCTGTCCCCCACCCCGTTGTGTCCTCCAACAGCCATCGTCCCTGGTGTCCTTCAAGGTTTGTAATCAGTGGCATTCTGTCCAGACTTGGCCACTACTAGGACAGCTGCCTGGGGCCATAATTCTCTAACAGACAATAACTCTCTCCCCTTGCTCTATCTCTCATCTCCTGGCACCTTCCATCCTTCCATCTATCTCCCTTACTGTCAGTGTATCTCTGTGGCATCTGTATAAAACATTTTTTATACAGATGCATTTTTCTCATACTACTCTTTAGCTGTTTGGAATATAATACAACAGCTTGTATGTGTGTATTTTGTTTTTCCATTCACACACACAGTCCACACTAGACACCTTGAGGGCTCCCCAAGCCAATCAGCTGGAAAGAAGCCTCTCCTCCGAGCACCTTAGTCTTCACTGTGGCAACAAATACACAAGGCTTGCAGAGGGCATCCCACTGCCGTTCCCACCGGACCTTGTCAGCTATCAGCAGGAGTACATTAAGGAGATGGCTGTAAACTAAATGAAGGTACGGCGGCCATATATAATATGCTGAAGTACAGGCTGTGGACTGGTTCACTCAGAGGACAGGTCGATTTGAAACACGATCCGAGCTTTGATAGAAAACTGGAGTACTGAGTTTTGTGCAAGAAGAAAGGCAAAAACTCCAGAAGTGAAAAATACTGTAATAAAAACTAGAGCTCTATTTGCATGGCAGGCCTAGATCCAATAAAACTGCAGCTGGAGGCTAAAGTGAGAAAAATAAGGGCCAAAATGAAACGCGGTGACCGTCACACAACAGTGCAGATTTAGAAAATCCTTTGATCAACAAGCATAGAAGGGAAGAGGAGGCAATATTGAGGAGTCTAACTGAAGAGAGATGAGCAGTTTGGGCTTCTTTCCTCTGATTTGCATAATGCGTCTCTTGTTCCTCAAACTAATGTTTCTCTTGTTGCCCCAACTTGACAAATGGCCACTTAAAAACTGACATCTCTTCTCTGCAGCACTGCTGTGTGCTGCTGCAGGGAGCTAATCCGTTGGTTGTGTGCATGCATGTGTGCCTGTACTGCACCCAGTGCTTTTGGCCTGCCAGTTCCTCACCGCTCCGCTCCAGTGGCTTCCTCAGCCTGAACGACGGATGTTCAGCTTAACTCAGCAGTGACAGAGGAGACCCACAGACTGTGAAACACACTGCTGCTAAATTTCCATTCTAATAATTCTGTCTAATCCATACGGGTGTGTGTGTGTGTGTTTCTATCACGGATGTCATGAAAGCACAGCTCTTGACATGAGGCAGGTGGTGTTGGAGTGTGTGTGTCTGTCATAATAGCTCTTTCCCTAAAGCGATGCATAAATAAACCATGGTATATTCAACTATGTGCACTGCATGTCTTTCCTGAGCCATTCAGCAAATCACAAACTACAAGCCTCTTTTGGATTTGGTATTTAAGTGTGAAGCCACATGTCAGAATGTTTACATGCCTTACTGACTTGAAGGTATTAGACTATTATGATGCCACATGAGGGTTAAATAACTTACCAACTGTTTTGACAGTGACAGTCTTGGTAGCTGATTTATCTTCCATCTTTTCCCAGCTTAGCTCCGGTTCAGTGCCGATTTGAAGCCACTCAGTTGCTGTGCAGCGGTACTGACCCTCATCCCCAGGTAAAGAGTTGTAAATGAACAGAGAAAACGTGTCAGCTCGCACTTTCTCAACACGGATCTCCCCATAACTGGAGCGCTCTCTGAAGGTGGGGCTGTGCCATATGGTGCCCTCCCGATCCACTGAGGCCACCTCCTGGATCTGTCCGGTTGCTTGCCTGTCTGCCCACTGCCAGACGACAGACACAGGGCCTGAAGTGGATTGGACCAAACAGGTTAACTGGATTCCATCTCCCTCTTGGACCTCTGATGAATTACTGAACAATGACACAGTCATGTTGCTCTCTGAGTGGGAAGGAAAGGAAGAAAAAGAAAAAGGGAATTTTAACAAAGTGGTTATTATTCACAGTTTTGCTGATTTAATGTTCTATAAATTTTCTGCAAAGATATTTTTCTAAAGTTTTTGCAAAATTTTCAAAATGCGAAGTGAAATGTTATTTATAAAAAACACTGATTAATTTAGTGCTTTGTAGAAGCCCCTTTCCCAGCACTTTTAGCTTTAAGTCTTGAGGACATCTATGGATCAAACTGGATAAACTGGCATCTTAAATGTCATCTTGAGTTATTCTACAAAGGTTTAACTGTAGACATTGGCTGCTTAACTTAAGGGCAAACACAGCCTTTACAACTTGGATGTATATATAGGGTAACAAATGTGCACATAAACTGTGCACCTTGCCTTAATTTCTTAGAAGTATATTTGATTTCTGGTCTCAGTCTCTGGTGCTGAGAGAATAATACTTAAAGTTGTATACCTTTAAGGTTTGAACCAATGCTGCTACTTGGAATGATATTCTCTTCAAGAATTTCAATACATCTCTAAATATAAAAATGTAATTTGAGTTGCAAAAACAATCCAAAACACACATTTTGTTTGACAAAGAATGACAATGAACCATTTCCTGTTTTAAACAAACTTCATTGCCAAGCGAGGATAGATTTTTGAATTTACGAGGCCTGCTAGAAATGTATTATAACATCCAGCGTTCACAGCCTTTCAGAGCTTTTCAAAGCTATGCAGACAATATGTATGTTTTTAAGTGCAGATAGCATGACGGCTCCCCTCGGCGAAGATGGGATAAAGAGACTGCAATAAAACTTCTGAAGAAGGTGTTTGTGAGCACTGTGGGAATAACAAGTCATGCTACACTTGTGCTCGTGTCTGTTTGGGAGTTTATCAGAGAGAGAGGGAGAGAGAAAACATGAGTGAAGCCAATGTGAGCAGCTCCAAAAATGGAAAATCTATTTTATTGTTTTCAACTGCTACAAATAAATCAGTCCATGTGAAAAACTGCCGTGCCAAGAATATGTTGGATTAAACTGCACTCTCCCTCTTATCCCATTTCTCTAATATGATCTATAGTCTCTTGTCTAGTTGTGCTCAAATGTACCAAAATTTGGGACAATTTGATTAAATGTGAATCTGTGCTAAGTATTAATCCAATTCAGCCATTAAAAGTCCAGTTTGGAACCCAACCTTAATGATACTACTGCTGCTATACTCACTATAAATTGTCTGTTTTCAATTTATGCGAACAGACAAATATTTTCCTTGTTCACTCAAAGTCAGTTAAGTGCTGTACTTAAACTCCAAGCAAGCTCTTATATGAGTGTAATATAAGAGTGAGGATTGTAACTAGTTCGAATGTGGATTAGCAATCACTTCAGGGTGTCGGGTCAGGACAGCAATTATATGTATTCAGGTGGACTTTGAACTTGGTCCTTTATTTAAACACAAACATCATGATGAGAGTGGTTAATTAGCATTGTGTGTGTTTGTGTGTGTGGTTTTTCTACAAACGAGAATAAAAGAAATACAAATTATGAGTACAGATTTACTTTTACATTTCCTATGGTAAATGCAACTAAAAGTGTCCACACAGGAATAAACATGTGACTAAAAGCCTGCCATAAGACTAAGACATGATTATAATTAGCTATGAAATGTACAAAATAAATGCACATAAAATAATAAAGCTACCATTAATTCACTCAGCATAAGTATACCTCACATGAACAATGTAATAAGGCATTTCAGATAGAAAATATGAGCCACGGACATGATTTGTTTTAAATGGAAGCCTACAGGGTGTAATTATGCAATGCTAAATGGCTAGCAGTTAGCTTCCCAAAATACTCTGAAAAGAGCTTAAAAACGACCATTACCCTTGACAAAACTTAACAGGAATAGAGCATTTGGGCTTATATAAGGCAAGAGTAAAGCACAAATAATGTTACTCACTTTTAATGGACACACACTATTACCGATTAAATGATGGCGGTATCGTGCCAAAACCTTTCTGAGCCACGTTGTGTGCAATTGATCATTAGTGCATTCGGGTGGCCACCTAGTGGCGGAACTACATGCGAACACAATAAACGAAAGATAAAAGTATAAAGGGGGGCTAAACAAATAAAATAGCACAGTCTTTTGTACAATGAGTCTCATTGAAGTGGCCTCTGTCCGGCTCTCTAACCAAGACCCTCATTTGGTTGGGTAGTAAATAACAGTTAAGAACTAATTGAGTCCATTGAGCTGCTGATAAAGTTTAAACTCAGGAAATGACCATGTAATTACGGCAAAAGTCCTAAGGGTGTTCCATGAATTGCATGGTTTGTTTATTTGTCTATATTTACTTATGACACAAGGCTTATTTGTCACAAAACAAACAGCACAGGTGGTGTAAAGCAGATCCCAACCAACAAAATATGGGACAGACTACATTTCTATGGGGGCAATGCGGGACACTGCCAAAAGTTAGTTTAGATTATAAATAAACCAGTGTTCAGGAAGACCAATGCCAGTTCATCTGTAGCTATTGATGTGAGCACATTGTCAGAAAAAAAAAAAAAAAAATAGAACAGAAAAAACCCAGACTGGAGCAAGTCACAATCTACTAACCTGTATGACTGGAAATGCTGCACATTGTGGTGAATGGTGATTATTTTGGCTACTGTTGCCTTATCTGTCTGCCAATAATTGTTGGGTTTCAGCAGGAATATTTGTCTTTGTGTAAAACTGAACTGTGAAAAACTCTGAGAATCGCTGTCAACTGGCTTCCCACAGTTTCAAGCAGCTCCCAGTCTTGTTTGTAACTGCATTCCCTATCCTTTGAGTTATTTTCCACATATTTTGCTTTAAAAAACGGCATTATTCAAGTTCTCCAAATTTTCAAAGATGTTGACAGGGTAACTTGCACTTGACCGAGTTTGATCCACGGTAGCATTCCCTGTTTTTCCTGCACAAACTCTAATTATAAGCCAAAGAAAAGTGTATGTTCAGGATTGTTTACTTTTTAAAGAAGCAGTCATTCAAAATGTGGAATATATTTTTCATTTGTTGACTATGACAAGGGATAAAAATGCAAAGCAGTGCACAAATTGGAAAACCTGGTCACATTTGGTATTAATGATAGCAAGTTTTCATTGTTTCCCTATAAAGACATGGCAGCACCATCCTGTTGGCTTGCAAACTTCTCTACATGGAATGTAGCCATCTTTAGCACCATTTTATCTTCACTGACAACTGAAAATGTTTGCCATTAAAATAGTTCATTCTGGGATCTAATACAAACACACAGGTGTACACCTCTCTACACTATGTCCAGTAATAGTCATTTGTCACAGATGGGCTCCATTCAAGTTCTAGATGCATCTCCCAGATAATTAAAACAGGCAGGATGCACCTGTCCACAGCAAAAGATCTGAATAGACTCTTTATCCCTGCAGACATTTTGGCTTGTGCAGCAGGAAGAGCATGGGTGGGGGAAATTAGTTTAACAATAGCTCTGTTTAATGAACTGTCTAACAAGACAATCTGCAAAAAAATGGATTATGGAACTTAATCATTTGTTTTTATTTTGTAGTTGGGTTTTTGTTTGTGTGTGTGTGTTTCAATTGCACTTGTAGGTTGCAGCACACAATAATTTTAAGATCCATCAACAAACAGAGAAATGGGTGGGGAAGGAGGTAAGAGAAAGTTCCCCAAAAATGTTTCTCTTTCTCATGCAGAGTCCTGAAAACAGCACACGTAACATCTTCTATGTAAAGACGGGTATAGGAACAGATACAATAAAGAAATCCCTGCATCTTTTCCCAGAAGAGAAACGATCCCCTTTAAAAGTGACATGCATTTGTGTTTGCATGCTTGTGGGTGCATATGGAAGCATGTGAGGGTAACTGGCCTCAGGCAATTCACAGTGACAGCTAGAGAGGAGTTGCAAGAATGTGTGTGTGGGTTGAGATTTTCCCTCTGAACCCTGTGAAGCTTGTTCACCAAGTCCACATACGCACAGGAGAGAAGGCTCAGATCACAGGGCTCGGTGGCACTTCAGAGGGGAAGAATAAAAGTCCCCCCCCCCTTTATCAAGACTCACATCACTTCAACGTCCATCAAACGTGGAGCTCTGATAGACCCATAAGATGTCTTTCCCCTATGGGACCTGTGCATCAGTGTTTCGAGTATTTGGCTTACGATTTCTCACTTTTTTCTACCCCTCTGGCCAAGCTCTGCTGCCTCCCTCTCAGCTAACCGGACCCCCTAATATGCGTGAGCCCTCTGTGAAAATGGAATAAACTTGCTTCTTATTTCTAATACGCTCAAATGAACCATCCCTTTGTCTTTAATTCTAACAGCTTTAAAGGTGTTTCCACAGAACATGCTGTATTATATCACTTTTTTACACTATGACACAGAGAGAAGATTTGTTAGACAGACATTTAGATATTTCAGCCGTTGTGTAAAATCGTCTCATTTCTGGACAACTTTGTTTCTTTAACTTTACCTTTAGATTTACTTTGAACTTTCTATTTTACATTCTCTCCACAAGCTCCATCAGGATTTTGCTAAGCAGAATGTATCTTCTTATTTTCTACAATTTACATCCCCTCTCCTTTTCACAACCTTTGCACTTGCCCTTTCCATCAACATGATACAGAATCCGTTTGGCAAGTGAGCCCTCTCTTGCTTTCTCATTGCAAAAGGTAAAATCATCCATCAAGAGGTGTTTACCACTGTTTTTCCTTGGCCGTCACATCTGCCTGCCTCTGACTTGTCAACTCCTAACCCCTGTCGTAACCCATCATTGACTCTATCCCAATTCCACCGATTAGAGTAATGAAGCACTTCTAGATGCATGTGTGCCGGCGAGAGAATTCAAGCACGAGGGGCCAGTTTTCCCATAAAAAACATGATGGATAATGAAGCTGCTGTTTTTCAGGAAGGTCCTCCTCCCACAAATATGTCTATTATGTTGTGTAAATGCAATGAACAGAATTTCTTGGGCATCAAGGTCTTTTGTTGGAAGAACAAAACCTCCCCTTGTGCTGTGACTCCTTGGAGACAGCTGCAGGCTCAGTCCAAGGCATTGTTTTTTGGCTAATTTAGCAGAATGTGCAGTGGTCAGAATGAGGTAGCAATGGCTGCTTTAGAGGAAATACTACTTTGTCATGAATATGCTTTATTACGCTGGTAGCAGCTGGCTTCATACACGCTGTTCAAGCTCTAAGGGACACGGAAGTACAGAGAGCAAAGGGAGTGCAGCATATTCCCAGACAAGATTGAAAAGTCTCTGTAGCAGATAAGAAATTTGTGAGCAAGGTTTTAAAGGTTTGACTGTACATTTGCCTCGGTTGCCCGGTCTTGCCGATTTGCTCTCTAAAACATCAGGAAGATCAAACCCTACCTGACTAATCACACGGCCCAGCTCCTGGTCCAGGGTCTGGTTATTTCAAGCATTGACTACTGCAACTCCTTACTGGCAGGCCTGCCTGCTTGCTCAGTTAAACCTCTGCAGATGATCCAAAACGCAGCAGCACGTCTGGTCTTCAACCAGCCCACAAGAGCACATGTCACTCCACTGCTACTCACTCTTCACTGGCTTCCAGTTGCAGCACGCATCAAATTCAAAGCTCTGCTTCTGGCTTACAAAACAATAACCCAA
>JBAMHW010000014.1:14339160-14351398 GCA_037177495.1 Rhadinocentrus ornatus
GATAAAAGCGTCTGCCAAATGACTGTAGAATAGAATAGAATAGAATAGAATAGAATAGAATAGAATAGAATAGAAAACAATAGAATAGAACATTTGTGCCAATCAGCTGCGAGCCTGACAACCCCATTGGTCAGTCCGGTTTAAGCC
Source organism: Rhadinocentrus ornatus (assembly GCA_037177495.1). Taxonomy (NCBI): domain Eukaryota; kingdom Metazoa; phylum Chordata; class Actinopteri; order Atheriniformes; family Melanotaeniidae; genus Rhadinocentrus; species Rhadinocentrus ornatus. The sequence continues at coordinate 14,339,308 of JBAMHW010000014.1, forward strand.
AGCTGAAGAGGTCTCCCCCAGCAGAGCACATTAATTTAGCCCAGGGAACCACTTACAGGGCCCTGGAGAGCTAGATGCCTTTCTCTGCTTCTTTTCTTTTTTCCACACTTTCATTTCATGGCTGTTAGTTCAGCCTCCATCTGTCTGGACTTTTCTGCTCTCCATTATCCTCCTATAGTGTCAACCCCACCACCCCACCCCACCACTAAGCCAAGCAAATAGGAAGGAGCAAAATGCTAAATTACCAATCCTTAGCAATCCACTCAAACAAAAACACATCAAGAATAAGAGCAGCATTATCCCCCTCTTAACAAGAACAACAATAGAGGTGACACAGTTATCTGTTATCAGTCATTATTGGAACAGGAGATAGAGGGGGAGGGACAACTCAGGAGGTGGACTCATTACTCACTGAGAGGCTGAACCAAGATCTGGACATTGCGGGACCTCTTGCTGCGGTCAATAAAATCTCCAGTTGGCGTCTTCTCTCGCTCCGTAACGCGACAGATGTACTTCCCAGAGTCCTCCTGGCGCAAGCGCTGCAGCCTGAGCAGGTGCACACTGGGACTCTCTTTGCGCACGGTCATGAGACCAGCTGCCTCACGAGCAATGTAATCTGTGCCCAGGACAGGCACGGCACTGGGGCCCACCACGGCCACCGGTGAGCTGCTGAAGACCCACGACACTGAGAAGAAACGCTCGGGGACATTTTGCGCCTCTATGGTGCAGCGAAGCTCCAGCGGCTCACCGGCCGTGAAGGACCGTCGCTCCGTGCTCACCTGGATGCTGAAGTCTCGGTCTGGGAGGAAAACACAGGAAAAATCTGGGTTTAAAAAAAATGTATACAAACTTACAATAAAAAAAAATGCTTGAGCAAAATGCTTAAGTATAAACAACTTGGTTTTTTAAAATTTCCCCTTGTATTGCTATTTACTGTGAATTATCATCAGCACTTAGATCTTTCACTTACGACAGAAACAATAATGCTTTACCAGTGCTTTGATGATTTATTGCTTGATGCGGAAATTCATCTTCTTATCATTTTTTAAATTCTAGTTTAATTTTGTCATTGAATACAGAATCAATGCCAAACAGATTAAACATCTGTGAAACATCAGCCATATAAGCAGCAGTGACAAACTGACAGTACATTCCATGGGTTCTTTTGAACTAATATAACGATGAATCAAAAACAATTTTTTCTTTAAACCACCTGCTGATTGTTATGTTTCCTTAGCATTTCCCTGAGATATGCTTTTTTTTCTAAACCTGAGTCAGTTTAACACATGATGAGATTGTGCCTCCCAGAAAGATCAGTATCAGCTGTCAGTGGCTGAGCTGCAACTTAAGGAAATGTAAGCATTTGAGAATAAAACTGTCAAGTACTGTATTATCAGTTTTTTGTGTGCTAGTGTGAGCTCTCAGGTGAGGTTCTCTATGCTCTTTCAGATGGTAATAACATGCTTCAAAGACTATCTAGTGTTATCTGTGTCCATATTTGTTTTTGCATGGTAGCCCAAAGAGGTACAACCAGATCTCAAAAGAGGCAAACTTTAACCTTGATGTATTTTGACTAAAATGTGTCACAGAACTTTCAAGAAGTCCTCAGGAAATTTAGTCGGAATGCATGAAAAGGGCATAATATGTCTCTTAATTTACCTAATTTATTTATTTTTTAAAGAATTTAAAACAAGTTTTTTAAAAGACAAACATTCTGATAGTATTGATTGTTTGGTGGTACAGGAGCGGGTTGAGGTGTCCTCGGGTGCAGGCAGCAGTGTATAATATCTTTGTGCTAAAGATAAAGAGATTATAAACTTGTCAAGGTTAAGGTTGCACTGTAAAAACTGATCTTTCAGAAAACTTTGCCATCCCTCCCCACTTGGTTTCACCTCTGCAACAAATTAAAAAAAGAAAGATCTCATTAAAATTCTCTTTAGCTGTCTAAAACTGAGTCAGGCAGCCCCTCCTCTTCTTGCACTGTCTAAGACAACACTGAGGGTAAACACAGCTAATTCTAACACTTCTGCATGGCCAAATTACACTTGTTGCCTGAGCATTTGCTGCTGCATTTGCATTAGTCTGTATGTGGCTTTTTGTCCAGTTTTATTTGTTGCATTAATTTCCAGATGATGAGCACGGCAAGTATCTCAGACGGCTGCTCTGCATCTCAGTGGGCTGGTAGCCCCGAGCTTCAATTACAAAGACTGTAAACGGCATTCTTGAAAACACACTCACGTGGAAAAGTTCAAAGCCTGTGCCTGTAACAGAGCTAGTTATGCAGGGGAATATAATGGTGAGAAGGAGGGGGCATATTGTTTACACATGCATAAACATATGAATACTCAAACAGCAGCTTGAGCCTCCCTAACACAGAGACAGACAACCATTTACACTCACATTCCCACTAATGGCCAACTTAAAATTACCAATTAACCTAGCAAGCATATTTTTAGAGCTAAAAGCCAGTGCACATACAGAAAGAATCCACAAATAAAAAGTTACTACTGCCACCTCACATCAAAAAGGTTTGGGGCTTGAACCCACTGCTTGTTTATTTATTTTCGTGAAAGTATATTTTCAAAATTACTACCATTATCTTGAAAAATAAATGAGTAATTTTCAAAACAATAATTATGAATGACGATTCACTTGCCCTATTTATTTATCTTATCATTTTATCAGAACTAATGAATAAAGAACACGCAAGCTGTTATGAGAAAAGAAAGAAATGTGGTCTGGTATTCTAAATAAAAAACCATCAGCATTAATTTATGGATTTCACTTTCCACTTGGTTGCCAATGAAAACGCAGAAGTCTGCGCAAAGATATCAAGATGATGGAGTGACAGTCAAACTTATGAAGATGGAAACTGAAAGGGATTATTATGGAACTATGTCATTTAGTTTAATCTGATTGTTTATGTAAATATGACTGGAAGTGTTTCTAAAAGTTGTGCAAAATGATTGTTTACTGTAAAAAATGACAATCAGTATCATCCTGTGTTGACTTTTTATCCCTGAGGCCAAACGCTCAGGGATAAAAAGTCAAAGGCAAATCTGGTTACTGCTCCGTTGAGGAAAAAGAGCATTTTACAATGAAATAGTTTAGGATGGTATAGGAATGGCCTCGCGCAATCCAGATATGCAGATGTTTAGTTGCTTTTAAAGAAAAAAGTAAACAGAAGAGGAAGAGAGACAATGTAGAAAAAAATACAGTAATGGGACATTGATGCTGAAAATGTGAGATGACGTTAGAGCAAGAAACACGGGATACTTTGAGAGACAAAAGAAAAAACAACAGATATGGTAAAAGAAAAAAGAGTGGAAGATCCATTGGGATTCTGTCTGTTGCTCCCCATCTTTGATGCTGGCTGTGGGTGATTAGCTAGTGATGAGGCTGTCTTGAGATCCACTCCATCTTTTGTAATAGAAGTGTAATGGAGAAGCTGCAACCTCTCCTGTCTACGTCCCTCTTAAATGCGCTCTGTCAAATATGCACTTAAACAGGTGAAACACCAAATACGCATCTTGCATGGCAAAAAGGTGCACTACTCAAGATGTAATAAAGCTACAAAAAAAAAAGAAGAAGTTAAAATGAGTCACCAACAGTCAAGTATGAGCACTTGCACGCTGCAGCACAACCCCTTTATTCTCTTTGTCATGCAACAATAACTCCAATCAATTATAGATTACAGGGAAGACAGAGAGTGACAAAGGGTGTTGAGAGGGGAGCTCTTTGTGCCTTTTGTCTTCTCTCTGAAGTAACAGGAACTCATCTGAAAAACTTGCTTTCCAACTCTTTTTCTCATCCACACAGTAGCCTACTATCTGGGGCACCATCAAGACGCACCCGATCAGATGCTTAATGGAGAAAGGCAAAAAGATTCCGCTTTTGAAGTGATTTGCTGGCATGAGACACTCACCACTCTGTGCCTCTTTAGTAACTGAGCTAATGACAAAGCAGTTTTATCACCCATATCCTTGGTCCTTTCTCGGAATCATACAAAGAGATTCTTGATGTATGTGGACCACGTGACATCAGTCCACATACACAACCTCCCCAGGCAGCTATAAGCACGGACGAGGAGTCATAAAGCAGCTTGTGTTGCTTGTCCTTGTGGTCTACATGAAGGCTGACAGCTTATTAGATCATCACCATGCAAGACTTACTCCTCCATCAGTCATCCCACCACACTCTTTTTTTCCTCCTACATACTTCCATCATACTTCAATATTTTATCACCCCACTACTACCCATCACCCTCCCTATTTTTCCCTCCCTTCCCTTACTTGATGACTTCCTCGATTTACAAAATCTTCTTCCTCCAGTTTTAACAACATTTAGCACAAACAAGCCTGATGTAACTGCTGGTGAAAAGAAACTATAAAAAAATAAAAAATAAGTTTTTGAAAACGGTTGTTTCTCTGGAATTCAAAGGTCTCCTATGTCAAATAACCATGCTTTTTGGAGCTGGTTAAGGTTTGCCTGTAATGTTGCCCATAAAGCAGACCCAAATACAAAACTGGGGAGTCTGTGGAGGTTTAGTTAAGCCCTTTTTAGTAAGCTAATGAGCTTAGTGTGAGATACTGATCAGCAATCAGAGGAACCCGGCCCACATGGAGGCATGTGCGTCTGTCAGAAGGACAGAGAGGGTCTAGACTGACGTTACCCTCCTCCTTTTTTCTTTTTCTCCCTCCAAGACAATCTTTACCATCACTCTGGGGCTGTGGATAAGAAAGTAGAAGGCACAAGGTTGTGTGATTACAGGGTCAACAGTTCGATGCCCAGCTAACTCATAGTCGAATGTCAAAGTATTCGTGGGAAGACAGATAACCATAAGTTGCTACATAGCAAATTCATTCAACCTTACACACTCAAACTGCTGAATGAGAGAGCAATACTTAATGAAAGGCCAATTACAAAGGGTTGTTTCTATTAACCCATTAAAGCATGCATTACACTTCAGCTTGCATAGTATTTTCAGCCGGAGAGTCAGACTGAACGGAGTATTTCTCCATTTAGTCATTAGCAAATCCTCCATTCATACATGTCTCGCACTCTCTGAGCCCTGACTAGCAGATCAGCAAGCAAGTCAAAAACTGGATCTGAACCTTAAAAGTCACTGTCATGCTTTTACATAATGTAATCTGTATTATACCTCGATGAAATATTAGCAATAAAAAAAAAGTACTCAAACAAGATTAATCTTACTGGCTAAAGATGAAAGGAGAATGGAGACTGGTATTTATTTTCTTCTTCATCGTGGCACATACATAACATTCCCCTGTATGTATTTATCAAATCATAGTTCATTCTATGTCACACGCAAAATGATTAAATAACGTAAAAGAGACTGTTACTATTTCCAAACAATAGCTTACGTGTTAAATTAGGAAACAAGTATATGGAGTAAGTGCAGTTAATCTAATTCACTCACCAGTTGGCTGTATACGGAGTTGGGTCTTGTCGCTCTGTTTGCGGGTCATAGCAAACCAGTTTCCATCTGAATCCTGAATCCACTCAGCTGCCTGACAGTAGAGCAGTCCCTGGTCTACTGGCTGCAACTTGTGAATGGTCAGCCTGTAGGCAGTAGTGCTCGTTTTATCCAGCCTGAGGTCCCCCGCCGCCATCCTCTGCCGATAAGTTCCTCCAGAGCGCAGAACGAAGTCCCTTGACAAAGTGACCAACTCCTGAGGCTGGGCGGCTGCATCCTCCGGAGATCTCAAATACCAACCCACTGACAAGTGAGTGTGATGGACTGTGGTTCGGGACACCTCACAGTTAAGCTGCAATGTATCTCCCTCCACTTTGGACAGAGTCTGAGCTGGAGCCGTTACTGTCAACGAATCAGAAATGACTGAAAGGAAAAAAAAACATGGGTCAAGAACAGAAAATGTTATCACCAAGAGTTAGGAGAGTATTAAACACATTTATAAACCCTCTACCTCTCTACAAAAAGCTTACAATATCATGTTGTTGTTATATATTCAGTGCTAGCCAATAGCCATAGTATTTTTTATTCATGATTCCATTATGGAAGTGAAAAAAAGCATTCATGCTGCTGTAAGTGATTAGTAATCTGATTTTGCTACCAGAAGGAGGTGTGAGGAATAGGCGTTAATGCAACCAGGCTTTTTGTTCTGGGGTGGCTGCCCTCTATTTCCGCTTCCATATATGACTTTCACATGTCTCTGAGTGTTGATGACATTTTCTCTATCGCACACAGCCAGATGCCTCTAGAGATGCCTCTGGCACTGCTGTTGGACTGATTATGTCCTGTACGGATTGCTATTGTAAACACAACAACATTCCATCTCAAAGCATCTCCACCATTTTTGATCACACATACTAAATATACAAACGACAAGCTAAAATTACCTAAATAAATTCAGCTCTGCCCTATCTACAAAATAAATGAGAAGAAAGGACAGAATACACGCCAGATGGCTGAGAACAGAAGAGATGAGAGAGTTGGGGACAGCCAGGTGCAAAGAAAGAAAAGAGACATCAAGATGTGTTAATTTCAGAAAAAAGGCTGGAAACACTAAGCACAGCGACAAAAATAAACATGTACAGATTTTTAAAGTAACCCGTATAGCACAAGAGTTGTTTTCTTTTTCTTTTCTTTTCTATTTTTTTTTTTTGTATATTTGTACCAGGGCATACTGTATATTACTGTGTTTGTGTAAGACTGAAAAAGAAACAGCACTGGAATTGTGATTTTCATCCTTAAAGGAATATTGACAGCTAAAAAGGTAGAAAGGTTTTATAAGGCCAAAATATCTTGGGACTGTAGTGACAAAAAGGCCAAAAACTGATTCATTTAGCAAATAAAGTGGATTGAAAAGTTTTTGTATTGCAATGTTGTAATTCTGAGCACTTCTTAAAATCCCAAAACTGAAGTGTACTGTGAATGTTTTTGCAAGTGATTGTCATTTAACAACTGCATTTGTGTCATTTACAATGTTTGACGCCTTTGCTTCTAGACGCAGGGAGAAACAAAGCTTTAAATGCCTAATTTCAAAATTGTGCAATGCATGCTTGGGCAGACTAAAAACTCTTTTTGGATGTTTGACTATGTGTGTGTGTAGACATTTAATATTTATAGATAGAGAGAATAAAATGAGGCACTATTAATGAAACAAAAAAAAGAACAAAGATTGGGGGATCAGAGAAAAATAAAGAGCAGGCAGGGAGAAGACTTGACATCTGGTTACTAAAGTTTAAAAAGGCACTCAAAGAAAGAAACTATGATAAAACAAAAGTGGTGTAAATTTTAGCAGGAAAAAAAATATCAAGTGGACTAGATTCAGAGGCACTCTAATAAAATGCTGCACTTGTGAGATATATAAACTAAACAAGACTAAACAATTCTCTGTTATAGTTTGCAGCATTGTTCAAAACACTGTCAGGGTCTGATCAAATATCTCTAAATTGCCTTGAGTGCTAGAAATACTGTCTAGCAGCAGGGGATGCAAATGACAGTCATGAGCAGCAATAAAACTAATAAAACTACCCTTTATTTGTTTGTGCCAAGACAAAATGACCAACAAGGGAATCTTACTGGGTCTGGCTATGTTTTTATTTGAAAAACCTTGACATTTTCAAGAGATTTACATTGAGCAGTTGGTGGAAATGGTTTACTGCTCCATATAATCATTCTTTTTCTTTTAGTTGGTTCACTGTATTTTCTGGCCTTATATGCAACTGTTATAAAACTTGTGGTTTTAATGACTAATTAAAACCAAATATAGCTTCTGCTCGTGTCAGAGCCGACAATAAGCTACTGTCGAGCCAATGGTTCCGCTCCTTTGGTTTTGTTGATGGCTTTTCTATTAGCCTGTCCTTCAATGCTCAGTATGGCGAAGGCTGTGCTGCATGATCTTGCCATGAAGCCTCTGCAGCTTACTTCCACTGACAAGCATTTTCCTTTCTAAACAGATTGTCTGCACAGGGTGACAACCCTTTTATACCAAGTGTATTTCCTTTCAAAAGCCCTTTCAAGAGAATTTTAATATCCTGTGGTATGCCAGACTCCAGTGAGAAGGTGTGTTTGGTTGAGCTTGACATAGAACTAGATCTGATCTGAAGGTAGTTATTGCAATGTGCTTTGGGATATTCCGTGTCATTTCCTTCAGAATTTGATTATTTTCCCATTATTAACATTAATTAGCCAGAGCTTTAGAGGCCTTTATACACCAAACCAATGCAAAGAACCTGTGGTGACAAATGCGCCCCTTGCTGGGCTGCATAAATCAGGGCAAAACAATAGCACTTAAGCACATTGCAAAGAACATATCACACAGCTAGGACACACCATCTAAACCTGTGTAATAGGTCACTTTCCAGCACAGAAGAGGATGCTACAATATTTTAAACATTCAAGGCAAAAACAAAAGAAGAAGAGCACATGGATAATTGCTGATTGCTAATTATCACGCTACAGTTGTTAGCTTGCTACAGAAGTGTGCATATAAGTTGTATATTTAAAGTAAGTTACAACTTTGTTGCAGGGCAGACACTGGCAACACCTGACCTGTTGGTGGTAATGATGACAGGCAGAAACAGAAACTAAATATTATAAGAAACTGCACTAAATAGGTGGAATCATGGATTATCAAGCTACACTGAACATTCAGTCAGATAAACTTCTCTCATGGACAGACCTGACACAGAGAGGACACTCAATCCACTGAAAATAACATTTAAAGGGTCACTGCACACAGGTGAGAGACTTTCACAGATGCTGCAGAGTGCACCATCGAAACCTCCCAAAAGCCTATTTTCAGCCTGCGTCTAAGTTCCTAAAGGATATGATCTGTCAGGTTCCTCATTCTAAGCAAAACGGCAGGATTTGCCACAGGTTTGCAATTTAGTGGGACTTAGAAACTTGTCATGAACTTCCTGAATGATGAGCTACGTCTGGCAGGACTGAGCTTTCCAGACCTTTGTCACTGACTTCCCGCTCTAGAGCCTTATACCACCTAGTTTAGATTCTGCATTTCATCATCCTGACTTCATTTATTTCTTTTACTTCCTCCACAAGAGGACACACCTCTTGAACAAAGCAATAGTGTTCTGCATTGCTTATGGGAAAGAGCGATCTTGTAAACAATTCTGCCCTTGATCTTTGTCTTATAATCCCATAACCATGATCACCCATCTGGCTGCTGGACACACCTGTCCTCACATTAATCCTGGCTTTGGGTCTGCAAACTGCCGGTACTAAGAAATCTGTAGATGGAGACAATCCTCCACACTTCAAAAGTCTCCTCCGCAGCTGTTTTTATCCAAAGTTCAAAGCTGTAAATTGCAATTTGATTATATGAAATCTAAAATTTTACACATTAAGTAATCTATATTAAATTCCATTATTATTCATTGTTAAAGAGAATAAAATTCCAGAAATGCAGGTTAAAGTTTTATGCATCTTTGTTTTATCAGTTTTGGTCTTTGTGAAGCTGCTGTTAATAACTTCTCTCCAGTCAAGAATGAGTGAATGACAGTCTCGAATAGACTTACAGTTAGCAGAACACCACACCTACGCTACAACCTGCCATTGCTATGGCAACCCTCCCACATGATGCCGAGGGATTTTGAGAACAGTCAGGAGTTACTATAACAACAGCACCCGCCAACACCAACCCAACTCTGAAACTGAGTCATCTCTTCTGCAGATACACCTATGTAGAGAGAAAACAACGAGCTGATCCCTTGTGTCCCTTGGCCCATTTCTTATAAAGATATTTAACATTCTGGTTATGTCCTTTCTACATATATGTAGAGATCTGATTGGATCAACAGTCTAGGAATGAAGTAAAACAAACAACAGCGAATGATTCTTTCCTTTCTGAGGGTCAGGCTGAGGCTGTAAACATAACGATTTCCTCCAATAGCCCTACTGACCTCAATCTGGGAGGGATTATGAACAGCATGAGATGACATTTTCGGCCACAGACAGTTGTTTTTGTCACTTGTGAGGACATTGTACAGACTTATTTTACCTGCTGTAAAATGAATTATAACCGTTAGAAGAAGGGGGATTTAAGATTACACGTGTGATCTCCTAAAATCTTACATCTTTCTTAAAGATGCAAATGCAACTTTCTGACCTTAAAACTTTGTGTTTTGGAGTCGTTTGATGGCACAGAGACATTTATTATGTAAGTTTCTGGAGCCATCGCTGTCCAGCAGCATTTAGAGGCTGAGAAACTGCACTTCTTGTTTGGGGGACGCCACATGACATTGCACCTGAATTGCCCCCAGTTTCCACCTGGTGCATGTGCGCCGCATTCTGGCTGCAGCGCGGTTTTGTTCGGATCTCTGCAGCAGGTCAATACACACCAGGAAAATGTCAGGTGCAGAGTGTCCGTGAATGCAATACACCTAGCTGGATCCGCGAGATCACGAAATCACAGGAGAATTGAGGAATCTTTAGATTCTCCACTTCCAGGATAAACATTTTGTCGTCTATGATGAAAAAATAAAAAATAAAAACATTGAGACACCCTGACCGATTAATGATGTAATGCTTAATGCATGTGAAATGTTGCGCTCGTTCACGTAGACATGCACATGATAACTTTAGAAATGCAACACAAGAAAATATAAAAAAGTTAAAAAAAAATTCCGCTGTTGCATAACACAGCCAACTGGCAAGGGGCTTCATTGACAGACCATGAGCTGAGAGCAGGCTAGACAGCGCGGTCTGCAAACACTTTCAACATGGAGGAACAGATCATTTTAGCTGTGTCTGACTTTCCCATACTTTACAATACTTCACACTACTTAAGGGCAACTGTAGCTTAGGACTGACTACATCCTTGGGCAAGACACTTAACCCCACGTTGCCTCCCGACGTGCCTATCGGGGTATGAGTGTGTGTGTGAAATGTGATATTTGAGGGGTCAAACTGACTGGAAAAGCGCTATATAAGTACAAGTCCATAAATAAAAAGGCAGCCACGTGGCACCAGGGTGAATTTGTCTATTCGTAGGTCCTGAATTTATCTGGATCAGCCTTGAGGTCCGGCATCAAATGCTGATATTCACCATGCTGTTTCCTTGTTTGTAAAATAAGATGAACCCAGGGTTGTCTTTTTCTTTTGTACAATATTCAACAGCAAGATTTCTGTCCATTCGAGCAAAATCTTCTAACTCTTCATCCTTCATGCCTTGTCTGTCATGGACTGCTTTGAAAAAGTTAAAATTCCCGCTGCTGACGTCTCTGTTGTTGGTCGCCCCCCCATGTCTTGAGCCCATTAGCGTAAGTGCATTATACACTACATCACAGGCTAGCAAGTGCATGTCACCACACCGGCCGTTTTGAACACGCATCATGGCTGATTCAGCAAACAAATATAAGATGACATTATCAGAGAAAGAGATGAAAAGAAAGAGAGACAGAGCAATTGATAAGACATATGACTTATTTTTACTGTCTGGAGAGAGCTCACATTACAGATAGGATGCAAGATGGATGCTAAATTAGCTGTCTTATACAGAGAAAAATTGTCAAAGTTTTGAGCTCATTCTTCTATAAGAACTTGTGAACTTTGGCAACTTATTCTTCTATAAGAATGAGCTTACAACTGAGTGACATATAAAGTAAACTGTGGAGGAAGTTGTAAAGCTGTGAATGACCAGTGAACTGACAGTTGTGGTCATGTAATGGGATTGGATTAACTTGACGTGCCAGATGGTTTCTTACATAGAACCATCTGGAAAATTTTATATGAAGAAAAAAAAGAAGAGAAAATGTATATATATATATATATATATATTTTCTCTATGTACATACACATTAAATTAAAAAAAAACTTTTCAGTTTTCAAGTAATTGGAGGAGCCATCTGTCTGTCACTGTCTATCAGAGACTAGCTCCAACCAATCACATCAACAGATTGAAAACAGTGAAACAGCTGGTCAAAGAGAGAGAGAGAGAGAGAGAAAAAAAGAAAGAAAGAAAAAAAAAAAAAAAAAAAGAAAAAAAAAAAGAAAGAAAAAAAGAAAGAAAAAAGAAAAAAAAAAGAAAGAAAAAAGAAAGAAAGAAAGAAATTAAGAAAGAAACAAAGAAAGAAACAAAGAAAC
>JBAMHW010000014.1:14370484-14389983 GCA_037177495.1 Rhadinocentrus ornatus
AACTGGCAAGGGTCCCATTCTTACTGATTCAACCATTAAGGGTGGAGTTTTACACACAGTAATCTGTTGATTGGTTACAAAGAATTGTCACTTCCAGTGCAATAAGGTCAAACTGGGAGCAGACCCATGTTTAAATATACTTTGCTGTTCAAAGCCCCATGCCAAGAAGAAAAAACACAAACTGCTGGAAAATCCACCATTTTCATCTTTTGTTTTTGTGTCACATTTTCCTTCATTATAATTCAAGAAAGGTGCCACACTGCTAAGATGTCACACTATTACATAGCTGAAGCATCTATCACTACCCAGCTTTTACCCCGCCTACAGGGTAAAGGTACGGTTGGCTGTGGAAATGCATCAGAAATCAGGGTTTACCGAACCAAACCCCACCAACCATCCCGAGTCTTAAATGTAACGAATAAAGGCCCCACATCAAAACTGATAATGAACATTTGCTTGGAAATATAAATTTTAATATATATATGGTTAAAAATGTATTGATGCAACACAGTCTCATGATAGAATGTGAAATAGCTACATAGGTACATAGAATGAAATTATGCAATCTCATAAAGCAGAGGTTTCCACAGTCGGTTCTCGAGGGCCCTGCAGGCTTTGGATGTTTCCTGCTGCAGCGCACCTGAATTAAATTAATGGGTCAACATGCTACGGCAGGACTGGACAACAAGCTGTCGAGGAGAGCCATTTAATATGAAACAGGCATGTTGGAGTAGGGAAACATCTAAAAACTGCAGCTTCGAGGACTGACTTTGGACACACTTTTCATAAAAAATTGTGCAATTGGTACATTGTCCTAACTCTACACCATACAGAAAAACACCTTTGTGTTTAACATTTTAATTGTCTATTGAATGTGTGCATATTTAGAGACTCACCAGTGAGGTTGGTGCGTGCACTGTAGGATCCCAAGTATTGTCCATCTGTGTTGGGTGTGTAACACTCAAACAGACCCTGGTCACTGGCCAGCACTTTGGTGATGTGGAGCACAGCAGAGTCAAGGCTCAACCTTTCCACAAAGATCTCCTTATTATTCACTCTCTGGCCATACAGGGCAAAGGCATAGTTTGACTGAGCTGTGCTCACAATACGAATCTCTCGCTCCGGTGCTGATGCCAGGTACATGGACCATTCAAAGTCCTGCTGCACTCCTTCTTTGTAGCCCGTCACGTTGCACCAGATGGTCACATGGGAGCCTTCTGTCCGAATCAGCGGTCCAGTCTGCACTGTTACCACTCTCTTAGCCACAGAAACACCGGCTGCAGGAAGAGAGGGGGGGCAGAGGAAAGATAACATGGGTTACAAAACTGCATTTTAAATATTTAGCACATGCACTGTTATGCACCTTACAGGAAACATAAAAAGAGTCTGACATGTGCAACTAAGCCTTCTGGGGAGGTCCAACTGAGGTTGAGGTGTCCGCATACTCCGACACAAACACAGCTTTTAAATACCACTCGAAAACATCACTCTAGCTCTTGAACAGCACAGCTATTACACAAACCTACACTTTAGTCCTTCACCTTACGGACAGCACTGCAGCTGTGCTACACTGAGGTTAGAGGCAGCCCAGGAGTCAGGTGAGAGCTGGTAAAACACGAGCCTGTGGGAGATATTAAGTGTATCAAGCTGCAAAGAGAACAGGTGCCTTTGAAATGGATAATAAATAGTGTTTTGCCAGATGCATTCTTCCTCAATACTACTTATAATGGTTCTTCAACTTAGAAATAAAATATGCAACTGAGCCAGACTGATAAAAATCAGCCAGGCTGGTAAAAGTGACGGCTATTTTCTGATTACATACTGGTGTATGCATGTACAGAGGATGAAACATGGTTAGAAAATCTCAGTATAAGAAAAGCAAAACACATGTTATATCTAAATGCAATTCACCCACTGACAAGCGAGCACTGACAACTTTTTGTTCAAGCAAGTTTTTTGCAGTTCAAAAAACACAATCCAAGACTGTGGAAAATCAAAGGTATACCTTAAGAACATTTTTTTATCCTAAGTGCAAAAAACAAGTAATGGTAATACAGTGTTTTCACTTAAAACAGTTTGTGGACTGAAACATGAGCATGTTCTGAGCATTGAAACAAACTGGTGGTGTAAAAACCCAGTAAAGAGTGATTATTACAAGTCTTTGTAACCTATATTTAGGCATACAGCATGTGAATCTTGCCCCCACCCCTTACATAGAGACACACACAAAGAAATACACAGAGAACATTCCCCATTCAGGGAACAACTACAAACATCCCTCTCATTGGGGCCGGAGACAACAGAGCACTTACACATACCCCAAATCCAGACACAGTGACAAGTACGCTGTTTCCTGTCAGCACAAGCAACTGGGGATTGCAGCTGTGTTTGTGCGCTTGTGTATGTGTGACAGAAAGAAAGTCTGTAAATGGCTGCGTCTGTGGGCACAATGCTCGGCATTAATAATTCACCGCAACTGCTTTTTAACTTTAACGTCCTTGCCCCTCTCATTGTAACTTTCTCACACTTCCGCTAACCACGGTTCTGTTGTTTCATTTATTCTTTTAGCTTGAGCCCATTTACATCCACGAGTCCATGTAAGAACATGCACAAGCCTTTGCGTGTGAGGTAGGAGGCCCCTGTTTAAAAAACATATGCACACTGAATTCACTGAGTCTCAAGAACAGAAAAGAAAAAAATCTGAGCAAGACCCACACTTTGTTCAGTGTGTGCATGCATCTATGAGAGTGTGTTGCGTGGGCAAACATGCATATCCATCTCTATAGGTCATATGCTTTGTTTCCTTCCTGCGCTTCCCGAGCTTCAGCTGCTTTGTGCATTGCTTTTATTTCTGGGACACATTTTATTTATGAGCAAAGAAATAAAGATTTAATTTAGAACCCTTCATTTAAGTATGATTGTAGTAAGATATGAATGCTATATCAAAGTGAAAACTCATTAAAGTAACCATTCTTCATGACATTATTTCTCCTATGAAACCTTAGCAGGACATGAAATGTACTCATGAATGCAAAACACTTTAGATTTGGTAATTTTGTCTTTAAAGAAAAGAGAGAAAATTCTTAATTTGGTCTAATAGCACAATAATCCATACAAATGGGGAAATCATAGGATACATAACTTCGGATGAATATCACAGGAATACTGTATGAAGTTTGAAATGATAAACTGAATAATCCAGTTCTCTAATGTATTTTTTATTGCCCACACATATATTGCTTGCATCTTTCATCCAGTCATGAATACTGAATATTAACTTCTAAAGCTTTATTAACACAAATATAACCAAATGCATACTTGCCATTCAGGCCTGTTGTTTTATTGCTGTGTATGGAAATGGAGTAGAATAAATAAGACACTTAATAAGACAAAATATATAAAGTCGGGTTGCTACAGAGCCCTCTGGTAGATAAAAGATAATGATAGAAGAAAATATTGCCATGAGAATCTGTGTGAATTGATTAATAAACTGTGCACGTTTAGCAATACAATATTTCAACATTTTAATTTCTTATTAGATATTCCAATCTGATCTCAAATATCAGACACACCACTTTTTGTATGATCTGTATTAGAGTTTACTTTTCACCCTAATTTATGTTGTTTTAAGTCAGTTAGGACAGTGACTTTCAATCTAACAGGATAAAAAAAAGGGTAGCCTGTGGGGCTGGACACAAGCCACCCCTAAAATCTAAAATCAAAAGCTAAAGATTTCATTTTCAAAAAGTCAGTTAGCATAGGAAGTTCATCCAAAGTAAGCAAACACTAAACACTCTATCATTGAAGTACTGTCAAAATATGTCTGAATGTGTTACAGAAATTTAGAAGGTGATAAAGGAGCCTTCGATTCAAACTCAGCTGCCTCTTCTCCTGCACTGTGATGTCAGTGTGCTATCTGGCGGCACCCAGTCTACCCAATTCCAAGTCAGATCAGCTCATAATAGTACTGCTGCATCACTGCCTCTCACGTTTCAGCTTCTCATCTACACCTACTGGAAGCATATTACTCATGCATCCAAGAAAAAAAAATGAAATTACTCATACTGTGTTGGTGCACTAAGAGCTTTCCTCCATTCGCCTGTCTCCTAAAACAAGCCTCCTTACTTCTGATTACTCTCACGCTTCCTTCCTCCATGTTTCCCTCAACATCAATCCTTCCCTCTGTCCTTCCCCTCCAGTCTTTCTCTGCATATTCCTGTCTTTTCTCTGTGCCTCGCGGTTCTCTGCATCTTTTCAGGCAGGATTTAAGCAGCTCTGTGGAACTTCAAAGTGCTCATCGCTCTGCAGGCTGTTTAGAAAGGTTGACAATGACATACCAAGCCCCACAGACCTTCAACTGATCACTCTATTCCACCACCCATCCACAATAATCCTGCGCCCGCAACCTCTCCCCTACTTTTCACCTCTGGCTGTGCTGCCTTGATCTCCAAGTGCTGTATTTGCTCAACAAGGCCGAAGATTTTCTATTATTACCGCTCATCTCCATCTCTGCATACCTCTAATGTCTCGCTTTGCTATCCCCTTTTACTCCTCCCTCACTCCCTCACTCTTCTCTAGTTTTCCACTCCTGTGTGTCATCTCTCATCTTGGCTGCCAGTTGCTTCCCACTCAGCTTCACTGGATGCAGGAAGCATGTGTCCAATATCAGATGATGGAGAATGACCACGGACAAGCTGTCCTTGCTGTTCATCGGTTGGAGCATACAGAGAAATGGGAGCAAATGATTTCAAACAGGCACACACACACCAACTTACACAAAAAGCTGTAAAGAGGATTAAGCTAAGTGGAAGGGGGGGTTCAACACTAATCCAATCATTTGTGACCAGTGTCTTATTCTCAGCGGAAACAGCAGTGAGGCCACTCACATTCATGCCTACTCTTCACATCATCACTTCTCTATGACACATGATAATTATACACCTGGAAAGGTGTATAATAAAAACGCTGCAGGGTGTGAGGAATATAGAGCATACTCACAGCAGCGTAGAGATGTTCTAATGTAGAGATTTGAGCTATCCATCAACTCAACTCACTTCTCTTCCATTTCTACACACATACATACACAACAGTGTTTCAGGAGTTCTCATTAAAGTAATGCATTCTGTGGCCCTTTAACATAATCTCACAACTGGATGTTTAAAGGTCTGAACATACTCTGCAGGCTCTGCGTTCGGGCTGTGCAAGTGCAATAATTTTATGCTAACTTTGGGACAGTACAAATACAAAGGTGTGGGCAGCTTTTGATAGCATTAGTGCTGTTGTTAGTGCTTTGGCTTTGCTGTTGAAAAAACAGAAGTCAAGGAGCATCAGCTCTGTGGTGTAGCTATGTGTTAAATAAAGAAGACTGTTCCACGCAGCTGTTGTTTGTGGTTTTCACCTGGGTTTTCTTTGCCCCGTTGGTTTGACCTAACTTTCAGCCAATGAGAATTCTATCAATGCATAATGTTATCACCAAAGGCCGTGTGATGATGGTCAACAAATGGTTACACCAATTTAAATATTAATTTTGTTACTTCCAGTGTTTCAGTCCTAAAATTTGCTGCCCAGCCAAATATAGAGGGCATTCTGATTTCAGACCCAATGAACATAGAGGCAGGCCCATATATACACATATAAACATAAAAAAACCTAGTAATAATGTACATTTGATAGTAAGTAGATACATTACCTAAATGCGAAAATTTTGCATACTAAAACAAAAACAAGTAGTAATACAACCACAGATTAACTTCACAAAGATTGCAAAACAACATTTTTACATAAAAAAAATGTCCCACTTACTAACTTCCAGCACATTATACTTAGCATTCGGGTTCAACATCTTTAAACTCAGGCTTTTGGTAGTAAATACACACCTGAATTTAACCCATTTGTACTAATCATAATTAACGTCTGGCACAGTGTTTCAGAACCGTCAAGAGGAAACTCTTCAGTTCCAGTTAAGTTCAATTTAGGGCGATTAAAAATTCAAACCAGCAGTGGGGACCAAGCTTTCTGTGGTTGAGCCATCAAAGCTCCCACTGAAGCAGGAGATATAGCTATGATGAACATTTGATGCAAGTAAAACTACTATGTGATCTTCCAAAAAGTCAGCTAAAAGGAAAATATGGACAGGTGAGGTTTATAACTGTATCTTGCATTGATAAGATACATATTTTAGATAATGAACCAAAGTGGTTTACTGTATAAGTTTTACTGCATATGCAGTGTACCCCTTTTAAAGGCTCTTAGTCTTTTTTTTTCTTTTCTAAATCATTTGTTTTTTCCTGTGTAATTGGGTACTATGGAAACAGCATTTCCTGCAACCTTGGTTAAGTCTCACAATGCTTTACTATGAACAATAAAAATCCCTAGGATTCCCTTGTTCCTTATTTATCCCTGAATATTTGATCATATAGAGAAATACTGTAAAAATGTGAATTCAATTCAATTGTGTGATATATTTTTAATTTTGCTCTGACTTTTCTCTGTGAACATGCTTTAAAGTTACAGCCAACATCTAAAAAATGAATAAAAAGCTACAACCTGTCACCAAAAACCAACACAGGAAGTTGGCAGAAGGTTTAATATCATATAGTCATGAAATATAATAGACATTAACAAAAATGGCCAAATCCATGTCATACTTCCCCCCAAAGTGAAGTTTAAACTCATTCACTGTATGTGAAAACTTGTGAGAATTTTCAGACAAGAAGGTAATGATGAGGAGAGCTGATGACTCCACGGTGGGAGGAGAAGAAAAAGGATAGAAGGGTAATGAGAAATAGAAAGTTACCTCCAGGGTGCCAAACAGTACTAAAATGCACTGAACTAAGTGAATATATAAGCATACCACTGACTAACATACTGCATATGACTTACAGAGAGAATAACTGGAACATCAGAGAAGTTCCTTCTCAACACCTCTCAGCACTAGTTAACCATTCTCCAAAAACCACCCTTCATCTTTCTCCCTCCAGGCCCCTGAAAGCGTTTGACCCTGTTAACATCATTACCAGAGAGAGACAGAGTCCGTGAGAGAGACAGAGACAGATTTTAGAATGTGGGGAAACTGGAGGGAGAAAGATAAGAGCAGGAAAAAGAATAGAGAGATTTTCATGTAGCCAACGTTAATATTCAGATATGATAATACAGTATAGTTTATGTCTATTTCCTAATATCTTTGCAGGTGCTTTATAAAGTCAGAATGCCTTTCTTTGTAATGCCTCATGGGTTTTAACCATTTTGATATAAGTGATTTTGTGTTTGTGCTAATGCTCAACTGGTGGGAGAAATGAGGTTTCAGACTAAAAATTCCTACATTGTCTTGGAAGAAGAAAGTGAGCTTGTCACTCTTTACACATGGCACTGGGTAATCATGTCATCCTAATGTAAACCATGTAATGGATTTATGTCAATCCCCACTCTTTTATCCCCATCGCTTGCTCACAGTATTTTGGCTCTTTGAGGGGCTCTAGACAGCATCAAACATTGCAATTCAGGCTGCATATTCACTTCTTTTTTCCAGTCCTTGTCTCTCCTGCAGCGATAATCACCATCTGCGTCAGAATGTATAAATCAGCGTAGCAGGCCTGTTATTAACAACCTCTGACCCCCTTTCTAGCTTCCGAATCTTCAACAAATCCCCATCCTGCCTGCCTAATTTATTAAATATAATCTTTTAGAGCTAAATATGGCAGACGCATTTCTTCTGAGCTGGTGAGACGGCTAAGTGATTTACAAGGGAAAACACTAGTTTCGAAAGCTCTGTCAGTCGAGAAACAGATGTGACAATGATTGTGACATGAAGAAATACTGAGAAAAAGAGAGACTAAATGCTGTGTCTCTTATTAGCGGCCAGTAAGACAGGCTGGCTGGTCACTCCAACAGCTGACAAACAGTCACAACAACTGCCTATTACGCCCACACAGATCTAATCAGACCACCGAGTACAAGATGTACAGGGAGTGAGGATAATAGTAATCATAGTGTATGTTGCCATTTCTTTGTATGTCTTTAAGACGCATTAGCAATGTCTATTCAATGATTATTAGATAAAGACAGTTACATGCAGGAGGATATTGACTGTGGGCGTTTTTGTAAGCCAAAGGAAAGAAGACTCCCCTTCATGCATTTAAAAGCCTTGGAAACCAGGAAACATAGTCAGAAGACATGACATGGACATAGATGCATAACACATTGATATCTTCTTCCTCCATCTCTAGCTAGAGAGAAAGCTGGAGCTCCCGTGTTATGAACTAGTAATGTAGCTGAAAAACTCGTGACCATAGAGTGCCTTTTTGGTGCCCTTGAGAAAACTCTGTAAACATGCTGTTAAAAACCCCAAGTCGGCAGCTGCTTTAACTTAATAGTCTGACTACTCATTGTAACTAAATCCACCTGTAAGCATCTCTTAAGCTCAGTAATCAACCTTTTATGTCCTCCATGGCAACATTTAATTTAAAAACAATGAGTTGTTCATAAAGGATTGTGTGTTGGACAGCCTCCCTGTGATGACAAGGCTTCAGGAAATTGACACTCAAAGTCAAAAGCTATTCTCACTGCAGATTAAATGAGCCAATGCATCTTATTTCCTGCATTTCCAGTCAATATGCTAAGCTAGCCAGCTAATTTATTTGGCCTTAAGCTTCTTTTCAGTTCATGGTACAGCTCAGCTCAGTTCTTCTGACGCTCTTTTTTTGTTTTGGTTTACCATTGGATGGTTCCAGGACCAATCAATTCTGGAAACTTCATAAAGGTAATCTGTCAACTGGAGATATGGTATATAAAATGTTAGAGTTAATAACTGTACTAACAGCAGTGCAATCATTATTATACTGATGTCTACATGCATTTCTGAAATGGTAGTGGATGGAGCAGCATTCGGGGAATTGTGGACTGTTGATATTTATGTATGCCTGACTAAAAAGACTGTTTAAAAATGGACCAGGGACTGGAATAATAGCCACATGCCTTGAGTGAGAAGACATTCTGTCATCATGAATCAATACGTTTCTTTTTCTTTGTTTTCTTTTTGTCTGTTTGTTTTGTTCTTTTAATTAAGCTGAGATGTTTGGGAACCAGGTCCTAGTTGCATGGTTTAAGGGAGTTCTGCAGTTGATTTAGACATGTTATGTTAATCTATGGTACAGTCAGACAAAAGCAGGGTTCCTCTGGTTGTTAGAACTATGAAAAAGTTTTGAAAAAAAATAGTACTCAATCCTTTTGTCTTTCTTTTTTCACTGTCATATTTGTTCAGACTCGAGTTAATACTTGAAATATTAAATGTAATCATTACAAGTATGTCGAAAATAACATCTTTGCTGCATAGCTGAACCCTGAATGCATCATTTGATTTGCTCACAACTAAGAGATTGTTTGCAAATCTATATGCTCCTATTACATATCAGTGTGCGTGGACAGTGAAGCATGATATTACCACAGTACAAATATAAAACAAGCAGGGTTTTTTTTTTCTCCGTGTCAGTTAATAAATGCAGTTATTATGCTCCAAAAAGAGTTTAACACTTCTGTACTCAAAGCTGCTTGCACTTGTTTCCATAGTACACAAAGACACATACACACGGTTTTTTACAGTTTCAGACAAGATGCTGACAGGTCTTTCAAAAAATATAAAAAAGACAAGTTACAGTTTCTCAGCTGAGTCGAGTCTAACTGCTAACAAGTTCATATTAAGTTGTACGTCCTCATCTTTGTCACTGAAAATCAAATAAAAATTTTCTGTCTGGACTGGGACTCCTGCTGTGAATCCCCACCTCTGCTCTCACAATGCTTACTACTCCTAATTTACGGCTCCCCTGGGCTACAACAGTCATGACCCCACCTGCGCTGTTGACATAACAGCTGGTCAGATGAGAATAGAAGGGGGGAGTTCTGCTTTCCTTTTTTTTTTTTTACTATTGCGAGTTGATTCATATTTTTTGACGGCACTGCATTTGCTGATTGCGTCAGCAGCACAGGGCAGATCATAACCTATCCTCCTCTACAGAACAGCTGCCTCTTCATCCTCCCTCCTACACCCTCTGCTGCTTCGCATTTCTGTTTGACCACGATGAAAGAGAACTTTTGAGTCGTTTTTTATTTGATTCCTCTGATACTTGTAAATAACATTGAATTTCCATCAATACTCACATTTGGTGATACTGGGAAAATGCTATTCCTCCCCCCATCTTAGAAAGCCACAGTTTATCAAATGCTACATGTTGCTTTACCACTTAGCCCACCAGCAAGAAGATGTGGTAAAGCAAACAAGCTTACTTTGGAACTTTGTTAGAGATTACTTGCATGACTCTGCTATTTAGCTTTACAGCACTGCAGCAAAAGTCAACTGGGACAGTCTGTGCAGAGCAGAGCTGAAACTCAGTTACTGCAATAAAGCCAAATATGGAACAGCTAGAGAAACATCGACATATAAATCTAATTAAAACCTAAAAGCATGTGTCAGGACAGCTCCTTACCAGCCATATTGTGAATGAATTATTCATAAAGAAAGAGAGAGAGCATGAGAAACGGTAGCTGGGTAGTCGTGTCCCTGTTGCCATTGCAGCCGCAGTGGAAAAAGACTATGGGGTTTGAAATCCCCACACTGACTGTATCACTCTTGGGTTATACAAACAGCCCTATTGGGAGCTTGGTAAATAGCCAGCAAGATGACAGATGCACACACTTATTGTAGGCTGTGATGGCTGTGATGAACTTGCAGCAGGAAAGTCTGTTCAACACAGACGTGTTAATGCGAGGAGTTAAAATTAACTGGGTTTTTTTCTATTTACAGTTAAAACCTGTGAGGAAAACCGAGATTAGGACAGCAGTGGAAGTCAGATCAGTCTTTTCATACTGTTAAAGCCCATAAACACACACACACACACACCTCTATCACATTAAGTGCCTCCAGCTATACCCCACCCAAAGTCCATTAACTCTATATGGACACCTGCTACCCCACTAACCTCATCCCCCCACAAGTCATAACCACCCTAACCCCCCTTTCCCAAACACACACATCCCCCACATCCTGTTGGGATGACAAAGCACTGCAGTCGCAACCCACTCCTGGACAAAACTGTCAACCACTCATAACGCAAAAAGAAAATATTACATGCAGTTAATGGTAACTTGTTGTAAAGGAAAGTGGGACTGTCATACCACTCAACTATCTCCAATCATCATCCATCTCAAGCTTATGTACAATTTGGCCTGACAGTTGTATCTACTGAATGTACAGTTGTTGTATGATTGGCAACTTGCTATCAGTCCCCACGTTTGCGCATTAAGCTGCAGATTGGGAAGAAAACTAATTAAGTATTAATTAGTCGTCTTCAAACAGACTTTTTCTGCTATTGTCAGTCATTTTGCTCTGGGGCTGTCAAAGACATGCGTGAGTAAATTCATGAATTTATGCATCGGCAATTAGACACACAAACACACACAAGCAGCCATATTGGTTTTGTGTGTAAAACAGCAAAGAAGAGTGTTAATAAAAAACTGCCACAAAGTAAACAGAGCAATTTTTTGTTTTGTTTTTTAAAAAAAATAAAGAATTTAAAAAGGGAAAATGATACTGAGGATGAAGGTGGACATGGAGTTAGGTGTGCCCATATATCATTGAACGTGAACGCAGAGCTGAGCATGTGTCACCGCATGTGGCAGTGGGGAGCGGTCGCCATAGCTACAGCGCTTGGTGTGCATGCCACCAGCGTGGGATCTGCTCGGGTGGAGGATCACGCAGGGAGACGGGAGGGTAGCTGCACAGAAAGACAGCAGCTCAGAGTACTGTAGGTGTTTGTGCATCTGTGTGGAGGAGTGAAGTGGAATTCTCATTCCAGCCCTGTCATCATGACTTCCCACACAGACACCCCCCCCCAAAAAAAAAAAGAGAAAAAAAAGTGGGGGAGGAGCAGACAAAAATCCCATGGGGGAAAGGGGGCTGCATTAGACTTTCACCTTTGTGAAGATGTTGTGCGTGAATAGCCAATGATAAAGGTGGCAGAGGCAAATAAACCCACTTCTTTACGGAAGTAGAAAATATCTGGTTTGGATCAGTTTCTAATTAGTGCTTTTTGAAGAAGAGGTGGGCTGGGCTTAGCATTGTTTTAAAAAGAGTGGGGGAGGGAGGTCAGAGGCTATTCACTAGAGGAGAAGGAGGAGGTGGTGGTAGCAGCTGGAGTGCAAGTGAGGAGAGGCAGAGATCCATGCAAATCAGCCCAAAAGCATAAACCGGTTTACAAACTGAATTGCTAGTGGGATGTTGCTGGCTTATCACAGAACAGATAAAACAGATGAGATAAAGTCTGAGCAAGATGTGCCATGGTGAGAAGTTCTATTGCAAAAGAGGCCTGACTGCTAACTAGAGGTGCTGGATAAAAGTCAAGTCAGACACAAAACAGAAGCTGCCTCTGCTCTGTCTCCAAGTCCGGCCACTTTCCCGAATCACTGTGGCAGGCAGGAAGTATTCCCTCAAGAACTTTGTTTCTCCTCAGTCAATCATCTGTGAAGTGGAGAAAGGCCACAGCTTGAATCTGAATCACAGAGGATGGTCGTCATTTAAAAAGCAGAAACTGCATGAGAAGACAAGCTGTGATCACTCATAGTGAACTCTAGTTTGTTTCCATTTATTGCTGTTCCACTAAAGTTCAGCCAGTCCCATCAAGAAAAGAAAAAACCTTGATCTCTTCTAAAAGCTCCACAGGAAGAAAAGTTGATAACTATCCTTTTACCTTGGATAAGAGACAGAAGATGTAATTTGATAACAGAAACCATTGTAGCTGTAGTACAACTAATAGTTGGGAGTGAATTTCTGCAGCTGACTGTGATGTCTGTAATACAAGGCAATTACTTCCCCTCTGGCTATTGGACACCAACTAGTATTTGCCTTTAGGTTTGCCTAAAGCAAGAAATTCCTTAAGCACAGAAGGACCACATCACTACAAATAACAGAAGCCTCATCCACTTATTTTGATCTATACATGAGTGGCATGAATGAGCATTGATATTGACAAATAAGACATTGACCTACAGCTGGCTTGTGACTATTATGACTTCCAACTTTTATCATTACTAAATGGGAAACTTAGTACTTTGTTGGTGGATGATATCTGAGCTGACAGTCTTGCTTCAGCCTCTCCATTGTTTTGCATTTTTTGTCAGTTGAGCCAACAATGTTATGATATTAAAAACAATGCCACAATAGGGATCTTGTCATGGGCATACACAAAGATGTGTTTCAAGTAAGCATTGTGTGCAACTGCAAAATATAGCAGGCATAGGAAATAACATAAGCAAAAACCAGAACAATTGCTCGACTGCAAAAGCCTGTTTTTCTCCCTAACAGGTCAAAGCAGGGTCTCTGATTCTGGTTACACCTGGCAAAAAATAACAAGTGACCAATCTTTGGTAAATCACATGCAAAAAATTTCCAGACCATATACAGAGAACAGCTACACCAACAGTGATAGAGTGAGCTACAGAGTTTAGCCACACTGTCTAGACAGCACTCTCTCTTGTGTCAGCTGAAGCTTAAAAACACAAGCAATGCATTCCCAGTACTCTGACAACTGATTCAAGGTACTCAGGAAGAGGATGCACTGGCTTGACCACACAAAGCTAAAAATCTGTGTAATTTTTGGGTGGGGAGCCTCCAGCTGTCACCCTTATTTGGGACAGAGGAGAGACTGGGTGTATCAGGGAGCGGCACTGCAAACTCTGAATCCTGAAAACACTTGAAATGCCTATGTCAACATGTACCACATTCAAGCCATTAAAAGGTCATATCATGACGTGCATTACGTCTATATTTGAATGCCACCTGTTTACAATCTCTATGCTAACAATGAAAATGATAGTGTCCATCCTGCCTCTCTCTAAACCTACGTAACACATCTTTACAGCACAGAATTGGTGCTGAGTAAATTCAAAGCCCGATTTCTCATTTCACTTTTAATTATAAACTTGCTTCACATTAAGAAATTCACACATCCTAATTAGTTTTTCTGATGTGAAAAATGAGATTGTTCAAACCATAAGCACTTCTAAGCCTTTGTGACATTTGTCACAGTGCAATATGAGCAATTAAATCCATACTTGAGTGACTTTAAGTGCCAACCTTCTTACACTGCAAAGTGAAAATGAACTTTTAACTACCTTCATGTTCTGTGATTGGACCAATTATGAAGGGCTGCCATCTTTACTCTGCTGATAAGCAGAGTTTGATAGTTACAGCCACTCAGAACTTTCTCTTTTCAATCGATATCACTGATATCTCATAAGCAAGGATGAAAAGCTAGGGCTTCAATGTCTTTTCACACTTGAAACTGGATCCTATCCCAGCGTTTTTAACGGATGAGAGGCAGGGTACACCCTGGACAGGTCACATGTGTGTATATATATATATATACACACACACACACAAACAACAGCTGGCACCAGGGGTATCTGAGATCTGTGTTTACAATATCAAACGATGACATCTTCATAACGGTGGTGTTGTGCAATATTTTATAAGAGAAGTTGAAACTTTATTTTTTTAAAGACAGTCAACTGGGGACTCCATTTGCCCCGTAACAGCCCTCATAGGATCACATAGGACTGGTTTAGGTACAAGTAACATAAAATTGCTATAAGTAAAGGTGTTGATTAAGCCTTTACCAAATTTATATTGACAAACACTGTCCACATGAATGTGGCTGTGTGCTCTAAGACTTGACTCCAACCAGCCCAAATCCAAAACCAAATTTGGCAATGTCTTGTCAGTGAGCAGTTTTATGTCATCCTTCATGCAGCATCACACTAGAGTATTTTGTCTGCCTGACTACACAAGCTGCATTAAATCAGACAAAATTGACACATTTTTGTAATCACAAAGTCTCTTCAACTCCCCAAAAAGTCATGGAATCAATTTACATATGATGGTCATCTGTTGTTGTCAGGGTGGTCTAACCATAAAATTCTGGTTTATTTCTGTCCTGGTACCACTGTTTATATTGACAGAGTGACAAATATATATGACACATCATTACAAATGCAAGAATACCTCCAGGCATCAGAAGGCTCATCTTGTCAGATGTAATCTTCCAGAGTTAAAAAATAAAAGTAAAGTTGCTCCAATGGCAGCTCCTCAGAATGTAGGTGACTGCTGGCTGCTCTCCTGTCAGCCAAGTAGTATATAGAAAGCATAGAGGCAGTTAACAGTTAAACTAGCCTGTCTCGCACATATTAGACTTTCAATTTAGTTATATAAACTGGGACTTTGGGTTAGCTCCCTGTTTCAAACATACTCTTACACACAAAAACACACTCAAACACCACACTAAAAGCGTGACATATCTCTCGCTCTCTGTCGAGGGAGAAGGAAGACATCCTGTTTGTAAAGCTAATAACCATTTGTTCCTTCAGGCGACTCTTTTTATATGCTTTATATCACAAACCCTTGTGCCACAAATAAACACACGCACGCTCACTTGCACCTGGCTTCAAATTCAGCAGCATAAATAACCTCAATATGAGATTTGCCTGCCAAAAAAATTGCACAAGTGGCACCTCTGGGTTTAACAATGACTGATACAGCCTTTGTGCAACACAGCTGTCATGCACCTTTATTTCATTTGGGTTTTTTTCAACAAAGAAATTCAAGCTCAAACATGTGTGCTGCCTGACACATGACAGATAAATCAGACAGCTGATCACACACACAACCAGACTTAAATACATCTCTCTCAACACAGATTCTTGTGCATGCAGGCTGGGGTGTTGCACACACAAATGATAAAGCATTCTCTACATCATTCAAACTATTACAGCCTAACTGAGCCAACTTTAGGACAAGTCATTTCAGAGCAATGTCCAGGGATGACAATATGGCTGCAAGTAAAAGTAGTTTTCTAATTTAAATTTAATTAAAACTAAATGGTGTCACTGATGCCGGCAGCTCTCAAACTGGAAGACAGACATAGAGGTATTGTAGATGAGTAGATAACAAGAGGAAATATACCATGAAATAGATATAATACATGTGAAGTGAAAACAAATCTGGGTTGTTGATACCATTTGTGCGGCCCAAATCCTTTCCTTTGGTTAAATTATTCAGCATGGCTACTTGTTTATTTGTTGCTTCTCTAATATTTATACGACTGGTAAAACTAAATTAATAATATAATAGTTATGTGGTTGGTGGCCTTCTGAGTGAAAAAGATTAATATAAGTCAGAGAAAATCTGCCACAAAAGCCTGACTGAACTACTTATTCCCAGGAAATGTGTTTACAATTAAGAGTAGTTATGCCATATATATTTATGTAACATTTCCCAGTTGGCAGGCTAATATCACCATTAATGTTGTCATAGTAAGAGTAAATATATGAAACCTGATATGCACATCAAAAATCACATTGAACTAAATCTTCTCGTTCCTAACACCTAAAATGTCCATCATCACCTCTGATTCCCACAGGTAAACAATTACACCACAAGGAAACTCTTTCTTATGCAGCGTTCACTGCAGATGAGATCGCCTACATCCCTCGCCTACAGCCTCATCCCTACAACAAGAGAAACAATATATTGCATTGGGAAAACTTGTTCCACAGACACGCCCGCCAATCCCCCTGGTGAAAGTGACTTGACATGCTAAAAGAGGACTTCAGGCAAGGCGCAGACTGATAATCCTCTTGGCTGAGTGGGGGCCTCCAGTGGGCCGACTTCCACTCCCACTCCCGCCCCTCCTCTGCCCCCCAGCAGCACTGACAGGCCACCCCATCCAGGAACAGAAAAGCCATCTGGTGTTTTGTTTGGGATGGCTCACATGCAGGGTGTACTGCAAGCTATGAGTATGTGTTGTCAAAATTCACTCCTGTGTGAATGTTAGTGTGTGTGTGTGTCAGGGGATGTGCACGCTTTGACTTGTGTTTGTCTGTAAAATCCAATATATCACAGGTAAGTGTGTGACAAAAGAACAAGGTGGCATCACCTCAAGGTCTGGCTGAGTAACAAAGGTTGGTTCACACCCACTGGGTGACTTCATATCCATCAGTGTAGTGGCAATGTGTGATCCAGGTGTCTTAATAGTACCTATATATTTAGATATTGTGCAGGTTATGATACATACCCATATGTGGCTCTATTAAAAACAACAGCAGGTTGTCTACTCGATCAGTTGAAGAACTGAAGAGGTCAGACAGTGTAGGGTTAATCTGTGCCTAAAGTCCCTATCACATTAACCTACTTCACCACACACACAAACACATACAGCTGTTCGGGCATCTGCTAGCAATGATCATCGATGACTTTGTCCACCTGACTCATGATGACTGCTGCTCTTCCCGCAATGATCCCTCTATCCGCGTCTCGCACAGGTGCCGTGACGGGAGCGGGGGGGAATGATTATGTGTCCCCTTAATCCTGTGGAAGAAAATTCACAGGACAGAAACAGCCTCAAAGCTTTTGTAGATGACTTACCAAGCAGCGCACAGGCGAGCAGAAGCGCACCGGTTGCCATTGTGTGTCCACCTCCGATACCCCCCCTCCCCTTGTAGATGAGGAGCGGATGTCTGCGAGGGTCTGGCAGTGTGGTCAGCAGCTAGTCTAGAATAAGAAAGGCGTATGAATTCCCTGGGGGGGTTGAGGGAGAGAAAAAAAAAAAAAAAAAGCTCCCGGTGGGTTGTCTCGAGAGTCAAATCCAGAGCCGATGGTTGTCTGGTGAGCGACTTTCCCTATGCCTCTGGTGACGCTTCCTCTCACCTTAACTGTCTGTCTTATCTGTTTTATCGATGACGACGTGTGCGTATGCCAAGCACCACCGCGACCCAACCCACCACTATCCGCTTACTAAGCATCCAGGACTGCGGAGGCGACCCCGCACGAAGACTCCTCAGGAAAAGTCCAGCGTGACTTGCGCGTATTTGGATACCTGATCAAACAAAAAAAAAAAAAAAGAGAGAGAGAGATAGAAAGAAAAAAGGGGAGGGGGAAAACCAAACGTGAAGCTCTTATAGATCCGAGAGATTTGAAGTTCGAAGTCGGGCTGGAATAAGTCCTGGCGAAAGGGCTTCCTCTTCTCTGAAAGGAGAGCAGAGCAAGCTGTGGCTTTTTCCACGGCAAATCCCGGAGACTGGGATCAATCTCCCACTATCTCTCCAAAGAAAGCCCATGGGCGGGCGTTCTAGATGAAACAGACAAAGCTTTGCGCTCTGACACAATACATCAGTTTTTAGCAATTAATACTCCCAACTGTAAACCTTCATTTCACTTCCAATAAGCTCGTGTATCTTAATAATTAAAGTGCCTTAACAAAACTGTTATAAGGTCAGAAACATCCGATCATGCGTCTGATGAAATTAAAACAAAAATGAAAGAACCGCTGTGATACGGTCCCAGAAAAACACGACCAAGCGTGCTCACTCTTCCAACGTTATTTCCTTGTTTCCTTCCCAGGACAAGCACTTTGGCTATTTGAAAACTTAACAGCGTGCAGTCTGCCCCCACCCACTCACAAAGACACGCCCCGGCCGCGTGGGGGCCTGAGGCCACATTTGCATGTCTGATTCAAATTCTGGGGCATGCCATTGATGGGCTGAATAGGTTAACCCAATTGGAGGTTAATTAAATCTGTAAAGCTTTAATTTTTTTCTGCAAAAGTCTGCATAATGTTAAGGTCTTCTTTTTATTATTTGACTTCTCATTAATGGGTTTTATTTGTCTTTTTCTCTTCACAAAAGTCACCTTCTGCATAATTTGCCCAGCAGTCTGTGTAATACAGACAAAAATTTTCAATCACTCCCTCCCCCCTTATTTCCTTTTCCCACACACATGCACACTCACGCTACTGGCAGTCAACATAATGAGGTGCCACTCTGTTTGAGAGCTGCAGGAAATATCACACCTTGCAGAGGTTCCAAGTTTCAAAGTCCACCCCCCTTTGATTTAGATTATGAGCAGCGAAGCAAGTTACTTTAGGCATAAGCATATATTTATTGGTTTTATGACTCTGCTGCATTATTAGCAGGCTCTTAAAATAGACAGGGTGAATGGGAGTTTGCAGGGAGGGAGAGTCACAATAATAATTCTTTGGTGTCTGAGGCTGTGAAAAGAGAGATGCTGTCTGAAATGGACAGAAAGACAGAATCCAAAAAGCTCTAACTTAGGGAAACTGAAAGCTCCCTTCTTTGTTGTACATAAATAAATCAGCAGATCTTTGCACGTGCATGCAAAAAGTAATTTCAAAGGACCCATCAGTATTATTCTTTATTTGCTGGAAATTGTAACCATTGCTTGAATTCCACACTTTTCTTTTTTCTGTTTGGAAGCAATAAAATGATTAGTTCTTAGATACACCTTATGGTGCCCTTGGACACATCATCAGTGATGTAACCTGGAATCACAGGGGGTTTCGGGTCTTTCAATAATCAGACCCGCTCCTCCAGGCGACCCAGCCAGGGCTGATCAGGCCCCAGCTTGTGTCCAGGTAGCACTACCCTACTTGCCACGCCTC
>JBAMHW010000014.1:14419323-14435017 GCA_037177495.1 Rhadinocentrus ornatus
CCCCGCGACCCCTACTGGGAATAAGCGGTACAGAAAATGGATGGATGGATGGATGGATATATGTAAATGAACATAGTGGAGTTAAATATTGAATTTGAACTCTCTACTACAACATAGTTTCCCTTTGATGATTTATAAAGTATTTTTTTTATTTTATTTAATGTTATTAATTTTAAACTACTTTATAACAACATTAAAACCACCAACTATATCGGAATCATGCGCAGGAAAAATCAGCATACTGGCATTCATATGGATCTTCCTTTAACACTTGTCACCTAACAGAAGATGTTTCCTGAGCAGTAACCCACTTCCATCCATCTGGCAGCAGCATTACCCCAGTTGGCTCCTCAAAAACAGCTTCTGTCACAGACCCTTGATTTTGTTACATGTCGCACCTTTAAATATTTTTTTCCAGTGCACACTGCTCAGAGCTGTCTTGGCCACATGAGGGAGACCTACTCAATGTTAGACCAGTTATAATTTTATAACTGATGAATGTATCCTTATTCTTCACAGTGTTATAGAAATTAATCTTTTACTTTCTTCAACACAAAGTTTATCTGACCATGGTAGCAACTTTTTAGGAAAATTACAAGCAAATCACATGTTACACTAAAAATATAAGATTATACGTCAGAAACTGTAAAGGAATTTTGTGAATCAGAACTTATTTTTTCTTCTTTATCCTTAGTTACCACGAGATAACTTAGATTTATCTGTGGCCCCTTTCTCAATTTACGCCACTGGAGAAAAATCTATAAGCAGATGGAGTTACAGGAATCATCCTAATTATTTTGCTAATGATCCACACATCCATGCCAACACAGGTGTTCACAGGCCAAAACGGCTGGCAATGACTTAGTTAAAGGAATGAAGGTTTTGCATTTCAAATATGGGAACAAAGGGAGTACAAGCATTACATCTTTTATAGCTGATAGTTCTGCGAAAGGCAAGTTGCGCCACAAATATGAGACTTATTCTCATAGTTATTATTAGGTCTATTCCACCCAGGTGTCAGCATGGTGGAGCGATGTATGACAGCTAAACTACAGGGAAGTTACTGCAGGAGTTTGAGATAAAACACATGCAGCTGCTGTGGGGTCTCATTTGTATCCATCTCCCTGAGTTGAGGTCTTCTGCAGATATGCCATCAGTCTTTCTGAGAAAAGGAAGGATCAAGAAATGTAGGGTAAATTTACTTAGCACCAGAAGAGGAAGTGATACGTATGTTCCTCACAGAACAGGAATAGGAAGTATGAAGAAGACAGGAAAACAACAAATCCTCGTCTCAAAGCAACACAACTGTCGTCAGCGTGAACCACAAAGGTCTGCTCCACTTTTCTTCACATGAGCAGGTGTTAGTGAAGCAGCCACCTGCTGTTCTACTGTGGAAAGTTGACTTTCTGAAGAACTTTTGGTGCAAAAGATGAGTGACTCACTGGAGAGGACAACAGATTGTCCCTTGCCGTCTTTCGGCAATGAGCCCAGTCTGAATGAGGAAAAGGGGAAAGCAGCAAGTTCACATGAGCTATGCTGGCAAGATGGAGGTCTACCGATGGAGCTGCAGAGAGGGATGGAGAGCCTGCGAGTGAACAAAGAACTGACCGATGTGACCCTCTGTGTTCAGGGACATGACTTTCTTTGCCACAGAGCTGTTCTCGCTGCAGCCAGTCAGTATTTCAGGTAAAAGTAATTCTAACGTTGTGTAGCTAAGGTGGGGTGAAATTGTTTGTTTTATTGACTTCATACATTTCTGCACAGGGCAATGTTTTGCAGTGGTCTCAAGGAGAGTCATGAGGACAGTGTGGAAATAAAAGGGCTGGACAGCGGGACAATGAGCTCTCTCCTGGACTATACGTACACCAGCCGAGCCCTCCTCACACACACAAATGTCCAGAGAATACTCGAGGCAGCAAGTCAGTTTCAGGTAAAGCTGTTGTCAACCTTTAACTTCAAGCATCAAAATTTCATTGGTCCAAAACTTATGAAATTTTAGAAATAATTATTTGGACTGTAATTAAGAGAGGAGCCAAGATTTCTCTTTTTTTTTGTTTGATATTTGTGTGTCTTGTATGTGAAGTCTTTTGATTACTTATGGAGCTTTTATTCTGGTTTAATTAACACGAGATTTGTAACTCATTTCCATTCTTTCTGCTCGTTAAAGGCCTTGAAATTTTACAGGGGAAAATGTGTAAAGCTTTAACTCAGCAGCAATTGTTAGTGTACTTTATATTCATAATAGCAGAATAAATTAATCGTTAGTTAGCACATATACTGCATGAAAATAAGAATATTGTCCTGTTTGATTCTCTTCTAAAGAAACAAAGATGAGACTCCAAAAACACACTAACTCATAGTTCAGTCAACATTAGGTCCATTATATTTACCTTCTGAAAGACTTACTTTTTAATAGAAATTAAATTAAAATCTTTCAATCATTTTTTACTTTCACAGCAGGCAATTTTCTCTCTGTTTTGTGGAACAGACGTCTCATTGAGTAAGAAATCAGCTGCTTTAAGGGGGAAGTGAAAGTTGGCCAGTTGTTTACAGTTTGGATCAGTTTTCCATACAGGCTTAAATTAACTACACAGCTGTGCCACACAGCAGAGGAGGCAGGTGTTTGTGTTTTTGTGTTTCTTTTTTTGCAAGAAAAGCTGTGTGATTTTAAATATAAATTTCTGGAGCATTCTGACTGGTCTTTTCACGGGATGTTTTAGAGCCATGACTCACTATAACCAAGAATTGAGGTTAAAATTATAACCAGATAAGGTCTAGGATCCATGATACCCTGTAATATCCATATATTTACACAGAATATAAAAAGAAGGACTGAGGCAAAGTGTAAAACTGTCCTGTAATCTGATCAGTTCACGCCTAAAGTTTATTGTTGAATTTAAGCCAACATCCTCAGGGCAAAAGAGGAGTTTGTTATCACCAAACAGTTAATAACACAGCATCTGTGATAGTTTGTTGTTACCTCTCACATGCGTGGATCGTTTTCACATCAGATAAGTAATCCTGGATTAATACTGAACAACTGATGCAGGTTTTAGGGCAACATATGCTGCAGCTAAATCTTTTGGAAATGGGAAAAAAGGGAAAAAAGCTTATTTTACTTCGAAACTACATAAAATCGTATTGCTTCAGGTCCCAAACACCGAGTGCAGCACAGAGGTAAACATTCCCCTCATCGTAACCTTTCTAAGTTTATTACTGGGATTAAATGCAAAACCTGCTAAATGAGCCGTTTGTTTTTTTTTTTATCTAAAACAAAAAAGTTTTGTTTGCTTTTGTTTTGTTTTGAATATAGCATGAAATTAGGTCGTAGATCTAATAAGTCAGAATTGTTCATATATTTTACTCTTTCATTGAACAGACCATCTGGCAGTAAAAATGACTGAACTGTATGTCGGATCTGTTGTGTGTCATTTCCTTTGTAAAAAGTGTGGAAAATCTTACATCTTATACCGCCTTCTATGACATCATATCGTTTTAAAGCTGATATTTCCTCTCTTGGGGCTGATGATAAGAATAAGGAGATTTTCTGTATTCATGAATACTACCTTTCATCTAAACTTAGCAGAAATATAAGGAAATTTGTGTTTGGTCAATTATTTCTCCCCTTTACTTATACAAACTGGTGTTGTATTATACATACTGTTATAAGAAAGACTGATTCAGTCGCCTTTATAACAAGGTTTAACTTGTTAGGACTGTGCTTCTGCAGAATGAGCAACACTGCTAAATGTGAGGGTAGCGCCCCCCAAAATTTGTCAAAATCCTGCTGCAATATTTTCTATTTGGCATTTACTCTTATTTTGAGGCGCTTGGTGGATTAGATAATAGCATTCTCCATATTGGCCATTTTTACACTTTATTAATTTTATACTGCCAGGGGCCTCAGTGGTGTGTGGAGCATCCAAGCTGATCCCACAAGTGTTAAATTGGAATGAAGTCTAGATTCACAGCAGGTCGTTCCATTCTTTCTACTCTCAAAATCTGGAGGTACTCTATGATGATCCGTCTTCTGTGAGGAGAGTGTTGTCACCCTGCAGGATGGAGTTAGGTCCTAGATTCTGGAGAAATGGTGTCACCACTGGCTTCAGTCTCATTCCAAATGTCTATCAATTAGGAACCAGTCATCTGTGATTGGCACAAATCTGGGAGCTCTTGAATCTCAAAACAAGAACGAACACCAACAGGAAAATATTGCAGGGGATTTTGTCACATTTTTAGGGGGCATTACCCACACGTTTAGCTGTGTTACTCATGTCACAGAGACATGATTGTCACAAGTTACACCTTAATGTAAACGAGACTGATCAGGTTTTTTAGCAATGTAAAATACAACACCAGCTGGTATTATTAATGGGGACAATAATCAATCAAACACAAACTTCTTTCTTTTTATGTTGAGTTTATAAAGCTTAAAAGATAAGCTAATGATGTTTTTTAGGTAAAGAACTTGATAGGTTCAATGGCTTTAGACTGCATCTGGGGTAGGCTCATGTAAGCTTTTTTGCTTCAGCCTAATAAACTTCTCAAAAAAACTAAACTTTCCAAACTTCTTTGGAAACAAGAACAACATTTTTTTAAAGTAAAAAATAATTCACTTACACAACTTTTTTTTTCTTCTTAGTTCCTGCGTGTGGTGGATGCATGTGCTGAATTTCTGAGCAAGTCTATGCATTTAGAGAGCTGTATTGGGATCCTAAACCTGGCTGACAATCATGCCCTGCCAGCTCTGCGATCCAGAGCTCAGGACTACATCACCTCTCAGTTCTCTCAGGTGGTCCAGCTGCAGGACTTCCTGGAGCTGCCAGCAGAGTCTCTCGAAACTATCTTACAAAGAGATGACCTCAATGTTAAGTTTGAGGAGTGTGTTTTTGAAGCGCTAATGGGCTGGGTAAGAGCCCGGCAGGAGGAACGCCATCCATTACTGGCAAGGTTGCTTTCACACGTCAGACTACCTTTGTTGGAGCCGGCATACTTTGTGGAAAAGGTGGAATCAGATGAGCTGATTCGTCGCTGCAGTGAGGCTTTTCCTTTGTTGCAAGAGACCCGCACTTATCACCTTTCTGGTAGGGAGGTCAGTATGCAGGAAAGATCTGCTTATAACCATCAATCTTCATTATTAACTTGTGTTTTACTGTTGTTATTGTTGATTAAAAACACGTATGTTTCCATTAACTTGTTTTTCTAGGTGGTCTCAGAACGAACCAAACCACGTGTGCAGCAATTTCTATCAGAGGTCTTCCTGATCATTGGAGGCTGCACTAAAGATGAACGCTTTATTTCTACTGTTACCTGCTTGGACCCTCTCAGACGCAGTCGGCTGGAGGTCGCCAGACTGCCAATGACAGAGCTGGAGGACGAGACCCAAAACAAAAAATGGGTGGAGTTTGCTTGTATCACCTTCCAAAATGAAGTGTACATATCTGGTAAGAGAATAAATTCAAGCCTTCATAAAGAGGTTTCTAACACGTGAAGTTGACCTTTTACAGTGCAGATGAAAGTGAAAATAGTTCTGAAGATTACACATATGCCAGGTTACAGTTTCTATATGTTCTCCCACTGAAAAGTCATTCTTATTGCATTAAGATTATGAAGACACCATTATGTCTTGGGTTGTTATTCATATTTATAAGCATTACTCGCACTCAAATGTCATATTTAAATTGTTAAATTAAGAATATAGAGCTGAGCACAACAACAGGAGGATGTGACATTGTCTGCACTAACAGTTACTGTGGTTTTAGGTGTTTTCCATGTCAGGAACTGACGCTTTCAGCTCTAGTTGATTTATCTGCTCAGGACTACGCACACTGCAGAAGTTGAGACTAGGTCATGGGATTTTACATCCTTAATCACAATGATAGCTCTGTGGCCCTGAACAGAGCACCAGTACAGTCATTATTAAACACTTTGTGACACATCAGCGTTTATGGCTAAACTCATTTGTACAGAAGGTGACTTTTTTTTCTTTTTCTTTTTCTTTATGATAATGTTGCTGTAGGAGGTAAAGAGACACAACATGATGTTTGGAAATATAATGGTGCCCTGGACAAGTGGATCAAAATTGAGCCCCTGTCAACTGGGCGGTGGAGACACAAAATGGCGGTGCATGGGGGGAAGGTGTACGTGCTGGGTGGATTTGATGGAGTCCAGAGACTCGCTAGCGTAGAGGCCTATGATTCCTTTCACAATCGCTGGACACAAGTAATTCTATGTTAAAAAATATTCTTCCAACTGGCCATATTTTTATTTAATGCAATTTTATGTTTGTGAGAGAAGAAATATTTTTAAATTATTTTCTCACATGCATCCTTCATTCCATTCGTTACTGCAGGTGACACCTCTTGCAATAGGTGTGAGCTCCTTTGCTGCAGCAAGCTTTGACAAATGGATCTATGTGATTGGTGGTGGACCTAATGGCAAACTTGCCACTGATAAAGTTCAGTGCTGGCAACCAGGGACAGACAGCTGGGAACTACGGGCGCCCATTCCCAATGAAACTAAATGCACTAGCGCTGTCACCTTCAAGAACTGCATTTATGTAGTAGGTAAGTTGGATGAGGTGAAAAGTTTTCAAATTATTGTGATATTGATGCCAGAAATTCCACTGGAAAATGAGTCTAATATTAACCCACTAATGCCTGGTGTCACAAATTTGCAAAAACAAACAAAAAAAAAACAACACTTGTTTGTTTTTGTAATTTTTAGTTTTATCTAACTGATTTGTTTTATTTATTTATTTGCTTCTGTTTACTCTAATTTATTTATTTGATTATAACAGATTAACTAGCAACAGGACAGTAAGGACTGGAATAAAAATATGAAGGTGGTTGTTTCACTGCTTTGTGAAAGACTGTGGGTAAATAGTTAATCAATTTAAGGATAATATTTCTTATAATATAGTAAATAAATATTCAATAATAATAATAAATAGTCCATATTTAACTTTTATTATACTATATAAATCTGTGTATGCAAGTAGTGAGGCACAAAAACAAACAAAAAAAAATGGTGCTGGATATCAGATTTTTCAGATGACTCCACAGCAGGATAGAACAGAATCTGTTTGAGTTTGTTGCTGCATCAACAAATGCCAGTTACTATGCAAATAAGTTGATAAATACATTCATTTAAAAAAAAAGGGGAAGGCGGGCATACTTTGAATGGTTGAACTGCAATTACTGTTTAAAGGCTAAAAATAGAAAACTTTCAAATTATTGCAGCTGCTATCCTCAGTTCCCATTTCTATTTGTGTGCTTGTAAAAGAAGAGATGATGCAGCAGAATGGTGAACATGCTCCCAGCTTTTCTGAAAGATTCAAAAGAAATTATAATTTCTTAGTCTTAAAATGTGTCTATAATGTCTAAAAATGTTATTATAATTTCAATAAATGTAGGGTTTGAAGCTGACACAGTGTACTAAAGCATATACTACTGAAATGTGCATTTACCTGTTTGCACCATGCAAGCAAAACTATATAAGGTCTTCCAAGGTTTTGTAGACACTAACTTATGTAATGATTGACAGTATTAGATAAATGAGCCAAAGTAATTTGTGCTATTGAATAATCTATTTAATCCCAGTTGATCTATTTCTGGTAGATTGAGTGCAAATGGATGCCAGTATCATAAACTGATAAGGCCACTGTCAAATCTTTGTGGTTGCAGGTGGTGCCATGCATGCCATGTATTGTTATTCCCCTCAGTCCGACTCCTGGTCCCTTGTGACCCGCCTGGGGGAGAGAGCAAGTTGCGCCATCGCAGCTTGCAACAACAAACTTTTCATCACAGGGGGAAGGGATAACAAGAACCAAGTCATCTCCACAGTGATGTGCTGGGACGTTGCTAGAGGGGTGTTGACAGAAGAGTGTGTTTTGCTGATGGGAGTGTCACATCATGGCAGTGTAACACTCATGAAGTCCTATACACATATACAGAGAATAACACCTCAACCATAGGGCCACTGACGCAGGCCTCTGTGAACTTTTATTTTTCTGGTGGTGAAATGATGTGGAACAATTGCATTATTAAAATAATTTCATTTTGAGATGCCACTAAGCAAGAAGTCAGTCACTAAGTTTATACTAATGTAAAAAAAATAAATGGTTGAAAAGTGTCCTTTTTTAATAAGCTTCTTTTTTTTCTTTTTTTAATCAAATCAGTTTGAAATCCCAGAACATTAGTTTACTATTAAAATCATGTCAGCAACAATGCTTATTCACCCCTAAAGTTCTGTTTAATGTTTAAATATTAATATGCAGGCATAATAGATTGCATTTTTATTATAACTCAAATGATTATTCAACTGGCCTTTACTGCTCCGTACTGTAATCATAACCCCTCATA
This sequence comes from Rhadinocentrus ornatus, assembly GCA_037177495.1. Lineage (NCBI taxonomy): Eukaryota > Metazoa > Chordata > Actinopteri > Atheriniformes > Melanotaeniidae > Rhadinocentrus > Rhadinocentrus ornatus. Next base: position 14,427,687 of record JBAMHW010000014.1, read on the forward strand.
AACCACATTATATCAGAATGGGGCTCAAAGAATTAACATTTGAATGGAGTCAATGTAAATGAAACTTAATGTAAGTGAAACTTAGCGAACGCTGCCATCCAGTGGTGAAAGCTGGTATTGTTGTAGTCTAATCAAAGAACTATTGTTTAATATTAAATGTCTTTTTAAAACTAAATTTAAAACGTTTAATTTAAAATAATAAATAAACAAACAAACAAGCAACCAAAAGTATTGGTTTATCAGACAGCTGCAGTTGACTTTCTATCTTCTGTGTGTCAACCGAAACTAAACCTGTGGGACAAGTTAGTCAGAACCTGTATAGCCAGGTGTGTTTCCGGTAAGTATTTCCAAACTAAATATCGACCTTATGAGACAAGTGTGGATAGTCTTTAAAATCACAATCAAGCTATAGTGAACTTTGATGCAATATGCTAGAACTAACTCCCCTTAACTAACTTCTTGTAGAATAGGAAAAATGAAAGGGGGAAATTTAAAAAAAAGAAAAAGATTAAGCCTGAAATATATATTTTATATCTTCTGTTTTTTATTATAATTATTTTTTTTTTTTTAATCAAATCTTTTAAGGCCTATTTTAAAAAATCATTTCAAGGAAGCTCATTACTTGTAAGTTCTGTTATTTTTTAACCTAAATATATTTAAATGTTTCCAAGTCAAACTTAGTTTAATGCTACTGGAGTTTTCACCGGAAACTCAGACACCTGTTGATCCACCTGCAAACTTTTTCACTCCGTGTCTTTGCTGTTTACCTCAAACGCAGAGTGGTCTGTCGGGATTTTAACTTAGTCAGTGTCACCCATTGTCGATAATTCAGTTTTGGGCCAGTCCTGACATGTTAAAGGAAAAATGGTTCGGCTTTGTCCGTAGTCGTTTTACTCGGTAATACTACAGAAGTAAACCTGAAGCGACACCGGAACAACACCTGCAATACTTTTTTTTTTTTTCTTTCTTTCTTTTTTCCCCCATAATGAACTTTAGATATATCTTCGGCTACTGTATCCTAACCTCTTGTCTTGGTGAGTTTTTAAGTGTGTGACTCTTGACTTGAAATAAGATTTGATTTTGATTAGGGGCATGAACACGACTAACCAGAGGACGAGCAAACCTCAGTTTTTTTTTGTAGGTAGGGTCACCGGACCTGACTGACTACTTCTTACTGTAGTTCTGTTAGTGATAGTTAATCTTTTTCCACAATGTGTTTGTGTTAGCGTTGACCCAATTTTTCATGAACCCTGTGGTAGTCGGACGTTGAAAGTGTTTTCTACAGAAAGGAAAAGTACAGAAATACTAATCAAATAACATCGAATGAACTTGATAATTGTTTTTCTTTCTTCTCTTTACAACGGAACAAAATACTCTTACAATTATGTTTAAGCTAAGCTTAGTTATTCTCTTAAATTATTAATAGGCTCTTAGATTTTTGTATGGAGAATTTTTCCTTGAAGTGTCATCTGCATATTTTGGTCTTAATCAGTTTTTGGTCTTTTTTTAAATTTATAATTTTTTTTTTTTTTTTTTTACCTGTGGTATGTTCATCTTGAAATAGAATATATTGGATTGTATATGTGGCCAACAGGTGAAAAAAAAAATTGGCCTCTTTGATCTTTCCCCTTAATCCACTGGTATCAAATAGACGACCTCTGACCTCTCCCAGAGGTTTCTGTAATCTCATTAAGTTTATTTAAGGTGTTTATTCAACATGTATCCTGAAACAGTTTTTAACCAAAAATTATGCTCTGACATACTTAATTGCATGTTGTGAGTAATGTTCATTATTCTAGATTATTATATAGTTGGAGCTGCAATCAGTGCTTGTGCAGGTAGATTCAGTCCGTTTAAATAAAACTTTATGGCTTTGCACAACCTGATATAAAGCTTTATGTCAGTGTTGCAAAGTGCAATGGTAATTACAACAATTTGGCATATAACTGTCCTGCAGGTGTTGATGTCTGCTTAACTAACAATTTGTTTTCTTTCTAATTATAACACAACTGTAATTTGCTTTCTGCCATTTTTAGGCTCAGCCTCTTCTTGCCTAAACCTACAATACAAACTGCTTTTGATTGCTCGCTAAGTTAACTGTACTTTTCTTTCACTTTCTTTTTTAGCTTACTGAGGAGTGCCGGACAATAATGACAAATGCTTGGAATGGTTCTATTTGTGGTCTGGTCTCTTTTAAAGAACTGGTAGAAATTCTCACAAATAGAAACTAAAGCAAGAAAATATGCTCATAAATTTAGCTGATCAATAGAATATTTGCACGTTATTTTGCTTTTTGACAAGTGTAGTGTCTATTGTCACTGACATGTATGTAAAATTTATATAGACTATGAAAACAGGGTCTATAACAAATTTATTCACATACCTAAAGCCTTTCAAATATTTTCCTAGAGTCATTTAACATATTTTAGGTGCTAATACTAAATTTATAATGCTGATACTTTAAAAATGTCAAAAATGGCCAGAAGTTTACACCAACTTAGTGTCATTCGCTTAAATGAGATTCCTTACTGTTTTATCGGATTGGAAGTGAATATTCAAACCCCCCCCCCCCCTCTCTGGGCAAGCAAACTGGGGCTTAATACTTGCTGGATCAGTTATGGACACAGAGCAGCATCAGGTGTGAGCAAGATAGAGGAGCAGAAATGGTTTGAGGTAGTTGGACTACAGGCTGAACTTTGACCAAAACTCAAATTCCAAAAGAAGCTGTCTTTTTCTTGAAAATGCTTTCTTCAAGCAGTGATCCAGGACAAGGTTTCTTACATCTGAGTGACTTCTCCACTGCCTTTTTTACACAGGCAGTGGAGCAGTGAAAGTCCCCTTTCAGAAGGGACTTTATAAAAATCTGCTCCTGCCCTCACCTTACTTAAATTATCCTCAAAGCTTGTAGAGTCTTTGCAGTCAAGCAAGGCAGCAAATGTTTTTGTGCAGGTTGATTTTTAGCAGATCACTGCTCATTTAGTAACTTTAAAAGGCCAAATATGTTATGATGACATCATTTAACACTAAAACAAGTATGAAGAATTGTAGAAACCTCATTTTCTCAGTTGTAGTTACTTAAGTATTGTAATTGCTTTTTCTTTAGATAAAGACTAAACTTTTCTTTGAATATTCAGTTTTTAGTTGAATGCTGCCTGTTGTTGCTATATTAATGTTTATTTAGTGTAAAAAAAATGTTGTTTCTCGTGTTTTTACACTTCTCTGTTCTGTGTCTAGTTGCTGGAGAGTCTCTAATCTATGGACTCCAGGGGCAAGGTGTCGAGTTGAAAACAAACATCAAATCTCCCCCTGATGAAATTCTGTGGAAGCACAATGGGAACAAAGTTTTAGAGTTTAATGGCAATGAGGAGACACCTTATGGCTCATTTAAAAACAGGGTTACTCTTGACTGGCATTCTGCAGACCTGACAATTGAAGGTCTCACATTTGAAGACAGTGGAGACTATGAATTGGATGTGTTCACAAAGAAAGTTTTGGATCGAACAATTTATAAAGTGCAAGTCATTGGTGAGTTTTTCTTATGTATATTATTTAATAGTCAGTATTTTATTATATGAAATGAAAACTAAGCTTTTCTTAGTTTGACTTCTTGTAAGTTTATTGTTATGTTTTGTATCCGCCAAACCAAGCACTGCACAGCAGTAGTAGTACATAAGAATATCGGGCCCATTGAAAGGCTTGTAAAGATGGAGGGAAAACAAGTCCAGCATATTACTGAAAAATCTGCAGACATGCAGGAGATATATTTCCCATTCCAGTTTTTCTTTTTTTTTTTTTTTTTTTTAAATTAAGTGTTTTGGCTACAAACAATGAGAGGAAATTACAGTGGTTGGCTGTGCAAGGCTCATAAAAACCTTTCCAGCATTTAGTGCAGTTATGTTGCAAAGATGCCCACTACCCTGCCCATGACTCACTCACATAATAACTAAAAGTGTGGGACAATGGGTAAGTCTTCAATACAAACTACTTTGTTTCACTTATTTTTGAAGAAATGTAATCATGTAGAACTTATCTTGACTGATCAAGAACTTATCACTGATTGTAGGCTAAATAAGCATGAATATGTTGTACACTGAAAGATATATAACCTCTGAATGAAATTCTACATCTGAAAAAAAAGTGTATTTCAGAATAAATGATCCCCTGTGGTTCACCAGTGCAGAAGAGTCTTGAAACTGCAGTGCATCTAATGGTATAGACAAAAAAAAAGGTCAAATTCTAATCAGATCAATGGAAAAATGACCCTGCTTTTTACTTTGAATGCATGATGTTCACATAATAAAGCAGTTGGTCAAAATGTATATATCAGAACTTCTGCAAATCATTGACTCAAGTAACTTTGGTTAGGTACATTACTTTAAAACAGTTTATCATATTATAATTACAGTTTTTGAAAACATACATTGAAATGAGTATCTGAATGCAAGTAAAAATGTGCAAAAAAATACCCTGTCCTAAGGAACCTGTGTGCTTTTTGCTTCATTCAATTCATCAAATAGTTTATTAGTTTCCTTGAAATCACCCCCAACTGGACCAACTGGACTAAGTTAAAGTGCATGTGACAAAGTTAAGGCTACAACAAGCTGGAATAACAGTAAACATATAAATCTGTATTTTTCTTGTTGAAGACAGACACATCTTGTTATTTATGTAGTTTTGCGAGGTTAGAAGTAAAGCACCTCAATCTTTCTACCATAGCTCCTAACAGATTATTATTATAATATTAAAACCTAGTTTATATCTTAATACATCAGCTATTATCAATCTCTGATTCATATCAGAAAGAGACTTTGATCTTAAGAAATGATTGACCCTTTGGTTAAATGTCTGATGATATTTTACCCTTACATTTAGTACCAAAGTTGATATAACTAAAAGATCACATTATGATTAAAATAATAGAAAAGTTAAAATACAAATGCATACTGCTAATAACATACAGTAAACACAGTAAATACAGTTTTGTTCTAATTCTTTCCGCCTTTTGACATGATGTTTAAGTTGGTTTTAATTATTCAACTTTTTTATAATTTTATTTTATTTCTTTATTTTTTCATTTATTAAAAAAAATATATTATTGTACCTCTATATTCAATTCTATTTTTATAATACTTATCCCCTTTTCCTGTAGTGGTATTGGTGTTTAAACACATTTGTTTTTAGTTGTATTTGTAAAATTGTTTTGCATGTAATTTACATTTTAGTATTGAATTCACCTGTTTGCATTTATGTCTTAATTTAGACAAAGTAGCCAAGCCTAACGTTACCTGTGAGATGCAGAAAGATGACGGCTCAGATGAATCTGGAAAGCAGGCCACACTGACGTGCTCTGTAGAATCCAAACACTTTCAGTCTTTAATGACGTTTGAATGGAGCTCAAAAGGAATTGTGCACCGTGGCCAAAATTTGACGATATCTGTTGGAGATGGGCATGAGAGTGAAGAGCACACATGTACTGTGAGCAACCCACTCACTAAAGCAACCACTGTGTTCACTACTAAGGAGTGCAACCTTGGTAAGATTGTGTGGACATCAGATTTACTCTGTAATGGGAAATTTTACACAAATTTTCTTTTTTTTAACTTATATCATTGACCAAGTGTAAAAAAAAAAAAAACTTAAGAGAATTTATTTGTAATCAGTGTATCTTGTGCTCTTTAAAACAATTTTTAAAATAGATGTTTTAAAATAGATGCTTTTTTTGGCTGCAGTTCCTATGATAACGATATATAAAATGTCCTTTGAGAGAAAAAGCAATAAAATGTTCATGTGTTTTTGGATGATTGTTTGACTTTTTTTTTTTTTATATACTTTTATTTTTCTGTTTCTTTCAAGTTAAGGAGAGCTCAACTACGCTGATTGTCATCATTTGTGTTTTATGTCTAACACTTCTGGTGGTAGCCGCACTCTACATCTTACACCGTAAAGGTACTGATACACACACAAAAAAAAAGAAATCCAGCTTTGCTAATTCTTTGAAGACCCTTAACCCATTAGTAATAAAATGTTAAGAACAGGACACTTATATGATTTTTTTTATCAAGGACTGAGGATATGTAGTTACTGATGTCCATGTATTCTGGCCATTGTTAGTAACACTTGATAGAATAATGAGGTCTCTTTAGTGAGAAGTTATTATTTATGTCCCATAAATACCTAAAGATTTATATAAAGCTATTTACGCAGTATTAATAAACAAATTACTACTGTTACTGTAAATTTTAATTTTGACTATCTACAATATATAAACTAAATGATGATGTTTCTCTCATTTCCAGGTTGCTTTTCAACAGCACGGAAAGCTGATGTGGAGAATCAGCCCCGTCATGGTATGTTTAAAAAAAAAAAATATGATGCTGTATTTTTCTCTGAAGTCTGATTGCAGGTAACAGATTAGAAGTACTTAGTTTATTGATGATTAGATTTCTGATTAAATAAATGAGAAAGGGAGAGAAAAGTCATTGGAAATCCCCAGGAGACAAACCAAAACCTGAAAACGGTTAAATCATTAAAATCATTTTAACAGTTTAACACTGTATATTTGGAGAGAAAAATCTGACATTTTTTTTAACTCAATAAATATTTTTCAGTCTATAATCAGATTTTTGTAACCGCCTGGTATTAAACAACTGATTGTGTCAATATTGTTCAGATGGAGAACAAGTAATTAATAAATATTCACGAGAAAATTTGAAATATATTTAATCAAATATGATCTTATATTATCTATAATAACTTTAGACTTGATTATAAACTTTGTTATATCGTGTTTCAGATGATGGAGTCCGTCGAGAGGAGGACAAGTTTCTCATAGAAAGAGCACCAACGATGCCCTCTCATCAGAAACTTGCCCATTTACACCACAGGAATAAAGAGGATGAGGATGACTACCTAAAGTTAGAGGAGCACCCTATAGACGGTAAAGTCCCAGTGAGGCGATCCCTGATTCCATAAGTTTTACTTAAACTGTTCAGAGTTACATAATTTACTTATAACTAAAATGTGAGTTTGAAAATGAATAATAAAGAAATAGCTAAATAATAGTAATATAGCAGCCTATATAAAGTAATTTTTTTTTCTGTGGGCGTCTTAAACGCAGCAAAGGATATAAAAAAAAATGATGACTTGATTTAAGTTAAAGAATCAACACGTCTGAAATAAAAAATTCTGATTGTACGAGTCGTTTAATTGCTGCATTTTTATTCTACTTTACTTTTTCCCACAGATCATGATGTGATGCCACAAAAAGGTCACTTTAACAACACTGGTATTTATAAATATTAATATTTTCTGTAAACCATGCTGCAGATTGA
>JBAMHW010000014.1:14435117-14456523 GCA_037177495.1 Rhadinocentrus ornatus
ATGGGACGTGCCCCTGCAGTCTAAGCCTATAGCAGCATAACTAAAGGGATGGCTGAACCACCCTTAACTGGAAGATTCGTCAAAAAGGGACTTTTTAAGCCAAATCTTAAATCCTGATTATATTAATTAATCTTGTATTAATATCTATGTTGACATGTTCAACTTTCCAGAAGTGTTCAAGTAACAGTCTGAAAATATGAAGAAAACATGAAATCCCATTTCTAAAGCCATTGGTTGATGGAATATTACTACATTTATGTGGTTTCATGAATAAAGTTAGTTAATTTACATTATTATTAACAGTAAATAAGATTCTGAGTAGATTGTTTGATTTACTACAACAAAGATCCCTTCAGTATGGCTTTGTCTCTGACAGCATGATTAATGTTTTTGTGTGTTTCAGGAAAAGACGAGGACAGTGAAACTTCATCTCCTCCCCCTGTAGCTCCAAAATCACATCCTGTTTTAGATCTTTCTGTAAATGACCAAGAACCTGCTGATGACGAGGACATCAAGGAGGCTACAGAGAAAGACGACTCTGAGAAGACAAATGATGCTTTATCAGGTGAGTTGGACTATAATGAAAACACATAGACTGAAACACATTAATTCACTCTTGCTTAGCACCTGAGTTTGATAACTCCACAATGTAAATTAGATTTAAATTAATACAATAATAATTTAATATTAGATATCCACCAGGGATAAAAATGCCTGTATCAGTTTGTATCCAACCAGATTTTGAGCAAAGTTGTTACCATATGGTGATGCAATAGTTCTGAGAAACTGTGTGTATCAAATATGATACATGTTGACTGAGGTGTGGATTGTGCTCTTGTTAAAAACAAGAATTTTATCCCCTTCAAAAGCTGTTAATTGTTTATTTTTTTCTCATACTGTAAGTTAGAATTAGAATTGCCCACTTGTACTATTTTTGCTGTTGCCTTTTTAAATGATTCTGTCCTACTTTAACATTTGTCTATCTTTTTTATTTTAACTTAAACATTAAACATTAAACACTTAAACATTAAATAAAAGAAAAAAGATACATAAAAATACAACCTTTAGATGAACAACAAAAGCTGACATGTTACACCATACCATCATGGATATTCTTTTTTTTATAAAAACTAACCCTAAATGAAAAGCATGTAGAGAAATAGCTACACTGATTTAGTAATGGAAACTTTAAATAATCATTTTATGTATTATATTATCGGCCCCTACATCGTCATGATGGTTGTTCAGGTGTTCAGGCCTTTGTTTATTAACAACTCTTACAGAATTTTGATCAGATTGATGTCTGGACTTTAGCAACAATGACAGCAGGAATGACAATATCATTTAGTAGTCTTTAAATTGTTTTCACACAAGGACGTATTGCAAACTGGGTAAAGGGCTAAATTCCATGACCTTCAGTGAATGTTATTGCATCTATTGCTCTGTTGGAGAGTGGCAGCTTGGCTTTGCACATTTCTAAACCTCCATGTACTTATAATATACTCAGACTGTTCCCTACTTTCTGTTTCAGTCACATGAGGAGAAGGATGAGGATGCAACGTTTGCTCCCGAAAGCAATGTCTCTCCCTCTGCTGCCCAACCACACCCAACTTCAAACCGAAACACTACAAACATGGCCCCAAAAGATGATGCAGATAAACATAAAGAACACCAGCTTAGATTAGGTTGCTGAAGTGGACTTTGAGAAAAGTGTTGAAGAGACTGAGTTATTACGCTCACTAGCGCATATTTAAGGCTACCATGCAGGTACAAGAGTCACCCTCCACCAATCCTGAATTGAAAAGGTGTAGAAACAACAGCACATGAACTAAATTAAAAACTACAACAGAAACAAACTCAGATGTGAAGACTGAACAGATTTTTAAAGGTGACCCAAGAAAAAATTGATTCTCTTTTAAACACCCCTTAGTAGGATTAAAACTGGACAATAGTAATGTTGACAACCAGCCAAGGTCCCCTAACGCTGCACATGCAATCCCAGAAGAAAAGGAACAAGACCAGGCTTAACAGTGTCTCAGACGGCAGCAAAGAAGAAGCAGACGGGGGTGGCACTGCTGAACATAGAAAATGAGGCCTAGTGCTGCTCAGGACACAAAAAGATAATAAATGAGAGCATTAGTGAGGATGAAAAGAGTCAAAAGAAATCTGAAGCTACTGAATAAACCTTAATCCACCTGAGTAGACCCAAAAGAGAAAATTCAGGAAGGAGATAATGGATGGATTCTGTACAAAGGAGTGTTAAAGCATGTGCAGGACAGACAGTCCAAAGACAATTATTTGCTCTGGGATTGCACAAAATATTTGAAAACAAATGGGTGGTTTGTCTGTCTACTAGATTTTTCATTTTCTTTTATTAAAAAGACGTGATGTAAAGGATCTCCTTAAAACTAGTTACAAACGTGTGCTAACAGACAACAGCTGATTATACAGCTGCTGTCTGTTTTCAGCTTGGACACAGTTTTAGGAAGATGGTATGTGGTTTGCCACACGTTAAGCTCAGGGAAGAAAAAGTATTGCTTTCTAAATTTGTTGATACTTGTTTTCTACTACGTCTACTTTTAACTTTGAATTTTTCTTTTTTGTCCAATTTTTTTTAAAGTTCAAAGGAATTTTTTAGTGAGTATGTTAAGACTTTTTTTATAGTGACTTTGGCCGGGGAGAGGGAAGTCTTGGTTTCCCTGCTTAGGCGGCTGCCCCCGTGACCCGACTCTGGATAAGCGGCAGACAATGAATGGATGGATCGATGTTTTTTTAATTTAAAAAGCAGTAATTTATATAAATTTCATAATATATGTGGGTAGAATAATTATAATAGGTATTAGTGTCATTATGCTGTTTTGGGGATTTTGGATGAATGGGTGTTTATTTGCTATATTATAAGGAATAAGTACAAAGGCTGTCCTGTATGCAGGGCGCTGTAAACCGACCTTCAAGATGAGGTTTTAATGCACATACTGTTAGTCACTAAAGAGGATTTTTGGTAATAAAGAAAAGGACATCAGATTTTGCAGCGAGTCAGATTTCAGCACAATAACTATTATTTATCAGATCCTAAATCCTTATAACATTTGTAACTTTAAACAATAATACAGCCTAGCATATGAATCTGTTTCATTGGCAGCTCCATCACATACATCCTTTTTGTTTATTGTAACACAGAATAGTAACACAAACCCCTTATATAAGTTCAATTAACCCTTTATGTCATTAAACTGCTGCTGTTCTGTTAAGATTAACACATACTTTGTTAGGTATTTATCCCGGTAACGCAGCGATTTCACCTTAACTGTATCAGCACAATCGAAAATAGCTGCAGACACAATGTAAAACATAAATAGCTGCAATGTTTTAGCTGTGAAACAAAAATGCATTGCCCTGTTTGTGCTTTACCACAACAATTTTGTATTTAATTAAACTTTCCATTCATATTGTATTCTCAGTGGCAAAATGCAGCAGTGTGAAAGTAATCGTTAATGAGAGCATATTAAATTATTATTAATCTTACCTCTTTGTTGGTGCTTTACATCTAGTAGTTTATTAAAGAAAAAAGTATTTTAAACTTTAAAAAGTGGATTAAAGAATTTTATTGACTCATTCTTTTGCTCATTGTATATATCTGTATCTCACAAAGCTGGTTTTTCTTTTTTTATTATTGTTAGGATAATAGTTTTCCCTAGTTCAAAATAAACTAGTGCAAATTAGCTAGTGATTGTTTTCATCTTTTACATCTTACTCTGATTTAATTACATAATGGAGATTTTTGCACTGACCTGTAAAGGAACATTTTTATGTCTTGGTCTCTTTTAATTGTTAAGATGTTCCCCTGGTTCATCCAGAATATTTAAAGTAAGTCAGTGGATTTGCTAATTAGTTAGTTTGAATGCAGAATAACAGTTATTTATCTAGTGAAATGTCATAACTACTTAAAGGAAAATGAAGAAGTAAACAAGTCTTATATTACCTATTTTAAAAAGAAAGACGACCAGGTGAATTACAAGAAAGTGTAGGAATATTCTTATGTCAGTAGGGGGCAGTATTTATCAGGCTGTACCTGATTCATTGGCCCGAGTCTTAATCGTTGGCTGATTGTCGAGCTTGGATGAGAGAAATATGTTCTCTTTTAATATCCTAGCATTGAGATGTTAAGGTCATTTCATTACAATATTGAAATGTGGCTACAGAAATTTATTACAGATCCTTTTCAAAGTCTGGAACATTTAGATGTGTGATATTGCCTTGAGTTATACACACAGTGTTAATGAAGTGTTGTATAACTGTATTATGAAGAAATGTGTGGGTCTGATTAATGTTTTAGGACCATTCAGAGATATTCAGACATGTTTTTTTTTTATCTAGATAGATGAAAAGTGTGTACTTAAACCAGCCAGTTACATCACATTTAGCTCAGCCTGTGTATAAGGAAAGGTCAAAGAGGAAAAAACGATCAAACATGAAAAATAACAGCCAAGCCAATTTACTTGCTCAGTGATAAAAAAAAAAAAAAAAAAAGCATAAATGTAGGTTTACCTTCTGCCCGATGACAAGCTGGTGTAGATTTTGAAGGGCCCTGGTTGTGCCCTGTGAGACAGTCGTTCATGATTAGTTTAACCTGTGAGTCACCGAGAAGTCTGTGATCTGCTACCACCTGCCCTGTGGGTTCAGGGCACAAGTAGAGAATGAACACTATCATATTTCTGTGGTCACAACAAATACCAGGGTTCTATTAGAGTATTAAATTATTTGTGGGGGGCTCTGCCTCTTCACATAAGGTTTATAACAATAGTTTTATTGAGAACTACAACGGTTCCCAGCCGATATTTACCACAGTCAGGGTATTCCCAATATAGTTGCTTTAAAATAGAGTGTGATATTACATCAGATACATGCTAATTAACATTTTCTCTTTAGATTGTTTATTTCCTTTGACCCTGATGCAATAGAAAAGAGCGGATGAGAGCATGAATGGGCTACCTTCCAGAACAGCCTTTTATACCCGGCAGATTAGCATGCTGGGTTGTTTAAACTGCCTCCTGGACGGCTGACGTGAAATTAGACAATATCCTCTGGCCTTAGAGACTAGCCCCATGGCTTCTCATTTATTTTTTATGCAGAATTAGGACAGAGCCTTGGCACAGATCCGCAGAGGAAGCTGAGCCCAGGGAGGCCAGGTCCGGGTAGGTCAGGACAAATCAATTAAAATCGGCTCAATAAAAGTTTTTGGCTCTTTCTGGGCCATTCTTTACTGTGACAGTGCAACCTGGGCGCCACCGTAATGATGTGGCTAAGTTGTTAAGTGTGGTTCAGACATCATAATGAAATAATATCCCTTTCTTTCCCATCTCTATAAAATATCTCTGCTAAGGCTTGATTTGTCTTTGGACCTCACTTCCAAGGAAAATAGCCCAGCATTGTTTTTCATTATTAATATTATATTTCATTAAAGGTTTCCCTCTTGGCTGATGATGTTTATGAGTGTGTTTGGGCCCAACTCTGCATTTATTTTTCTGCTAACATTTGGTCATCATGTAAAATTCAAGCATGCCCAAGGCAGGGATTATTATACCCACGGCAGTAACCAACACAGTGGAAACACTCACTAATATGCTGCTTATATACTTTAAGTGCTGCAAATGGGACAGATAAAATGAGTGTAAGAAAAAAAGATTGAAAGTTATTTGTATTCTCTCTGAACCAAAAATTATCTCAGTTGTCAGGAATAATTCTAGCAACCATAAATTTGTGTCAGGATATTAATAAACGAAACTGCTCTGTGTGAAGGAAAATCTGATCAGATCAGAAAGATTGTTTCAGCTGCAATATGACTCCAATAACAAGGAACTTAATTTCAGGATCTACTGTTTGGTAGTGTCTGAGCAACACAGAGTTTATCAAACACACCACTGCTGGCAGGTTGGCATTTGGTGACCACAATAAAAACAAAGGCTGGGTGAAGGTGTGCACGTCCCAGCCACGTTTGCGTGAGTGTGTTAGTGCATTCCTTCAGATCAGGACAGCTTAAGCCTAATTAAAGACCGTCTCCGTTTGGCACGAGTTTGAAGCTTGGTCACATATTTTATTTTATTTATTTGCTTGCACACTTATACGTCAGACATGTTTTGTCCTTTTGAAACATCCGCACTAGTGAAAAAGTAAATATTTTCTTCTGTATGGTCAGAAAGAATCTTTGGAATATTTACATGTTTTCTTTATGGTTTTCTTAAGCATTTGCTTTGGAGACAGCTTTCCTCTCTGTGATGGAGACCCAGAACCTAGCCCGATTTTTGGATTACATCTGAACAGCATGTGCACATAATTAAGCACTAAAAAGAACTGATTTAAAGTAGATACAATCCTTTTTTTGTCAATAAAACATTAGTCTGAAATAGTAAGACAGCAGAACTTGTCACTCCCTGATGTAAGATGCACATGCACAGTGCTACAAAAACCTAAATTAAATTAGGTTTGATGCAATATTTCTTATCATTTCTGTGCCAAACCTTGTTCAGTGAAGATAAAATTAGTTTTGCAATAAACAATGTTTTAGTTATATGACTACAGAAATTTGTATTTTTATTGGTCTCCGGGAGATTAAATTTGAATATTCTTTTCAAAATTTTGCCTATTTATAGATATATTGGCATAGAGTTTTACATATTTGGAGGAACAGACAAAGCTTAACTAGTATTAAATGTTGATTGAGCTGAGCCACCAAAGCAATTGCCTTGTGAAAAACTTATTATAATAACAGAGTCCTTTCTGTGTGGAGTACTCCGGCTTCCTCTCACCATCCAAAGACATGCATGTAAGGTTATTGGTCACTCTAAATTCTCCCTAGGAGTAAATGTGAGTGTGTTTGGTTGTTTGTCTCTCTGTTTTGGCCCTGCCATGGTACTGACGATCTGTCCAGGCTGTACCCTGCCTCTCAGGCTCCAGCTTCTCTGGGACCCTGAATTTGACTAAGCGGTGTATAAAACGAATAGATGGATAATGATAATCTGAATTTCAGGAAAATCTTATTCAGAAAAAAGTAAATTGCAGTTATTTCTTAAAAACAAATGCATCAGCAGCCAAAGTGGCATCTAGGTTCGGGTAGCTTTTGCACATGTGCGTCTCACTTCTGGCAGCAACTGCCATCAAGTAGTGAGAGCACTGATCCAGTCCATAACAAACACACCCATCTGGCTTTTCCTTTACTATCATCAGCAGGTTGATAGTTGTGTATTTGGGTGATGTGCTCTCAACTGTCAAATGAAATTGTGCGCTCAGACTCAGACAAATACTCGTCTTATTAAAAACTACTCACTTTCTCATCTTTCCCTTAAATGCAAAATGATGATGGTGAACATAAAACAGCTTGTCTGCATTATTGTTGCATGTTAGCGTTTGAAGTCGATAAAGATGTTGCAGAGCATGGACATCGCTTCAAACATATAAAAATAGATGATGACACATTAACACATTGATTTACACCATATTCACTTTTAACAAACACTGTTCATTATCATCTGCTTTCTTATTCTTTGTTTCAGATAACCAGCACCATATGATGCCATTTGTCAAAGATAAGCTCCACCCAAATTGTTGAGCGCTCTTGACATTTCATAGAAAACACATTTTTGAAACGCTCTGTAACCATATCGGAATGAAAAAGTATGAGCAGTTGGAAATGTGTCCTTTCAGCACCATGGACAGACAGTTTCTGAGAACCAGCAGACAGAATCACATTGTTTTTGTTTTCAGTTGTCGTGTGTTTCTGTAAAAACTCATCTCAGCGGTCGAAGTTCTCGGCTTTGAGCTTTTGTCAGTTCTTTATTCAAACAAGCTGCCTGTCAACGTGCCACGCTGACGTATCTGTGCTTGTGCACTTGCAAAACCTGATTCAGTTCTCTTGGGGCAGAATGGAAAACACTCAGCATACCGCCTGCTTTGTATTGTCTGATGGGAAGATTAAAGCCAAACAAAATTCACTGTCTTCAACTATGAGCGGGTCGATGGTGAGACCACCAGGGGGGAGCAGCTCACTCAGCTATGTCATCAGATCACATTATCATTGATCTCCAGCTCTGGTCCTCTGTCTGTCTTTGCCTTCTTGAGTCGGCCCCGAGCTGTCAGGAACATTTCCCATGGCTCTCTGTTGCCTCTCATCTTTTAAGTGTGATAAGAAACCGTGATGATGGACTTCAGCAGAATAACAGGCTGCATTTGAGTGAGCAGAAGTCCACCTCCATCTTTGTTAAAATAATGCTTAAATATAATTACCATTGCTCAACTTTAAACTTCACAAATTATGTTATGAGGTTGCAGCTTGAGGCACTTCTTGCCATTTTCGTGGTGTATTTGTTTCTTCGTGCCATTATTGCTTCATTGCAACAAAAAAAAAGAAAAGATGGCAGCTGGCTGCCTTTCACAAGCATGGAACCCCTTAAGGTGTATTTATCACAGGAAGGAGCAATTATTGATTGTGATAAATTCAAAAAGCCTTCAAACATAATTGCTGCTTTCAGTAAAATGTGGTGTAAAATAAGGCTTTCTAGGCAAAATCCTTGAATAGTTTTGACTAATCAATTGATACTAAATCTGTTTAGGAAAAATTTCATATTTGATCTGAGCTTTTGCACTAATACAGCAGTGGGTAGTCTGCTCAGCATGCAGAACATATTGCAGTTCTGTAGATTTAATCTGTCTGAATTTCTATTCTCCCTTTAGACTAAATTAATAATATTGTGGAGTCCACATCATTTGAAGCATGGCTTATTCTTCTTGTCACTGATGAGATGTACATATTTCAAACTCTGAGACTATGTTGGGGTCTTTTTCATGCTTCAGAATGACTGTTTTGATGCCATTTAAACTGCTGTCATGCCTGCTCCTTCCTCTCGGGTGCGCTGCACCTCACCTGAGTACTAGTCATCTTGGATCACACCTGTTCTCTATCATCATCATCATCAGCCTCAGTTACTGCACCTGGTCATCTGCCTACTTATACTCCCTGCACAGACTGCTACATTGTGTTATATTCTCTGGCTGTTCTTGACCCACACTGGTCATTTTGGTTGTAGAAGCTCCAGTAAAGAAACTCCAATCTTACATGCATTTGTGTCCGGCTTCTCTTTTGCTCAACCTGACAACTGCTACCAAAAAGCTAATGGTCATGATGAATTTCTATGAAAATATTAATAGTACATGAATATTGTGCTTCTCTTGGTAAACAAACAAAAGAGAGATGGAATTTCAGGGTAAGTTGTAGCTATTTAAGGTTGTTGCAAAGATGAAATGTTACCAAAACAAGATGTTCAATGCTTTTTCCATCTCTGTTGTGGTCATTGTGGAGTCTGAAAATCTCTAAACGTTCTCCATATGTCTGGCAATATCAGTGACCCCTCTTATTTAGATGTGCCAGGCTGTATGTGTTTACGCTCGGCTAATGTACAGTGACATTTTACTTTACATAAACATCACAGCAGGAAACATTGACACATCTACATTTGATGGTGAAGAAGCTTGCCACTCATTCAGCCTTTATTCTCAGCGGAGGACCTATGTATGTAGTGTATAGATGTATGGGAAAATTGTTCCTACAGTTCAAGCTCACTCTGAGACAGAGTGTTTATTGTACGTGAAAGTGAGAATTTCAGCCAAATGTTCCAATTGTTTGTTTGTGTCTGTTTAGCTCGATGGCAACGTGTCATTTTATGTTTCACTGATCTATCTGTGAGGGAATGATTCATGCCGACAACACCACAGATTGTGCTGGTGATTGTTGAAAAGTAGCCCTTGCGTGTGGCATTTGTACAAGTTCATCCGTGCATACATGCCTAAAAAGACTGCATGTATGACATTACATAAACATAAATTTTTGTTCCTGTGTCTATGCACATTTAACATGCCTGCCTATGTGTTCACATTCCTGCCTTTATGTGCGTGATTTCTGGGATCTGGCGAGTTTCTCTCCACCCGTGGTGGGCCTCTCTCAACCAGATGGATGGTCTCAGCCAGTGTCAGTGAGGTGACAGCTGGCTGGCCTGGCCTTTCCTGGCCGTGGGTCTGGATCCTGTCCTCTGACAGCTCCTGATGGGTCTCCCACTCCCCCTCCCACCCACCTATGAGCTTGCATCATGGAAACTCCCAGTTTGAGAAATCAATGATGTCTCTCAACATGCTTTAATGAAATGTATATTATATGAGCCACACCTCAGTGAGATGACGCCTGAGCTCATAGGTAATCCAAAGGAATAGCACCCGACATATGATTGAATAATTAGGCCTTTTCAGTGGCTGCAAAACATGTTTTACAGGGGAAAAGAGTTATGACTGCAGTAAGACAACATGTCATGCTTCAGATTGAAAAGCAATGACAACTTATGTACTATGTCATAAACCTCATTAGGTAAGCTACACATACTGACACAAAATCTCTCACGAAAGTCATAAATTTTAGTAAGCTGGTGCTACTCATCTCACTTTTCATAACACCCAGCTCCTGGCTCTTTTGTTCCCTCGCTCTCAGTTTTAAGTGGCTTCAACTTCACAGTCAACTCGTTAGAGTCCGACCAGCTAAGCTGCAGCGACTTGGGGACTGAGCTCAGGGACTTGGTAATGTATGTGAGTCATTATTTTGAGCTTCCATGCAGAGGGCTGCAGATTTCAGCAGGACAGAGATGGAGCTATGATAAACCAAGCCTGTGTTAATGAGACAGCTCTGCAGGGATGAGAGGAACACACACGGAGCAACTCGGGAGATGTCTGCTGGCCTCCCAAAGGTAATTCCCTTAAATGAAAAGCAGACTGCGTGCTAGTCATTGTTGCATTAAGGGGGAGAGGATGAATAGTGATGGGGTTGTGTTTCAACACACCTCCCCATGTTCTTATTATGGGGCTGGGATGAGTGGAGGCAGAGGTACTGTTCAGACACTCCCTGCTGATGCTCTACTTTTTCTTTTTTTTTTTTACCCAATTATCCTTGACTAGAATGAGTTGTGTTACACTGGCTGTGTCACGCAGCTTTGGAGTGGATGCTTTATCCTATCAAGGCCTTTTCATTTTTTTAATTTAAAAGCTGTTCTTGCTTTCAACCAAGGACGCCAGCAGGACTGAAGTTCTCTACATCTGGGAGACATTAGGGACACATGGAAGAGGCTCATTTAAGGTTCTTATTAGCTCACCTGGCGCTCTAAGTAGGACCATTAATAGTGAGCTACTTCAAATATGAACCCTTCCTCACACATGTCTGTTTAATGAGAAAGACACCACATCCCACCAGCATGTCATTCCAGCCTCGCACCAGTCATCACTATCAAAGTGGTCCAAGCTGAGATTTGGAGTTAATAGGCTTTCCAGATGTTCTCCCCTGTATTTCATTGAATCCAACACCTTTGCAGGCCACTGTCCGGCTATAAATCACAAGTTGCATGCGACAAGTGGAGAATGAGGGGGATGTGGCTTGATGCATAAGTTACATACTTGATTCATGAGCTCACCGCAAATATCTTCAGAGTGCAAGCAGAACAATTAGCTGTTA
Organism: Rhadinocentrus ornatus; assembly: GCA_037177495.1. NCBI lineage: Eukaryota > Metazoa > Chordata > Actinopteri > Atheriniformes > Melanotaeniidae > Rhadinocentrus > Rhadinocentrus ornatus. The sequence continues at coordinate 14,446,657 of JBAMHW010000014.1, forward strand.
CCTTAACCCCTGAGACCATGCAGGCTCCTAAAGGGGTTTTGTATCCCCTTTATAAGCTCCACAAGCCCAGCTCAAAGCCGTTGGGACAGCAGAGCTTTATAAGACCGATTTGGTTTTATGTGGTATTCTTGGATGACAGTACACCACAAGTCACTGTGCAGTGTTAGCAACAGTTCATGGCTTTATTTGGTTCTGTGAGCAAACTTCAGCTCCAACTTTCTGAGAGGAGTCAGGTTGAACAGATGTCTGATAAAAGTGCTGTATCGTCTATCGTAAATGTGCTTTGTGACAAAAGCTGTTATTAATCTCTGTAAAGCATCAGGCAGTGTTTTCCTTTCACTGGATGAGCCAGAATATGGTTCCAGTAAGAATTACATCTATATTGATTGTAAACATGTGGGCTTAACTGAGCATTTATTCATAAACACATACACACACGCATCTATTCCTGTAAACACAACTGAATCCCTCAATCTGTAAGTTCTTTAATCCTCCTTAGTCATGATATTTGAATTTTAACCCTGTGTTGGATTCTGGATTTATTTTACAGACTTAAATCCACATACAGAACAAATCACACAAACTCAAAATGATTATATTTTACTCTAAGTTTCCTCTCTATAAGTGATTTGGTTACAGAGACCTTTGGGAAATCATGTCATTTTAAATCTTTCTCCTTCCTGAAAGAATATCGCCTCCATCCCAGTTTTTTCAGCTTTTATAAACAGCCACTGGCAGGTCTGAGGTCTTCTAATGTGCAATCCATCTGTTCCTTGCCTCAAATATGGGAATTGATCCGATTCATAATCTGTATCTGCAGTGGGAAGGTGATCTGACGTGGTGACGAGAATGATCAATCTGGTGTAAAGGTTTATCTTTCAGGGAGTTTTTTTTCTCTCTCTCTTTGGCTTTGACTTCTTAGTGATGATGAAAAAAAAAGGCGTGAAGCTGTTTGTTTCCAGTGATCCGTTACTCACACGCTATTAGACATTTCCCGAATAGCTCCCCACCCTTTTCATGTAATGATGTGTGAATTTGAAGTTAAACTGCGTGAGTATTTTCACACCCAAGCTTTAACCTCTGTACAATAAAAAGACTTTACAATTATATTTTTGCTGTTGTTTAGGTCAATTAATATGACTTTTAAGGTGCTTGTTATGTTTAGACCTTCAGTCAATAGGTCAGACTATTAATAATAACTCATTTAAATGCGTAAGCTATTATAGAACTCCTTTTGCTAAACACTTGAGTTATAATGTGGTTTGAAAGCTGGTGCAAAAAACTCTTGATCTCCTAGTGACAGCAAGAGGCTTGACACTCGTCTCCAGAGAGCTGTCTCTTCTTAGCAAATAATAAAGCCCAGAGCGGCTGCACGTATTGTCATAAGTTCATCCTGTTATTTATTCCATACAAATTGCTTGCATATGTTCACCACTGCCTTGCCCTCAAGGTTAAAGCTCTCATCTAAGCCAGAGGAGTGATGGAGAAAGTTGGCAGAGTGATAGATGTTCTCTCAGCTGCAGCCACTAAACCTTGTCTCTCATTTCCCATCCACACCTCACAGAGAGATCCAAAACCCTGGGACAAATGAGTTCCAGAGATATTCCCATGAAATGTTCTGCTTATTCTTGGCCTGTTTGTGATCACACCTTTAGTTTTGGAGTAAAGCCAAATCAGGAATAACTCGAGGGAACACCTTCACATGGCAGACAATTAATATCAATGTCATTTGTTGGAGCTGGGCAGCCTTGCATGATGTGAAGTGGAGAGGGTGATGAATGGTGTTTCCATATCAAAAGAAAGGTCTTGGTTTCAGGATCACTGTACATCACTGGCATGTGGTGAAGGCTCTAACTGATAAATGAGAGAGCTAATTAGAGGAAGTAGTCCCAGTGGTTCTGCAAAGGGTCTTGACATCGAGGTTTGGATGTCACGTCACCAGGTTTGCAACACAAAGCGATCAGAATGCTCAGGGTTGAACAAAGTGGCATTAGGAAAGGAGGAGCTGTGGCCGACAACAGCTATTCACATTAATCTTGGGCCTTGTAAATGTCAGTGCAGGAACCGTTGCAGATATGGCATGCAAACAAAGGTGAATATAAACAAAAATAGGTCATAACCTGAATTCCATCAGCAGAATCCTTCCACAGCTTCCACACAGTAACTGGGCTATGCTCCACCTGTGTATGGCTAAAATAGAAGGTCTATTTGCAACAGCCCCTTAAGGTCACATGCAGGAATAAAATCATAATCTTAACTTTGGTCTGATACCAGATCTGAGGCAGCAATGACACCCTTGAACAATATCACAGACTCAGAACCATTGCTAACAAAAACACTTTCATTTCACTTCCGAGTTGTGTTCCAGGAAAATTTTATGACATTTCAGGTAACTGGCACAGTTTGTTAGTGAACTTTTCATATTCAATAAAATACACTGATAGCAAAAGCAATTTAGAGGGAAAAATGGACCACAATTGTTTCTTAAAGTCTGGGCTGTTTCTTTGAGAATGTTTTATACAGGTTTTCTTCACTGACATTTTCTTTTTCTTTTTAACAAGCTTGCAGATACGCATAAAGCTCCTCTTGTCTAGAACAAAGTTGATCCAACTCTGCTAATTGAATTCTCAGAGAAATTGTTCTGATCAATATATCATATAGAGTGGCTTAAATTCCTGCAGACATGCAAACTTTTTAGCATGTGAACCATAATCTAAGCACATGCTCATTTTTCATATTTCTGTGTATTAGTACCACTACATCCTAACGCTTGTTTCCTTATTGTATCATAATTCATAAACTCCTGACTAGGATGTAATGACTAAGATAAACACTTTAATAGTTAGATTTTGTTTAGAAATATGGATCTGTTATAAATGGGCTCCCCGTAAATAAAGATATGCCTGGCTTCCTTTGGCCGTCCTCAGAGGCTCAAAGAGCTCAGACAGAAACAATGCCACAGCAGTCATAAAAGGGAGAAGAAATTCCTCTGCATGTCATGCGCTCTCACCATATCCATCAGCTTGAAAGGACTGCATTAGAAAGGGTGAACAAAATATATATATATCCCATGGATTTGACATGGAATTATTTAAACCTCTGGGGTAACATAAATCCACCCAATCCTAATCCTGTGGTAACATGTAAACAGTCTACTTCTCGTATGACGTGCCTCATGCCCACTTCAGTATTTTTCAGCGTCTCTCTTGTCCTATTATATGTTATGCTTTAAAAGTCTTTTTCCACACAATTCCCATGTAAAGTCAGTTGATTGCGGTATTATTCTAAACATTCCATGGAGTTGTTGTGCCGTCTGTTGCTCATATGATGCCAGAGGGAATGGCACGGGCCCCTTTTGGGATTTGGTTAGCTTCCTGGTGCCCGGCCACTAGAGTCAAAAGTTTATAGTATAAAACGTTAGTTTATTATTATAATGAATGGACTGCTGAACAGTCCTACATCTGTGTGAGGTGACTGTTAAAGGTTCTTGTTGGAAAGTCAATCAAATGACCACAGAAGCTGTTTCTTGGCTTCACCCAACAGAACTTAATGTGCAAATATAAATGTCAGAATTACACTCAGTTACAGATGTGCACAGACACAACTACTCACACCACAGAGTTGTAGGTCTTTTTATTATAGAGCTCCATGGCAGCACTTTATAACATGCAAATAAATCTGTGTAAGGATTCATTGTGAAATGGGTGAAGAGCTAACATATAATTCTTTATTCATTAACTAGTTTGTAACTTTTAATCCAATTATATAGAAATTATTCTGAATATACTGGAGAACTGGCTGGAAGATGTGTGAATCGCTGGCAATTAATTTATAATTATGGGCAATTTTATCATATTTGCTTTCTTTATGTCATCCCTGATTAATTCTGACCCAAACACAGTGGCATGTCACAGTAACTACCTATTCATTGCTACGTTTACAGCATTAGTCACTCTTTCTGTGCCTCTTTAAGTAAATTAAAACATAATACCGTTAGTTTCTAGTTTTGTAAAGAGCTGTTAGTATCTACATTCTTACAAAAGTCATTAACTTCAATCAGCAAAGTAGTTTAAGAATTAAGAATCTTGTAAAGAAATGGTAAACTTGTAAAATACTCATATTTGCCATAATAGACTTAAACCCTTCTACACACTGTAAAATATGGATTAAAAAAACACAACATTTCAACATTTTGTTTTATTTATTAATTTACAAGTTTATTTAAATGGGACAAATGCATAAAATATTGATTTATAAAATTATAAAAAGTAAATGCCATGCTTACAGGTGTCTAGCCAAGGCTAATATGCATCCCCCCTCCCTGATTAGACTTTCAAAATGACACCTTCCTTTCTATATTGGCTTACTCAGTCACTTTCATTACCTATTCTTTTCCTCTTATCATCCCAGAGGAAAGAGTTTGACAGAACAGAGAATGATGCACACTGTCTCAAATTAGAGTCGAGTGATTTTTAGTTACTTTAGTGCAATGCTAGCATTCTGCTACTCCCAGAGGCACAAGTTGGCAGTTATTAGCTTTCTTGTTATTAGCAAACAGGCACAAATTTCAGTGTCTGTTTGCAGACATGTCTGTGTCTGTGTAACCCGTATTTATCCACTACATTAGCAAAATGATAGCCCCTAGCTATAGATGAGAAACATTAACTTCCTTCTCCATGGATTGACTTTGGTAAGTAAATTGAAAGCACAAGTGGCATCAAAAGTTGCTGTGTCATTTATCAAGTTTGCTTCTTGTTGACTTCAACAGAGAAACAGAGGGGGGGGTGTCTGTGGCTTCAGGCTATCTGCAGAGAGAAATGGTCAATTTTAGGACCTGTCCCATCTTTACAGATATGCATGGGTGTCGTTAGGCCAATTTAGGGGGTCTGGAGCCACCTTAAAATCTTCTTAAGCCCCCCTTAAGTCATGAATTTATTGATTTTATTATTGGCCTTAATGATTGTGACAGTAGTGATCACTTGAGCTGGGTTCACAAATGTCTGGAACATAGTAAAGTTTCCCATTTGAAGTTCTGGCACCAAAATCCGTTTTGTTTATAATTGCTCCACATTTTAATTCCAACTGCATCTGTAGCTGCATGTAACACTGTGAGTTTGTAATCTAGTTATTATTGATATATTAGGCGTTCCCTGTTTTGCAAATAAAACATTTGTTAACTCTGTTTAGTTAAAAGTACTTAGTATAATTTTGAGTTGTGTTATTTTTTGGTTAACTCTAAGAGTAAAGATAGCTCAGTTTGTTCTCTAGCTGTTTTCATCAATGAAAAAGAAAAAAATCTTAATAATTATCACTTCATTACTGCTGTTGCATGTATACAGACTAAAGGCCCATGCTCGACACAGTTTACGAACAAGCAGACTGACAGACTTTTTGTCCATCTTCAGGGAGAGAGCAAGCAGAAACATCTGCTGAGGATGAGAGTCTGAAGAATTTAACAGGAAGTCTGACCCTCAAAAATGTGGAGTTCCATTATTCAAGTGAATTAAACCGCTAAAATAATGTTAAGTTGTCCATCAGAGAGGGCATGGAGATCCAGAGATAGAGAAGGGGAAGCAGATGTATGAAGAAAGAGACCAAACAGACCCAGTGAAAAAAAAAAGGTCTGATTTAGGTAACAAAGCCACAGGACCAAACAGATGTCACTGGACAGCTGCCAACAACACAGTTTTGGTTCACATGCATTTCATCCCTTTTTCTAGCAATGTTTGTAGGATACATCTTCTGATGCACTCAGACACATCATCAGTGATGTTTCCCAGGGTCATCAGGTGTTTCGGGTTGGAACATCATACACTCTCACCTGGGCGACCCAGCCGGGCATGATCAGACCCCAACTTTGACCCCAACAACCACAGCCACCTCGATGCTCTTTCTGCTGCCTCGGTGCTTTGTCTGATGGCCTGCTTTCTGTGGGCGCCAATGATGCCCATATGGTGGTAGGCACTGCAGAGATAACACCCTGCAAACCCTCAGCAGCCAACCTCAATAGGCAGGCACCATGTCTTCCACCCCTGTCTGCAGCAGTCAGGTCAGCGTATTTCACCCTCTTCCTCGCCGATGCCGCCTCTAGCTGGTCCTCCCAAGGGACTGTCAGCTTCAAAATCACCACCTGCCTTGTTCTCTTTGACACAAGGACCATGTCAGGCCATCATGTGATTGATGTAATGTACTCTGGAAATCTGAGCTGTCACCCCAAGTCAACTAGCAGTTGCCAATCACTCGCTGTAACCAGAAGTCCAGTTGAGATCCTTGGGTGTAAACTGGGCCTGCTCTCACAAAGTGATGGCTTTCTCTCCAGGCTTCTGGTTTTTAAAGCGGGTGAGGGCTGGGAAAATGGACTACGTAATTGTCTTCAGCACCTGGTCATGGCGCCAATGATAGCAACCTTCTTCTAAGGCTTTCGGACAGTAGCTGAGGATATGCTGCAAGGTACCAGCTCCAGAGCACAAAGAGCAGGCTGGAGATTCCACTTCATCCCAGCAGTGGAGATTTGATGGAGTTGGAAGCACATCGTAAGCCGACTGCACAAAAAGGTTGATATGCTGTGGTTCCACCCTCCATGGCTCTGACTAATAATTAGGGTGAAGATTGTCCAGATAGTTTTGATTTTAAAGGAGAAAATAAAATTTGATTCTTTTCTGCGTTTCCATCTTGTTAGATGGCAGTGTGATGTTCTCTTGCATTACAGAATAAAGATTCCTGGCTGGAGCATTTTTATGTGGTCTTCATGTTCTCCCTGGGCATAAACGACCTCCTCCCACTATCCCCCTGTATTGGCTCTAACAGTAAATGTGAGTAACCCCAAAGAGGATAAAACAGGCGCAGAAAATGGATAGATAAATAGATCAGCAAATCATCAAATAGGAAGTGGAAATAGGTTTGGGATGAAGCTTTTCTTTTCAAACATTTAGCATTTATATCATTGTATCCAGAAGAACTCGGCAGGAGCTTGAGATCTTGATAACTTCTCTCATGTCCCACCCAGTTTTGTGTCTAAAATAGCATTACAGTAACTTGAGATCATTACTGCTTTTTAACATTACTTTTATCATGCTGCTTAGGGCTAAGCACTCCCTGTCTTTAAATCCTAGACACGACCCTGCAGATGTGTCTGTGATTATCACATCAGTTATGAAAAAAACTGTTTATGTGTTGAGATTAATAATGGTAAATGGTTATGCATTACTAAAAGGACAGTGTATAGAACATATTAAAATAATTCAACTTTCAGCCTTTTGTAAAAGGGTAGGTTAGCTGATTGCAAGCCCATGTGCTAACTATAGGAAACTGCCTTTTGCACAAATTTAATTAATAGTTTATATAAAATGTTTTCAGCTGACTCACCCCTCCAGTAATTTTATGTCATGAGTATTGTCACAACAGTCTAAATTAAACATTTTTCTAAATACAGAATTACTGTGCAGTAAGTTAAATAATGCTCTACATTAATAATTTGAGCAATGAAAATATAAATAATTATAGAGTCCAGAAACATAACTTTAACATTAAGTCAAGCATCAGCTGCTCCATCCCTATATGTAAACCTGTATGTAATAGTTTTTCAATATAGCATCACAGATGCTAGGTATTGTATAAAGATACCTACTAGCGACAGTATAGTCTTAGGCTGTTATATTAACTAAATCTTGACAATTTTATAACAACCTGTTAAATTATTTTTAACCATTAAAGGGCTGGAAGCAAAGTGAATGTTTTGGTCTCATTAACAAAAATAATTGCTAAAGGAGATAGAGCCTATACTTTTTTAAAGGATGAGTTAGCTAAAGGAGTGGGTTAAGATCAGCCTTTAGCTGACTCTCTGCATATATGTTCTAATACAGTTCTCGTGTGCTCATCTACTTGAAAACTCACTACTTTGAGTCATTATTTTTTGTCCACATAAACACAGACACTAACTTGTTTGTTTCTAGTAAAAATTCAGGACCATTGATATGAAAATGTACCAGCTTATATGCATAGATAGCAAATATTTCAGCAAGATTCTCTTGCTATATCAAGCAAGAGAATACATCTGAAGGACAGTGTTGTTATGCGTGTGTAAAAATTAGAAAGAAAAATGTCTAAAGGCCTGAGTTAAACATTGACTAAAAAGCTTGTATAATGGAGAAAGGAGTATTTGTTATCAGAGTTTTTGATCTTGGTAAAAAAAAGATGTAGAAAACAGCCTGTTTTGTAATCCCACCTCTAATCTTTCACAGAAAAAGTGTTCAGTGCTGTTTTGAGAGGTTGACTGCATTCTGTTCGATGTTGAGACTCTGACCCTGACTGAGGCTCACATTTTACCGGATGTTGTATTCACAGAGGAGCTGAACTCAACTCTGTTCTCTGTTTCCTTGGACTTTACCATAATTCTGTATCAAGGGACCTTTTTTTATTGCAGACCTTGTATAAGCTTGTGCTAGGATAAACGAATTTTTTCTTCATAAGAACAGACATGCCTTGATTTATTTCTTTTTTTCTAATATGGATCTGAAACATATGTAGAAAATATCATCATAAAATCATAGCTGTAATAGCAAACAATGCATTGTGTTTTGTGTGTGGATGTAGTTACATATGTTTCACTGTCTTACGGTATTACATTTCAGTTGTTTTAAACTGCAAATGCATTGACTCACCACAAAGTTATCTGTCCTTTATAAACCAAAAGGCAGTGTCATTTTATGCATGCCCTTTTGGAAGAGTCCAAGGCTCAAATCAGCTGCATTGTACATTTCTTTTTTAGTTTATTCTACAGGCGTGACAGCACAGGCCCTTTTGCCCTCATAAACACATCTAGAAAGGAGTGATTATTTCTCAAGATGTTGGGATTGAGGACTTGCCAGTTCATGTCTCTTTATGAGTGTTTTGCCATGACGGTCTGTTCCGTCTGACAGTGCTTTTGTTCCTCTTGTTAGGAGAGATGCTTATCCCATTCATCCTGTGGGCCATGTGTCTCTGTCACCTTAAGCCTAGCAAGTGAAGTAAAAGAAAATGTGGCTTTCAATGTTTGTGTCTCCCTAAATGGAAATGCACCATATCAAGTGTCCCCAAATTAGTAACAGTATTGCAGGTTGTAAAACATGGCATCTCCTTTAATCCACATTGACACGATTATACCCACATCCTCTCATGTTGCAACATCAGGAATGCATTTTCATTTAATAAGGGGCTTCTCGGCCATGTTCATGCATTTTTGAGGAGAACAATTTGTAAATCCAGATTGTGAAATTTGAAGATGTAATAAATCAGGACATTTAGAAGGGGTGTAATGAGTGGTTGAAGTGTGGTTTTTGGAAAGGGATTAAAAAAATATGTGCTCAGTCATTAAAAAAATGACAAAATTTCCCTTTTCAATGTAGGGAACCTTTGAATAAAAGCCAAGATGCAAGTTACTCATTAGAAAGGCACAGATAAGCTTTGATGAGTCAATTCTCCAAGGAACCACAGTAGAGCTTACTTCATCTTTTTCCTTTCGTATGAGCATTTAGAGATAAAAATAAAATTGCAATAATGTTTCCTACTAAAACCTCCCTGATATAAGATATTCACAACATGATTATCATGGATAACACAATATACTGATTAACACAATAAATCATAAAATAATTAGTCTCTCTGTCAACTTTTTCTTTACTTATGTTTAAAAATTTTAATAATTTGTAAGTGCAGCTTAGTCTCACAAGAAACCTCGAATGGTCATATGTGTTCACGTGTCTAAAAGGTAGTTTTGCAGTTCTGTATGGAAATGTTTCCACATCCATCTATCCTAAAACTTACCTCTTTTTTTTTTTTTTTTTTTTTTTTTTTTTTTTTTTTTTTTCCCCTCTTCTCGCCCCCCACACC
>JBAMHW010000014.1:14466580-14492090 GCA_037177495.1 Rhadinocentrus ornatus
GTTAGCCTACAGTAGAAAAGCTACGTTGCAACAGTTTTCAGTTGTTACTCTTCACAGAAGTCATACCAGCAGGCGAATGTACGCTTCTTTCAGAAGTATTTTCCAAGAGCTTTCCCTCGTGTTTCTTTTTTTTTTTTTTCAGCTAATTTGTCAACGGGATGGGAGAAGTTGTCCTCCTTCTAGCCAGACAAAAGAGACCAAAGTAAAACCAGTTTCTCGGTGTGATTTAATCACCAGAACCGCAGCATTCCAACATAAAAATATCTAAATATCTATAAAGCAGTAAATTATGAACTGATAGTTTGTTTTCTTTATGCTAAATGAACGTTACAGGAATTGGGAAAACGGTGTTCACATGTCAACTGGAGGTCAAACTAAGGTTGTCTAATGGCTTGTTCTGTACCTGGAATGATATATTTTCCCAAAAATCTGTTTTTTATTAATATTCTTTTTTTCTTCTTCTTCTTCTTTAGGTAGCCATTCAAATATGTCTGAGTTTTCTGAACAGGATAATTAAACATCAAGCAATTAAAAATCACAAAATTCATTGCTGCTGTCATCTCTGATTAATAGAATTGTCTGGAATTAAATTAAATCTGGAAAATAGACCATGTTCCAGAGTTCATACAGATTGTCCCAAAGAGTATCAGATTAGTAACTGATAATGTCATTTATCCTAAAGGTGGATGTGGTTAACAACCTTCTGCCATCAAAGCGTGGAAAAAGAGAGATCACCCCCAGATAATAATTATTTTCTATCAATACGTCGCCCACCTTCTTGGATAAATCAGCTGAAATACATGTTATTAAACACAGAGTAATGTTACAGCAGCACCGATAGTCCATTGCCCTGCTTTTACTCCCTTTTTCTCTCCCTCTTTCTCTCCCTTTATCAGATGATCTCTAAGTCTGCAAGTCACAAAAAACAATTTCATACGATAACATTAGCTATTAGCAGTAGCTTGGTACTAATTACATGGAGGGCACGCTTGTAACCTATTGGCATAAAAAACAATATTTATGTATCGTTCTGTTACTCATCACCTGACGGGACACTCGAACTTTACATTTATGAATCTCCGTGGCTTCCGTAGTCGTAATAACGTTCTTAAATGGTGAGGCTCCAGCAGAGCACTACTCGGTTGCTTGTAATGTTAGTGCACCACTAGATGGGAGTAATTCTTACACACTGCAGCTTTAAGTGTTTAGAGTTTCACAAAAGGGCAAGAAAAGGAGATAATACATGATTTGAATCATGAAAAAAAATCTGCAGAAAAGAAACTTTAGACTTTATTGTTGTTCAGATCACCAGAAAAAAAGTCAGTTTCATTTTTTAGAACCTTGTGAAGATATATTGTTAACAAAACATTTATATCATTTGACATACTCGCTGCACAATACGGAATTAGCCACAACAAATTTTTAGAATATCAGCAAGCTCCTCTTGGCAAAGCCAATTTGTTTCGCACAACACAGCAACCATACCACTATTCTGCTTGCTATGATGCTGAACAGGACACGTTTAAAGGAAAAAAGAAACTTGTGTACATAAAACTGAAGAGGGGTTGGCTGATGTAAGGCAAATGACTTATACAGTACTTATTTATGCTTTCTGTTAATAAAAACATGTGTTTAACAAAGGCAACTAGGCCGTATGAAAAATTTCCATAGAATATCAGCAGCTTCTCAGTTACAATTTTCTACGGACAGATTACACACAATTGGAAGCTTCATGGCTAAAAAGCAGAACATTATATTCTGAGGAGAAAAATGTATTGACCCAGCTGTGAAACATGGTGAATGGAGCATCACGGTTTTGGGCTGCTTTTCTGCCTACCATCTTAGCCAGGGTGCTTTTGTAATTAATGAGGGAACAAGACTGTATCAAGAACTTTTACTGGATCAGGGTAACAGTGCACAACCTGAAACTTAGGAGAGGTTAAGAGAGGATATAAAAACAATGACCTCAAGCACACTTTCAAATCAGAATAAGAAAAAACATATCTTGGGAAAGTCAAAGACCTGACTTCAGCATAAAATCCTGTAAATAAGGAAAGTCCACCCATTTTCAAATTTAAGGTTTTATATATCTGAGCATAACTTTAAAAAAAAATCTATTAGGTCTTAAAATGAGGTAAATCTCAAATAAACAATGAAGCAATATATATTACAATGTGCTACACATTTAACAAAAACTAAGCCAACAGTATCCAAAATGCTTCCTTATTTAAAATCTAATAAAGAGTGAGATTTGAAAGAGGTTGTTGCTGCTTAAGAAGGTTTTATGAGTTGCTAAATTTGAGGATTTGCTTACTTTTTCTAGCCAACAGCAAGTAATTACTCAATGTGTTCAATGATTTATGAGTATGTTGTTTAGTCGGTTTGTGGTTGTCTTGGATTGTGAATGAGATGGAGGTAAGATCACATTATATGTGTAAAGAAAGCTTTTTTTTTAGCAACTGCAGAGGAGAAGATCAACATCTTTCTCAACAGCCAGTCTGTCTCTGTCAGGAAAAAGATACATAGATAATTAAAATTGCCTTTAAGCTTGTTTGTTCCCACATTATATTTGTCACACACTGTGCCAAGATGAAGCGTACGATAAGAGGTTAAGTGAGTTTATGTGGAAGACTGTTTCTTGGCCGAGCATACAAACTTCCGGGAGCCACTCCAGCGTTCATAGTCATCAAAAAAAGATGACAGTGGTATCAATCCTCACATCAAATTCTCAGTAGGAGAGTAAATATGCAAGTGTTGAAGTATTTCTTTTCTATACTGAGGCTTTGTTTGGCTTGTGTATTTCATTGTTGCAGCTGCTTAAAATAAAAATAGTTAATAAGGGTATGGTGTCTATACAGCATGCAAAACATGCACACGTGCTTTATATGCATCTGCATTTTATCATCTCGTCATTACATTAAATCTGTGATCAGTTTATTTAACTTGGTATGTATTATACATTATATAAACTACCTCAGTATGATCTGAATTTTTTTCAGTTTCTTTATAAAATTGATTATATGGATTATCTTTTCATTTGCTCCACACAGAAATGCTTCTATTTATTATCAAAGATTATGTGGAATTTGTTTCAAACATAGAGAAATAAGTTTGCTTTCACGTAAGATTAATTGAAATGCAATGCACAAAAACACTAAAAGATGATGGTAAAAAGATTCTCAGAGCTGAAAAGAATCTGCAACACATTAGGAGCCACGCTCAGAGGAGCAGATGAAATCTGCTGCCCTCGTATTAAAAGAACTGGTTCTGGGGAGGTAAAGGATTCTCCTCCAGAGAAATCAGAAACACTCTTTTTCCACTGGCGCACTGACAGTAACTCACCGGGCCGTCAATCCATTTTAATCAAATTACTGTAAAGTTTCAAACATTCTGTTTTAAACGTGGAATGACATAAGTCTGAGAGATTGTAGGGTTCACAGGATGAAGGCTGTTTTCAATCAGATCTGCATGATATTTCATTGTCTTTGGAGCTTTGCTTAAAGAGGTTGTGAATATGAGAACAGATGAGCACAGAGACGAATTGGGTTTAGGGAGATCTTTGGCAACATTGCATAATGAACAGATGTGAGAGGAGAGAAGAATGATAAACAGTGCACAAATCATATAAAGCAGTAAATTATGAACTGATAGTTTGTTTTCTTTATGCTAAATGAACGTTACAGGAATTGGGAAAACGGTGTTCACATGTCAACTGGAGGTCAAACTAAGGTTGTCTAATGGCTTGTTCTGTACCTGGAATGATATATTTTCCCAAAAATCTGTTTTTTATTAATATTCTTTTTTTCTTCTTCTTCTTCTTTAGGTAGCCATTCAAATATGTCTGAGTTTTCTGAACAGGATAATTAAACATCAAGCAATTAAAAATCACAAAATTCATTGCTGCTGTCATCTCTGATTAATAGAATTGTCTGGAATTAAATTAAATCTGGAAAATAGACCATGTTCCAGAGTTCATACAGATTGTCCCAAAGAGTATCAGATTAGTAACTGATAATGTCATTTATCCTAAAGGTGGATGTGGTTAACAACCTTCTGCCATCAAAGCGTGGAAAAAGAGAGATCACCCCTTGTTAAGCTGTGCTGTGAAGACCTTCTTAACGTGTATTCCACATGTTCTTTTGTTCCTCTAGAGTGTCATAAACATGTTACAGGCTGCATGGGCACAGCGCTGCCTGTCCTGACACTGAATTACAGGACTCCCTCGTCTCACCTAAATTTCAGCTCCACTCAACACCTCAACGCAAACGGAAGTGTTTATGTTGCAAACAGGCTTGGAAAAGCATACTTGCATTGGTGCGTTTAGACAAGGGATTTATGATCAGGATGTTACAGCTCTGCTTTATTTTTTTGTTCTGACCTGTGCAGGTTGAACCATTTCTCTATAGCAATTTTCAGTCATGCACTAGGGTCCTGAAATGTTCTAGAGATGTTCTGGAGCAGTGGCACGTGAGAACACAAATTTCTGCTTGAGTTCCTGCAGAGATTTTCATTTAACATCTCAGGAACATAAGTAGCATCAGCAAATATTCCAGAGTATTAAACACAATCTTATCCACAATGTACTTTAAACATAATTTTGCCTCTTCTATGTTTGGACAGAAACTTACCTGCAGCCCCTCCCTCACATTTCCATGCTTGAAAATGCTTCTGCAGCAGATAATCTCCCACTGTGAAGTGTTTGAGTGAACAGAAGCTGTGTAAAAAGACCGGACCAAATTATCAGCAGATTTTCCCAAACCTTGCTGTTATTCACGTTTCTGAATGTCCGATAAGATGAATGTTGTTACAGCCATAGGCACAAATTGAAAATTGCTGCTAACTGGATGCCTTCTATACAACGACTACTAAATCAATATAAATACATCTAAATGACAGAAGTGCAAATAACAGCAGGTCAGTGTTGAAAGAGTTTGAGAGTTGGTGTTTTCTAACTAGATAACATTATTTAAGGTAAAGATGGACACAGTATCTTGTTACATAGTGAAAGTAAAGAATTTGGTTTAAAACCACTTTATTTTCAGCCAGGAGCTAACTAAAGACATCAAAAGGCAGCTGAGAGGATCACAGGGGTCTCTCTTCAACACATCAGAGCCTCTGCTATTGTCAGAGACTCTTTTTATTCCGCCTACAGAATATTTGAACTTCTACCATCAGGCAAGAGGTTCTGCAGCATCAGGGCTTGCACTGCGAGGTTCTGCTTATTGTCTGCATTATTGTTCTGCTTACAGTTTATTTTCCTAAGCCATGAGAGCCCTGAATTCCCTGGTGCTAGCCAGCACATTGCATTTTAACCCACACCACACTCAAAATAAATGTTGGCATCCCACACACAAAACAAGTGGATATCAGATTATCTAACATTACAATAAAAAACGATATTCAGCACACTTTAACATAAAAAAAAAAATACTTCACTGATACTTTGTTCTTTTTACTATCTACTTCATCACACCTGCTTCTAAAGTTGAAACTTTAGAATTAGATAATCCTTCTATTGTCATCTTGGAATATGCCGGTATCACCAGGAAAGTAAAACAATACATTAATGAAAAAGCATGGTCATTCAGTAGATTCAGCTAACCTCTGGCAGCAGAACTTCATCAGCTGCTCTACTTAAACTGATGTGCCCATCACTATGGAACAGGCTAAACCTCATCACGCATGGCATTTCTCCCTCGCTCCCTTGCATATTAGAATCTTTTTCTTTTTTCTTTTTTTTACATTTTTTTCCCATCTAGCCTTGCTGGTAGCTGGTTCTCTGAAGGCTACACGTCTGTTTCATACCAACACCTTGAGTTTTCTCATAAATGTGTGTTTGAAAATACTCCTACTTTTAATATTAAACATTGAGTTTTGCCTTCAACATTCAACACTTTTGCCTAAACCTGAGCAAATAACATATAGGGTTATTTGCTCAGAGCAAATAAGAGCAAATAATCAAACACCTCAACAATGTTTTTAACACAATGTTCCCAACCAGGGGTAGTCACTGGGTATGAGAAATAAAACTTCTCAGTTCAAAAGTTGAGTAGAATTAGCAAGTGGATTTTAGCAGACAAGCTGAATGATCATTTTCCAAAGAAATCTGAAAAATAACTTTTTTTTTCAAGAAAATATTTTAATGCTGACTCATTTAGCATTTAAGAGCCACACAAACTTTTAAAAAACCTTCAAAAAGTGGGGTTTCAAGGACAGAGACTTTGAGAACAATTAATTTATATTTATTTTTGAAACATTACTGTATATACAATGTTTCTGAAATATTTATATATTCAAAGTCAAAACCATCATTTAGAACTTTTTTTTTCTTCTTCTTAGGGAGGTAAAGCTTTATACACTAAAGCTAAAGTATGAAGTCTGCTTGGCCCATCAGTTCTCAATGCGGCTGGTGTTTGTCAAAAGATGCAGGCAAGCGCATGGAGAGCGAGAGCAGTTGACTTTCACCAGCCAGGTCCTCTGTTTGACATCATGTTTTCTTAATGAGAGCCAGCTGCCTTCAACATCAGTGTTCAGCTTCATACCAGCATGAAAAAACATGAAAGTTTGAACCTTAAATATGTCCAGATTCCTCCATACACCTCAGGCTGAACTAACATTCTCGTCAGCGCTACAATCAATGGTGCCTGTGATCATCAAGGGTGGAAATGAGCTCTTAGCCTTGGAGCATAGACACACGTGCACACATGCATTATGAAATGCTGCAGAATCGTAATGAAAACGTAGTGTTTTATGAGACATGTTGTTGTAAATAATTGTTTAGATCAGCATCTTAATACAAAATAAAAACAAAAATGAGATTATACTGGTGTTAATCTACTCTGGGAGAAGCGTTTGCCTCAGTGGCCAGTGAATGCTGATATAAGCTGTTCTTTTACAGTATGATCAATTTCATGCTCCCCTCACAGCACATTTTTAATTCATGATACAACAGAAATTTTGAAACGTATCCCAGTGTTTTCATTGGGAGCAATAATGATCTCTGATGCCATCTTCTTTTGCTTAAAGAAACACACATGCATTCATCATTTGGGGCACGAGGCATGTGCTGATTCCCACCAGGCCTGCCATGTGAAGAAATTACAAAGGAGTCAAATGGGTGGGATGTTTAAAGGAAAGTTTTTCCAGTCTATAATAATTAAGACAGAGACAGAGCAGATTTGCAACTGTGCTTGATCTGAAAAATCAGGTGTTTGTTTAAAAAGTAATAAATCAACCATGTGGATTTTAATTTCTCCTAACACATTTTTCTCTGCACTTTTTCCTGACGCTCAAGTTTATTTTGAGCTCTCAAGAAATCAGAGGCGCTGAAGCTTAGTTTACAGTCAAATTATGCCTGCCATAATTGTGGGTTTCACTGTAATAAACACTTGATTGCAGATGTAGCATCTATTTACACCTTTAAGTTGGAGCTCAGTGTTTGCAGTGTGCAACTCTGTGCCTGCTGCCTGGAGGAAGATCTGTTCTCCCCCGACAATATCTTTTTCAACATCCTCTGTGTGGATTCCATCTGAACTCAACCCCTGACCCTTTCCTTGTCCCTGGGCCTGGTTCCTGCCCTCATGCTGCCGTCCATCCTCCTGGGTAAAGCTGACCTGTGAACTCTGCCTCACCTCTGAGGCCTGGCTACCGACCCTGCGCAAAGACTTCACAGGAGAGGAGAACTCAAGACGGAAAGTTTTCCTTCAACACTAGTCATGCCCGGGGGGGTGAACTGCATTGTGAAAAGCTGACACCAGCTTGTGATGGCAATTTAACGGTGTAAGCTGTTGCTTTTTCAGTCATTGCCCTTCAAATTATTATGAGCAGTTCTCCTACATCACTGAGTCGGCCACATTTAAAAGATTCTTACACCCCTGATTCATTCCTATCTTCATTAATTGGGATTGGGTCACTTGGGTCAACGTGTGTTTATTCTCAGGAAGGAGCATAAAGGGGATTAACACTAATCAGAGGGGATTAAAAACAGCATTTACTCAGATGGGTGGTACTTTCTTGCCTGATCTCTTCACTCCTCTCAGAGAAGGATGTTTGGTTTTTTTAAAAAAGGATCAAGATAAGGATTTCTCTGGTGGTGTTTTCTTTGTAAACACAAACACACTGAACCTCTTTTTTACCTTTGACCCCAAAAAAAACAGTAAAAAAAACCAAACATAAACATTCATTTGGCGGTGTGTTTCACTTTGTTAGGGCTAAAGGTGAATCCAGATGCAGACTTGGACCAGGTTGCTGAATATGAACAGGTTTATTAGAAGAAACTGAGTCCAGTGCAATGGTGGAAGGCTGGCAGGAAAGGGGTGATGGCTCAGGTGTGGCAACAGGGATCAGGCAGCAAAGGCTTGAGGTTAGTGCCTCTGGAGGCTGTAAATGGATTCCAGTGAGTTTATCACATAATAATTCACAAAGAGAAATTTACTTAGGGCTAGAGCATAACTGACTGACAAGCAGAGGTTACGATCTGGCACAGAAGAGGTGACTGAGGCTGACTGATACTGTAGCAGAGGGATGTGATGAGAAGCTGGGCCAGCCACTGCACACCTGAGGCCACTCCTTTTATAAACCTGAGCTGGAAAAAAGACCAAGCTATGGCAGCTTGGGAGCAGGGGCTGTGACAGACTTGATAACTAAAAGTAAAAAAAACAACAAAAAAGAAAGCAACAACTATGTTAGAAAACACATGAAAAAAAAACGTACCACATGTCTAAAGAAAGAAGATTAAGGAAAAAGAAATTAAAGAAATTCTGTTTTGTTGTTCAGTTCCACATCCCTAGAGTCAGCTTCAGTAGCCTAGGATCTGACTGACAAAGTCCTCCATCTTTGGCCACCAAACAGTTTGCAATGCGCCCAATGTACAGTTTCCTCCCTGCAGGTACTGAGCCTACAGGAAGACTATAGAAGTCTTTGAATTGTTCTTAGCCTGACCCCTTCACTGAGACCACTTTGGCTTGGGAGACCCTACCAAAGGCTGATGCCACAGACAACACAGACCCAAGGTTTCTGGAGGTGCTCAAACTCCTTCACTGCGGTGTAATTTATGTGATTCTGGCTCCTCTCCGCTGCATCGAGGGGAGTCAGATAAGGTAGCTCGGGCATCAGATGGATGTTCTGTCTTAAGTAATTTTCATTTGCTGTCTGTTTCATAAATTGTTGCGTTTTTTGTTGATTTCATAAGCTTTTTGATTTGTCAGTCTGGTAAAATGTTTGCCGTCTTCTTACTTTTACTTTCTGTTGTGTTGAGTTATGCTTTTGTTGTGTTTTATTAAATGTTGTTCTTTCTGTTTAGTCATTATTTCTGAAAATATTCTTTTTTTTTCTGCTCTGTAAAATGTTGTATTTTCTGACAGGAGCCCTGTCTGGGGATAGATGGATGGGTGGTAACTGTTTCCTGTAAAATATTATTTTCTTTATAGCTTTTGTGCTGATTCTTTTGTTGTGTTGTAAGATGTGCTTTATTGAATATCATGTTGTTGTTTTTTGTTGTTTTTTTTATTATTTTTTATTGTCATGTTTTGTCTAATTGTGTTGTATTTTGTTCTCTGCACACATCTCTGTAGGCCTTACAAATCTCCTCGACAAAATTACCATAAAGCTAGATCAGCACCTTGCTGACAGTGTTGTCGTAGAGCTGCTGCATTGAACTGCATTAGATTGCATGTCTGTGTCTTATAAACTGGCAGCTAAGTTTATTTGAAAGACAAAGTATAAGCACAATAACAGCTCAGCACCTTCCATTGTATACACTGAGTCAAAAAATATGTGCATTATCTGTGTGTTACTGGATGTGGTGGAAGTTTTCTCTTGTTTTTTTTTTCACCATCCCAGTAATACCGCTTTTTAATCACAGCACTGACACGCTTGTCAAGCTTTTCACCTCGTCAGCCTTATAGGAACAGGGAAGAATGCTTTGCTTGTCAACAGTGCTGTAGCTCTGGTACTTGTATAATGTCTAGCATGCATGTTCTCAGGTCTGTCCATGTGTTCTGGTCTTCATTAGACTCAGAGTGAACATTGCTGCGGCCTGACAGAGAGATCTTTTCATGTGTCCTCTGCCTGGTCCCACTCACCAGAGCCTAAACAGAAACATGCTACTGCCTGGGGCAAGGTCAGATTTCTCACCATACCACGGCATTAAAGCAACATTGCTTCTCCTAATGGAGGGTGGAAACACTCTGGTTATTTTTCATCAATCTCACAGACAATATATTCCCATCTCATCATTTTGAAGATGGAGCAGCACAGGAGTCCATGTGGTAGTAATCTGGAGCAAACGCCGGGTGCTGCTCGATGATCTCACTAACCTGAAACTCGCATGAGAGCAAAATCTGGATCTTTCAAATCGTCCAGGTTACGATCGGTGTCATCTCAGAAGGGGATATAAAGGCCATCCATTTTATTTTTTTGCATCATACTTCAAAGTCTGACTCTCATCAGAACCAGAATTCCAACGTGCTTTGAGAGTAATGTTACAGTCGCTCTGTCAAGTACCGTACCCTGAACCATAAAAGTAGCTTTTGATTGATAAATAGTGATGCATGGCTCATTGCAATGTTAATCAGCAGAACGGGTGCTGGGAGGTCAGAGGAAATGTGTGGGAGAAACAGCTATCTTTGTGCTCAGCTGAAAGGAGCCACTGTGTCATTCTCAATCCAAATTAAATAGGCTCTAATGTCAACCAGAAGATGGGCAAATATTTAACTGACTGGGATTATGCAAACAACCAAAATGAACAACATTGTTTTCAGCAGTGTGTTTGAATTTAAAAGCATTATCCCCTGCCTAACTTGCACAACAGGGATGTAATGTCATGGAAAGTGTAAAAACCCTTGCTGGCCTTGTTCCATCAGAGACAAAGCTTTCATATTGACAACCAGCCCATTATTTAGTTGTTGCATTTTTTTCCTTTCTTTTATGTTCTTTGAGACTTGGACGTCTTGCAACAAGGCTCAAAGGAGGCTGGAGGCCCTTTTGTTTTGAGGTTTTCACACTTGAGAGCTGTGGTATGTTGTGTGTGTAGAGGGGGATTGGGACAGCCTCAATGGGAGAGGAGCTAGGCTGGCTGACACAGAAAGGAGCCTTCGCTAAACACTGGCCCGGCTTCAGGAAAAGAGTGAGGGATTAGCGTGCACAGACCAAGGAACTAATCTCCTGGAGCATAATAGAACTGTACATAAACAACATCCCTGAGAAGTGAGTGGCAAAAAACTGACTGATTGAAGAGGCTGAGTGTGTGAATATGAGGTCTTGGAATAATTTTTTGACATTCGTTAAGGAAAACGCTGATGAGAGGAGACTTCAACCAGACATTTGAACATCTGGGTAGTGTCATGTCTAAACATGCATTTGGAAAAATAAGCACATGCACAATATGCAAACTGTCTAACAGATATATAGAGTGGTAACCAATAACCCATAAGAATATGACTAAAAACTATGTGTTCATGTTCTTTATGCCTGTAAAGCAGTCATATGTTCTAACACAGAAAAGGTGAGTCTAGTAGGCTTATATTTAATAAATCCTTTAGAAATGAGGATTTGATTAATCCCTGCTGCTAAGAATTAAAGCCAAAATTCAAAAGATGAATTGCATGTACATGGTTGCAACACGTACTTGAACTTTAAAGTCCAAAGTATGAGATTTAGATGTTAAGCATGCACAGAGTAGATGAAGCATTTAAAATGTTTTTATTATAAAAAGAGCCAATATGTTCTTAATACAACCCCAAATCACTGCTATATTGCCCCAGGTCAACCTCTTTCAGAGTGTTTCAGGCTTGAAATTCAGACTGATGTTTATTTTATTTTATTTAAAAAAAAAAAAAAACATTGACAGAATAAAACGTTCAATATTCAGACTGTCTGGAATTCAATCAATTTAAAGTAAATAGAAGCCTTACTGTGTTTTCAGATTTGGGGTTTTGAAATAAATGGAAAAAATCCAAAATTAGTCATCCCCATTTCTCATTAACCGAGCATTTATTTTTCATCAGAGCAATCAAATGGCTCTTATAATTTCAACAATTATAACAATTATCTGTGAGATTAGTGTGGACTTTGTTGCCACTATTCTTATCTTCACTTTTTTTCAGATAGTTTGGATGTGTTTCAGGTCTGGACTCCAAAATGCTGATCTTACTCTATTAATCATTTTTCAGCCATTTTGACTGTATGTTTTAGATCATTGTCTTGCTCGAAGTTGCAATGCGGGTAACGGCAAAGGTTTTCTGCAGAATACGTTCCTTCAGAATCTTTGGCCCTGTACCAATTCTTTCCCATGACTCATTGATTTTACTGCCTACCCTTCATTTTGCATTCTACTAGAAGACGTTATCTAGTTCTTGAACAAAGGAATTTGGAGGGGGGGTCTTTGAATAGGGAGCTCTTATATTTCTTTAATCCAACTTGGTGAGCATTCATTGAGACTGGCCTTGCACACAGTTTGCTGGGATATCTACTTTTAGATGTTAGGATAAACATAACTTATTCAGTCCTGCGGCCTCGGATGTGATTCTCGGACTTTTGTCAATCTTTGGAAAAGAAGACGAAATTAAGACTCTGAGGGAATCATAAGATATCTGCAGACAAACTTGGCCTTGAGCAGCCTTACATCTTCCAACAAGACAATGATCCCAAATATACATATAAATTGGTTAAAGAATGATTAACAGAGAACATTATCAGTGTTTAACTGTGGCCCAGTCAGATTTCAGAACTTAATCAAATCAGGTATCTGTAGAGGGGAAACAGTAGAGGGAATAAATGGCTTCAAACCTTAGAGCAGTGGTTTTCTGACTGGGGGTCACAAGATAATTTCAGGGGGTCACCAGATCATTTAAAAAATATATATAGCTTACATTTATCAAATAAATTTGGGATTACCAGAGCTGTTAAAATTAAACCACTAATGAAGAGATAAATCTTTGAAATTAGCAACTTTATTTTTTTTAACATCTCCACGAAAGAAGCTGATTTTGGTGCCTTGTTACAGCGGTAAACTGCCAAAAACACACTTTATCCTCCTTATTTATGACGATTCTGACCTTAAATTTAGAGGATGCTGCAGGATGACTCATTTCATACATCATACATTAAATCACTATATCATCAAATCATTATATCACTCGAAGCAGAAGAAGGATACGCAGAGAGACGGACAGTTTCGTCCGTCTTTTGCGTCGGTTGCCCATTTTCACTTGACGCAGAAGACAAAGCAATACCACTGGAAATTGCAGGGGCAGTGCTGCCCAGAATAGCTGACATGTGACCAGTAAAAGAAACAAACCAGAGAAGAAGAACAGGGACAGGAAGGAAACAAAAAAGTAGAAGAAGAATTAAGATGAGTGCAACAACTGTAGAAATTGAACAAGCTTTTGAAAAAACTATATGCAAATGTTTATGGCGTGTTGGGCGGTTGGAAACAACTTTATACCGGTGCATTACCGCTGCCAAAGGATGTCTGAAACCGACGCTGGCTTGCAGGAGGGAACTTAGCACTGCCCACTAGTGGAAGAATTGACTTAACAACCATGTCAATTTAAAACATGCATGGAAGTATGAGGATGGCGACATATGACAACATTTGAAATTCGCTATTTACGGACGTAAGAGAGCATAAACGGGCCTTAAGTCGTTGCGTGTGGGTTGCAAACACTAATGCATCTTATCTTGGGGGTCGTGGCTTGAAAAGTTTGAAAACCACTGCCTTAGAGAGCTTGCAGAAGAACAGTGGTCCAAAACCCAGCAGATGTGCTGAAAGATTGTCTGACTGCTGTCATTATGAATAAGATTGGGCAGTTATAGCAAAAAAAAAAAAGAATAACTATGATGCAAAATAAAAAATTAATAAATTAAAAAAAAGAACAAAAAATAAATAAATAAACAAAAGAACTTAAACTAATCTCAAACTCTCACACTCATTCACAAGACATTTTTTCAGCCACTTGGCCACTATAACGTCAGGATTCCTGGAATTCAAAAGTAGGATGGGACTGAATGCTTGTTAAATTTATGCTGCCTGGACAGACAAACTGACTGACTGAATGAGTGAGTGAGTCAGTGAGTGAGTGAGTGGTTAGGTGAAAATCCACATGGACAGGACCAAGCAGGCAAAGAGGCGACAGCAACTAGTGGCATTCAGGTCACTTTCAGGCAGTCCCGAGGTACAGTACAGGTGGACTCCAGCCTTTCTGGGATCACCTGCCAGCCACTGCCAGTGACAGCCAGCCAAAAGCTCATGCTGTGTGCCATTTTGGGCAGTGTAAAGGTAGCTAAAGGTGCTAACAGCACTTTATGTTGATACATTTGTTTACTGGGTAACCAAAGGTATCCATATGTTGCTTCTATAACCACTCAGAGATGTGGAGTAACTCACACCATTGTGTGTGCTAACAGCAAACCATTAGCAAAATAGCCTTGGATAACTGAGGAAGTGTATGCAACACTTCCTATGAACACAGTAGCATACAGATAAATAAATACTTTACATTGTGAAGAACTGAATGTTGACTTAGTCTGTATGCTGCACAACTGTGTTCTGGTGGTTCATCCTGCTTTCCACCTTCATATTCTACACCTAATCATGGGTTGAAATGATTCCATAACTATTCCATTTTTTACTCTTTCTTCTTGATTTAATGTACATTTTCATGAGTCAACATCACTCGGTTGGGTGCATCTTTTGCATGCTTCTAGGAATTCAACCAACCAGAGAGATACTTCCTGTGAATCCTTTTGTTAAAATGGGTTCAAAGCTAATCTAGAAATATCCAAGATTAAGAATTAAATAAGTTTAAGTGATCATGCTGAGTTCAGTTTAACATATCTATGCACCCTGAGGAAACCCACAATGATAGGAATAGACAAAATACATGGAAGATATGCACTTATTCAACACATTAAACATTATCCTGCATGCACTACACTCTGATTTATTAAAAATGTGCTGTGCCCAAATAACCCTGCTGAATGCTTGAACACAAACATCAGCACTCACCCCCACACTCTCACAGTGTCACTCTTTGGTTTATTTATTTTTCTGTAAACATTTTTACTCCCCATTTAATGAAAGCAAAAGGGTGTAGAGCAGAGGAGGCATTTAACACTTTTCAAACACTCAAATGCTCTTAGAGGCAGAGCACGATGTTAACAGCTGTTCAGCTTCAGTGATGGTAAATTCACTAAGGACGGTAAGTTGGATGACCTGTTTATTTGGACTCTCAGAGCACGTGTCTCAGTCTACTGGACTGATCAGTGAATGTGATGCACAGAGTCTGCCATGATGGATTTCACAGCCAAAATAAGCAACAGTAACTGCCAAATGGGAGCAAAAGCAAATCTGTTGACTTGTCACAGTAAATTCAATTAAACAGCAAAGGGCACAGATTGAGGATTATTTTATTACTTAGGTTTGTACAGTTTCTACCATGGAAAAATAACATGTAACATAAGACTGTATTTACAATTCCATTTTTACAAAATGTCTTTACAAGATTTTTTGTTGTTGCTTTTTTTGTTGCAAGGTCAATTTGAAAATTGGAGACTACAACACACAAAAACATACACATTCACACACATCCAAACCAAGCTTTGTAATACACACATAAATAAATATAGACATTTACTGACTGCTTCACGACAAATATTTCTACAGCCAAGAACATGTACAATTCATCATTTCCACACAAGTTATAATTTCATTAATAAACATTACATATTACTTCCAATATAATTCTTTGTTAATCTGTTAATGAAAGATTGCTAACATAGTGAAAAGAAGGAACACAGACGTTATTTCATGCCAACAGAATGCTAACGGTTGTCATGCAAAACCATTACAAGCTTTCAATTTGAAGCCAGTAATTCATTTACAGCTCAAAAATTAAATGTACTACATGCAACAAACTACATGAAATATTCTGGGTTAGACAACAATGACTTTAGTTACATTTTCCATCAGTACAGACTGTATGTCTAAACGCCTGTTTAATGGGTAACACAAAATAAATAGATGTATTTTCTACTTTTTATTTTCTCTTCTTCAATAGAAACGATAGTTTCCGGCATTCCTTGCCATCCAACCATCTTCAATCAAGTTTCCAACGCAAGTGTGTTTCTTTCAACCATGTATTTACCCAGTCCAATCAAAGGTCTTTTTGTTGTGCGCAGTGACAGCTGGATCACAACAAATTTTAAAGTTCTTGGATCATATTTTAGCAGGAATTCCATCACTTCCTTATGAGTCTGGGATGAGTTGGGGAGCTGTGCACTAACAGACGTAGAATATGAGAGATCGCAGTATAAATTTCACTGTACAGACAAACCCGTCCGGTGATGTTTAAGTCAAGAGTGAGGGGTTAAGAAGGAAGAGCAAGACGTGCTGTGGAGCCTGAAGAAAATAGACCTATATTTCATGAGCAGAGATGAGGAGGGGAGGGAGTCAGTTTCATGGTCTGGTGCGCTGTGTGTCTGTTTGGTTCCACACATTCCTTCCCTGGCAGACAGAAGCAGAGAGCCACCGGTACGTCTTCCTGTTGGGTTTGCCTCCAGTCACAAACTCAGTGCCTCTCCACTGATGGCTTCTGATGATGAGAGTGGTGCTGCCGAAGTCTGGGTCCTTGAAAGCACAAATATTTAAAGACTCGTCAGATACAACTTCACATTGTCAGATATTGGTAATAATCAGGGGTTCAGCTTGGCTTTGTTACGTGCTCTGTGGTTTTAGAGTTTCAATGAGTATGTCACCATCAAAGTGACACATCCCTCTGGTCTCCACACCAGTCAGTCATTTTAGATCCAGTTAACAGTCTACAAAGCGGATAACTAAAATCATTCAGTAACCTCACTCGCTTACATTTTCTAGTAGTTCCCATGTGTAGTTTAAAGCTTCTGTTATTATTAGTTATTTGTTGTCTTTATTTGTTTTTTGTCATTGCTGTCCTTGTTGTATTTAAAATTAGAGAAAAAATGTCTTGAATTATATTTGCTCATTTCAAAAAGGGATTACATCCAAATGTAGAGGTTATATTTGTTGATTATTTTCTTTTGCAACGTTCTACCTTGCAGGGATAGCAGAAATGGTTGAATTGCTGTACGAGTAAAGTCAGAAAGTCACAAATTTAGGCATAACAATATTAAGGGAATGATAACCAAAGTCCTGGGTAGACCCAAACATGCACACAGATAGATGGGTAGATAAGTAGGTAAGAAGATTAGACATCCATAGTGTGCAATACATTACGAGTCTGTAAAGTCACAACATGTCATATCACCTTTGCTATTTATATTAGAATGGCAAGTATCAGGTGGTTATAGAACATAGCAATGGTTGAAAGAAGCGCTAGAAAAAATCACAAAAATTTATTTTGATTAAATAATTTGTTACATCATGCAATTCTACATAAAATAAGGAAAGCTCTGGAAAATGAATTAATGGATTTGTTTTGTATAGGTACTCAGATATCTGGAACCTAGTTCATTTCAAGAGTAGCCTTCCTAACAAATTGAGTTTTTTCCAGTTTCAGTTCTTAGTAAAGCTGCCCTGATGGTACTGATGATATCTAGTGTACAAAGGTAAACTGTAATCCATTTTCTCATCTAAAATTCATCAGAAACAAAAAAAAAAGGATAAGCCAAGTTTCCTACTTTGATGAAAAATAAAATATAAATTATAAACAATAACTTACGGTGTTGTATGATGGGTAATATGTTTGGGGTCTGGAAGGTCTTGACAGTGGCGGGACCTTCTCCACCAGTTGTTATGACCTGCACCTCCAGTCTGTAGTAGGTGGAGGGCCGCAGGTTGGACACCACAAGTAAGTTATGATCCTACCAAGAGAGAGGAGAGCAGTGGGAAAGATGTGATCAGCTGGGAAACAACAGATCGGGCTGCTGAACTTGACAGGACTTTTAATTTGAACTGGCTGTAAAAGGGGGACATTTAGCCATCTTTGCACAAGTTGTAGACAAAAATAAAGACTGCTGCCAGCTGAATAAAATGTGCGGTGAGTGGTTTTATTTATAGACAAGCTCAGGAGGCTGGGAGGTGCAGATAGGCGGAACGTGTTGTTGATGAAGCAGATTATGTCAAAGAGCGGCTGTTTTAGAACTCAGACATGATGAAAGAGAAAGATGCAAAGACAGATGAAGAGTTAGGAGTGGAAAACTTCCAGTAGGACACGACGCTTCCTCAGATCTATTTGTGTGCCTGTCTGCATGCTGCAGCTTATCACAACATTCATGCAAAGAGGCCTTAGCAACATTATCCTAAAATCACTGTCACCTCTAACAGATGCTATGAACTCAAATGTGGAAGTCAAAATTCCTACTGCACAGGTTTATATTCACAAGGCTCTCTGCAGTATCCGAGACCAGAAACACATCAGTCTTGTTCCACTGTGAACAGACTTACCGGAGGCAGGATCTGGGACTGGGAGATGATGCTGTTGGGCAGGCTGTTTTGCCGACTTTCTGTATTGATCTCAGCCCAAGTGACCTGGAAGCCTGTGATTCGCTGATGAGGAGCCACCCTGGACACACGCCACAAGAAGCTACCAGTGATGTTCCCATCATTAATGGAAAAGGAGGCAGTCAGGTTCTCCGGCTTAGCCAAAACCTTTGGTGGCCCCGAAGCTGTACAGAAACAGATGGACACAGAGATTTGTCAAAATCGATGCTGGTTGACAGAAAAATCTTCCAAAATGTTGACCTACTCTTTCAACTCTGTATAGATTTTATACATCATCGTGATAACAGATAACACCCTGAGGTATCTAATTACTGTGTCTGCACTAAAGTTGATCGATTTTAAAATGCCCTTCATGTGTCAGACAGCTGGATTCTCACCTCCTTCCCCCGAGCAGGGGATGTGTTTGTGAGTCTTGCTCCGTAGGGTGGCGCAGGATGGAGTCAGGAAGGTGGTGCTCTCGTCCTTGGAGCGTCTCTTGGACTTCAGCAGGTGAACGGTGACTTTGTATTTGCAGGAGAAAAGCAGACCTGGGAGATTGATGTAGTTCTCCTGAGCACAGAAACATATTTTTCAGCCATGATGACTTTGACATGTCACCCAGGTCAGGTCCCATGGAGCTTCAGAGATAATTAAATACACAGTGCTGGGGCAGATCACATTCCTGTTCAGGCCTCAGAAACATGCTCCACATTACAGCACTACTTTGAACACCCACATGGTAGATGTTAGGCCACAATTCTGCAATTTAAACTGCAATATAAATTTATCATAGCTTCTAAATGAAGCATAAACACTAGAGGAACTTCAATAAGAGGAAGCAACTAAACTGGATTCATGTGTAATTTGAAATGAGAATGGCCTGTAAATCCATGTTAATGAATTCTGTGCAACGGTCCCTTACTGTAAACCCACTTCAAGCTTTAATCATCTATTGGTCTTAACAAAAAACACTTCTCATTTCTCATAGGAAACAAAAAAATCCAGCTGACGAGTTGATTTAGTCCTTGCAGTAATAAAGACGGCCTACATTAATAGCCAGTCTCTTGAGAAAGGGTGTGTATATTCTCTCTGATATGAAACAGCTTTGATTAAAAGTGAATGAGGCGCTGCGCTCACATAAAAGCACAAGCCTGGAATCTTCCCTGGTGATCTATAGAAATTGTATATTTCCTAGCAACCAGAGTGCTGCTTCCTAAAGAATGTGGTGATTGCCAGGCCTCAGCTATCCTGCATTAGCCAGACCCCCACCACTCCCCCAACTTTCCCTAGTCTCAGACTCTACTACACAGACATTACTACATCCTAAGACAAAGTCTAACACAGTAAACGCAGTAGCATAGCTGGAGGTAATGAACCCCTGTTTCGGGAAACATTGTTTGAGTAAATGTGTTTTATTGGCCTACATCCCACATGCCTGACCATAATTACTGAGTCATAATATTCAAAACAACAGCCAGTGATTTGCAAAGACCCAACACAACAGGGCTTCTGGTTCACTCGGTGGAGCTGTTTTCTTTAGTGGAGCTGTCCTTTCCAAGCATCAGACAAAAGGTTAGGAGCGTGCTCTGCATAGCACAGAGTTGCTGATCAAGTCATAGCTCTCTGTGCTGCACTCTGCAAGCGGAACGGCTGGAGACTAACCTGCGTGACGGATTTCTCTGGTCCTCGGGTCTCATTGTGGCTGCAGTACTCGGGCATCCACTGGACGTGGTAACGGCTCACGGCAGGATCTGGGGGGGAAAAGGAAAGGATGAAAAGAAAAATTACTAAATGAAAAGGTAAAAAGAACAATGTAGCATGCAGAGCCCTCATTTTAATGTTAATAAAAATGTAAACATGCTCTGTTACAAGGATGAGTCCTGCATTCAAAATGTAATGTCAATGACAGTACAAGTTGGTTTTGACCACAATGCTTCTGTTTAACATAAAAGGTAAATAATAACAGAAATTATCCAAAAACTGGATGAGCAGTAGATTTGCTAGAATATCAAGTTACTGGTCATTGGATCATTCAGCTTCAAATAGCTCTACAAATTGCTTCCAGATCATAAATATACATAAAAAATGTAATAAAATCAAACTTCCTACTGTAGCTATCAAATAAATACAGTGGTACAAGAAGTACACTTCTGCCCTTCTTGTCTTCCAATTAAGAAATGTTGTCAAACTCTACCTCAGTACAATGTTGGACTTTAGTCGGCTTTGTTATATTTCATCACTGCAGTGTCCCCACAAATTATTAGTTTGATATCAATCTGACAGGCTCAAATGAATAACTGATGGCTATCTTGCAGATTACAACATCCTATCTGAGATCTCTTCTTTTCCATTTGGTGCTCATAACAAAGTACATCTCTGAAAAAAACAACAACTTAAAGCACTTCCTTCTTTATATTCATATTAGCTTATCAATTATAACTTTCCTGTTTCCTAAACTTTTCATTTTGACTGCTGTAGGCAATATATAATCAACCAAATAATATTGCTTCTTAAGAGTAACCAAATAATATTGCTTCTTAAGAGTAAAGAAGCAGCCTTGGCCTTGTTGAGCTTCACCAGCTCAGCTTCAGATTACAGCAGCGTTGCCTTCATTACGATGCCGTAGCTCCTTATAAACTCATCGGCACTGTTTATCTGCCCCTCACCATCATCTTGTGTTACAAGATTTATTATTCATTCAGCCATGTTGCTTTAGATTTTTTTAAATACTTATCCGATTAATAATTGAGGTTTGCTACATTCACCCTTCAGTGGGAGCCTGAGTTATAGTAGGGAGATAAAAGCTTTGAAGGCTTAGACAGATCTGGCACTTTTAGCCCTTGAGGTCTTTGGAAGCAGAAGAGAGAAATTAAAGGGAACCGGGAAATCAGCAAAAAAAAAGTAAACAAGATAGGCTTAGCCGGATCTGACGGAGAGGAGAAGTGGTATGTAAAACAAGAAATGGGACATGCAAATCAGGTAGAGAACAGAATCTAAGCAGTGTTCGATAAATCATGACTGGAGGCGAGCTTCAGAAGTCCAGCCACCGCCACAGTGCTGTGTATTGTCTGAGTGCTAGGCAGACAGAGATATATTATCTGAGCCGGTGTACTGTATGCTTCTATTATGTCTGCTGGAGACAATCCAGAGGCTAGGCTGCTTTGGATCACAGAGACAATGAGTGAGAGTTTAATCATGGTTCAGTTAACCTGTCCCTTTCTCTATCACACAAACCAGATGTCCAGAGACTCCAGCTTTCCAGGCCATCTGTGTGTCTGTATGTTTTCTTTATTGGAAAGCAAGGCCATCCCTCAGACTAATAAGTGGCAGTGGCAGACACACCACGGACCAAGACCACAAAACAAGAGGCAGAAAAAGAAGCAAGACCCAGATTAACTCTGCTATGCAACACAGTGATTCCCCAGCCATGCTTGATCCCCGTCAGCATCACTCAGCTCACTGAGCCCGAGCCAATCTTGCTAACAGCTCTGCGCCAATTCTATCCCAAGGCTCTCCTCACTCTGATTCAGCAGTTGGTGTCTCACCATGTCTTTCCTTCAGCCAGGGTTTGCATTCTTGACTCTAAGATGTGGAGTTTGGCTTGGGTGATGACATAAATTAGTAACACAACATAGAGCAGTGAATGGGACTTGACAGGTTACCCTGAGAGCATGACTTTCAAGGTTTCCATACTTTCGCTCTGGTCTTAACAGAAGGTTTGGGGAATGAATGCCATTGGGACAGGCATTCCTGAAGTCTTTAACCCCTTGTGATGCTGCAATCCACCACCATGTCTGCTTGCAATGACATCAGGTCTTGTAAAACAAAATGGGCCACTTCAATGTTAATGTGGGCGTCTATTAAACGCAGCTGAGATCCAGCTCTGTGTTTGTTGTTCTTTACTAAACGGTGGTTCCTCTTTACCAGTCCATGTGCAGATTTTAACCACTTTACAGTGCACTCACAAAGACACATTGTTTTATTTACACCATATGATGCCACATTTATAAAACTGATTCATTATTGTTTAAGAAAGTGAAGATCAGTAATAACGTTTTAATATGGTGCACATGAGTCATAGAGATTGATGGGCATAATGGAGTGCTAATTGATTCAAACAAAGCTTAAAATCAGAGTGCTTACCCCCTCGTTTTTTCCAGTATACACGGACCTGCAGCTGACCATCCTGGTAGAAGGGCGTGCCTACTTCCAGAGGGCCAGAGGGGTGTTTGGCCATGGTTGAACTGAGAGGGGATATATCCTCCTTCTTTGACTTGAGTACCGATTTTGCTGGGAAGAAAACAGCTAAATGTTTAGTGCTGTAGCTAAGATACGACAGTGACAGTGTTATGGCACACTTCAGTGTGGTAACAGCAACACAATTGTTTCTTTGTAAGATCAGAGCAGAGAATAATGTGAAGAAAAACTGGTTCTTTATGAATAAATGTGCTGTAAATGGAAGGGTACACACATTCACACACACAATACAGAAAAGGTAGGCAGTTCAAGTCCCTCTAGAGCCACAAATGCAACAGAAAGCACACTCTCACTACACTGAGGCTCGATGCCTAAATATGCAAAAGCTATGAATGAATACAGATGTGCTGACAGCGTACTTTGGCCACTGGGGATTTTTCTAATGCTCATGATGATTGTTTGCCCTTTCTGTAATTTAGGAAAACTCAACTCTCATGAGAGACAAAACGAAATAGGAATAAGAACTAAAGAATATAAAAAATTTTTTGGCTGTCTCAGATAGTCCCATGTGGGTCTGCAATCAGAATACTGTTCCATCTAAGTTTTGGTTGATTTAAGGTGGTGCACGACTATGCATGTGACTTAATTGGACATATTGTGCATATTTAGATTTATTAAAAATTTGGTCAATTTTTATGATGCTTTCCTATCTGCTTTAAAGCATCACCTATTGGTTTGTGAAGTTTTGTGGCCTTGAGTTCAACATTTGTTTGTCATTATACTGGGCTCCTATGGAGTCCGAACTTAGCATATTAGGGCAAAAAGGACGACTCTGAGTAATATTTTCTACTCCACTGGATAAAAAAACAACACTATTGCAACTGGGAATGTGGAATTCTCAATTTTATGACAAAGTAAAAGGTAAATAAAAGGCTACAAGAATTTGGATTTTCAATTTGAAAAATATGGTAAGGGTTCATCAGCCTCTACCCTTGCCTGTTTTGTTTTTTGTTGGGTTTTTTAAGTCAGATTACATGTAAAATGTTAAATCTTTCTTTCACTATGCTGAAAAAATGTATTTTCTCTGCTAGTCTTAATAAATTAACATAAACCAAATTATGGAATTTTAGCTATCCACATCTGAGGCTCACTGATCACTTTAGTTAATGGCATTATAATTACTAATGGAAAGATTAATCAACTTTCAGAGAAATAGATGTTTCAGACCTGGTGGCTGTGTCCATTCAGTTTTTGGATTTGACAGGTTGTCGTAAGCCAGGTTGGTATTTGAGTTAAATGGTATTGTCAGCATCCCATTGCTAACATGTGAAAGAAAGCCAACATGTGCTAGCTAGCATTAAACAATAATGCTATGCTATTTGCTTTGGTAGCTGTAACTTGGAATGATTTCACGCCAGAGTTGACTGTGCTCAGTTAGGAAGTCAGAAACCCAGGATTTGGGAATTGCTGGGCTCACTGACTTGGCTAGCTGTTGTTGCCAAAATAAGCTGATAGCATATATATTACCTAGTTTTACTCATTAAGACACCAGAGCAATTATTCCACTGATGGTACTGTGAATGACTGATTTAGTGAAACACAGACTGACATATAACACTTTGACTATCAACACCATTTATGCACATGGCTGCCATGTTTGATTTCGAGGTCAATGATGGAGAGGTTCATCCAACTTTTTGAGTAAGAAATCCAACTTCAGGGGATGTTCCAGTTGATTTTTCCAACCGGTAAGATGGAAATTTGGACTTCCAAATTCAAACAAAACATAAGTATAGATGAGGATTTTAGATTTTTTTAGCAGGGTGCAAAAAGCTCAAGGAAACTTGAGATACAACAAAAAAGAAGCTGCAAACTTTCAACACATGCAAAAATATCTCACAGGGACTTACATTGCCATCCCTACAATTAAACTCTGACAACTTAATGAAGAAAAGGATATTGGTCCCAGTGTTTACCTGATTCGTTATTCTGTGTGGTGCTGAAGTGAAGAGAAGCCTTAGAGCTCTTCAGTCGCACCTGTCCCCAGTATGTGACAGCTTGCAGCTCCACAGTGTAACTGCTGTTTTGCTGCAGTCCCTCCAGATCCACCCAGTTTTGAGCCTGTGACAACAGAAAAAGCTTGGATGTTGGCATTTATACATTACCATACTGTCACTAGAGACTCCTTTCAAAGCCCTGTCACTGCACCAGCTCAGCTCAGGCCTAGCCAAAGCAAGCCTGTGGGAAAGCCCAGCTTATTAAGAACACATGTGGAGGAGAAGAAAGGTTTGTGGTGCAGAGATAGCCTTCAGGGTCTTGTGAGAGAGCTGTGTTATCAGAACCTCCCAGGGCTTCTTCACTGAGTTGGACTTCCAGCATTCCACCATCAGCGTGAACTTGATGAGTTCCTCTTATTGACTGCGTGTGTTTTGACATTCCTCTACCAGCAAGCTGCTTTCAAAGCCCCGAGGTGCCAAAGTGGAAACCAGTAGTACATGTGTCAACAGTGTCTGGTGTCTCCCACCTCTATCTCCTCGCTGCCACATCTGCTACGCATTTCAAAAACTAATTCAGGAGAAAACTCTACGAGGTGCGTGTGGACCGTCTAGACAATCTGTCTTTCTGCTTGAGTCTCTGGTGAAATGCTCTTCACAGATACTGAGCTACATATGCTATCAGATCACACCTTACCAAGAACATAGAAGTTAACAATTCTGTTTTTTTTTAATTACATGGAAAACCTTTTTAACAGTTCTAACAGAGCATTACATTTTTAACAGAAAAACTTAGAAACACTGAGTTGTGGAATGACTGGCACTCTTTCACCTGGTTACATTTTCACTGTTGGGTCTGTTT
>JBAMHW010000014.1:14501200-14519004 GCA_037177495.1 Rhadinocentrus ornatus
AGCTGGAGCCTATCCCAGCAGTGTTTCAGGTGAAGGCAGGGTACACCCTGGACAGGTCACCAGTCCATCGCAGGGGTATGAAAATCAGTGACAACATATTTTTCGGACTTTGTGTACCTGGTGTTTAATTGTTTGTTGTCTTAACTGTGTTTGTTGGTCATAAAAATGGTTTTACTGAGCTGTTAGCTGAGATTCTGTGGATACCACATGTTATAGTTACATTTACACACCTGACGTTACACTACACTCGGTAGCAGAGGGTGCAGGTGCAGAGGTGAAGCTAAACAGTCAAGCTAAGAATGCAAAGTTAGAGAAATTCTAGGCCAGAAATCTGGATAATGAAGCACAAAAGGTGCATGAATGGAATTTATTGAGCATATTATGAATATTTCTCGCTCTTTACCATCTAGAAGCTGTGAGATTGTAATCCTGCTTTTGTCTGTTCACCTGATGGTTAATATTCATCAGATATTGTTCCTTCTGTGTTTAGAAGGAAGCTGCTTCATTGGTTTAAAGTCATCTGCTAACTTTTTACCTTTTAGTTAGTAAATCCTGAATATTTCTTCCTTCTTTGAAATAAAATTAATTTTATAAATATACTGTATATGAAGAAATATTTTAACTGTTACTTAATCTGTTTATTAGTTTAGTTCAGGGGTCTGTAGCCTTTACAATCCAAAGAGCAAATTTTCCTCAGCCAGCTAAATAAAACTCCTTTACAGCTACAAATGTTACGAGACCTTTTCAAAAAGGCAACTTAATATATATTTTTTAATGAAGAGCCACCATAGCATATTTGTTATTTTTGAAGAACCACATTTTTATTTCCATTTTTTAGTTTTAAAATAAAGAAAAACATAAAAAAAAGTCTAATTTTTCAACCTAATGACAAGAAAAATAGATTAAAAAAAATATTTTAGCCACGTATTTAGAAGCATTGTAGAAGGTCCAGAGAGTCACTTGCGGCTCCAGAGTTGCAGGTTGGAGACACCTGATTTAGTGTTTGTAAATCAAAAATTACTGCATTCTTTATAAAGCCGTAGGTCTTCTTTTAAAGGAAAAAATCGCGATTAATCGCAACATGTCCTGCAATTATTTGCGATTTAACAATTTTAATAGTTGTCCAGCACTAGTTTGAATACTTGAGGTGTCATAAGAACTTTTTCATACTACTGTAAAAAGTCTAAACGGCTGTTACTCTCACAAGATGTAGCCTGACAAGTTGTTTCCAGACTCCAAGCTGACTGACTTAAGTTTCAGTTTTGGATCTATTTGTTTTAGTCTGAGACATTTTTATATGCTCTTTTTTTCCAACATTAGGCTTTTAATAAGTACAAGGATGTAGAACTAGTTTTGATTGATTGTGGTTGGATTCACATGTTCCAGAAATTCTTAGAGGTATCAATTCCCCTTCACTGATCTTTAGTTCAGCTGATTGATAACAGCCTCTTTGTTTGATGTTTATTCACCACTAGTGCTGCCTGACATTAAAAGCATTCATCTGGGAAAACAGTGAAGGCTATAACTATGAAACAGTCACATTAAAAAGAGAGTGTGTTTATCACAAAAGCACAGAGTGCTATTATTAATTAAAAATGCATCTTTAAACCCAAAGACTTGCATTTTCCTAATCAGCTTTAAAATATTGCAGCAAAAGCAGAAGAAAGAGCAGCCATAAGCAGCAGGCTGTGCACCTCCAACGCCTCAGTGAAGCAGCAGCCTTCTTAATGTGGCCCACTGTGGTTGGAAAACAACTTGTGCCATGTGCATGATGAAATCAGTTCAAGTAAATGACTTTGTGGGATAGCACTGTAAACCGATACAACACTTGTTCCTCTGTTGTATTTCTAACAAAGCAGCTGCTTGGCATTTGCCGTCACATTCGTTAAACCATTAGTTAGCTTGGGCGCTGAGGATGCAATTTGATCACATTCAGCAATCTATTGCTGCAGAATGATGTCACACAAAGCAACCCAGCTTTGTTTTGCCTTTCATATTACCTTTGTAGAGATTCTTGGGCATCTGGCAGGTGTGGCCACAGCCATTGGCGCAGCACTTCTTGACTGCTGAGCACTCTCCATCCTCTTCACAGCTCTCTACACAGGCTGCAGCAAAGCCACTGGCCTTCTCCGGAGCAGGACAGTCACCTTGCTTTACTCCCTCCACTGACTTCAAGAACTCACAGCTTGTAAGACACTCATAGTGCTTCTTGGGAAAAAGGGGCTATGAAAGAAAAAAGGGGGTGAAGGAGAGGAAAAATATATGTCAGATAGCTTTTTAGGACCAACTTACACACAGGCAGCACTTTGAGTTAACAGTGACTGTCCTGTTTACATTTCGACTTGTGACTCACTGGAGCAGCCGGTACATTAAATGCCTTTGATTCAGTGTCGTTACAGTGCAGAAAGAGTTACTTCACACCCCCTTTAAAACGTTCCCATTAGGTCTAAAAAGCTCAAACACTCAAGTCTGAGGTAACCACAGCGTTTGTGGTAGTGACATACCTCACATAAATCCTGGCACTGGTTTTCCTTCAGGTCCCAGGATTCCTTGCAAGGCTCCAGGCACTGTGAAAGGGAGAAGAGGGTGAGTTCTTCAAAGAAGCAGCCACATCAAAGAGATGCTGCTGTAGCGATGGTGCCTTCTGTGCTTGTGTCCCAGCCGCCTGCATGACACCTCACTCAGGCACTTCCTCCACCACATTCACAACAACCAGTTACACCCCTTTTTGTTATAAATGCTGGGCATACTTTCAAAGCTTATAGACAGTTTTCTAAAAAAGAAAACATTGGGCAAAGAGGTTGCCCTTTATGAGCAGGCAGACAAGCTGTGCTGTAAATCTACTCGTGCTTTTTTTTTTTTTTTTTTTTTTGTGTGGGCCTTGACAGATCCTCTCTTCACACCTTAACACTACTAGCCTCTCATAGTGTCTACACCTCATTCTCATCCTTCCACTTTTCCTGCTCATGTCTGGGCTCGATACACTCTGGCATTGGTACTTAACTTCTCCTTGCTGAACAGAGACCGCTTAATAAATTATACACTGGGGTTTACTGTTCTTGGGATTCCCTTTTTATAAACACATGGAACACATTTAACTGAATGCTCAAAACAGGCACAAGATTCTCAGATTGTTTTATTTTGCCAGACATAATGGGATGATACAATTTAAAATGAAAGTTTACCAAGCAAGTCATACCCTTCTTGCTTTAAATACAGCCACTCACCCTAAACGAATCAAATTTGATAAAAGTGTGTGTAATTTAACACAAAAAGGCCATGCACATCCAACATAATCAGGCAGATTGACCTGTGGGGAGGGCTCAGACTGAGAGAAACTGGGGTTTTATATCTTCTTGTTGCTGGCTGATGGTGTGAAATAGAAGAGCAAGCTCCGTCAAACCACTGCCAGGCTGCATCTGCACTACACTGGGAGCAACCCAAACCACACCACCTAACAGCCCGCCAAAGTCACTCATTCAACCCTGTCTAATTTAGTCTTTCACCAGCTACAGCTTTAAGCTAGAATCAATAGTAGATTTTCAACTCGTTCTCCATTGTCATCATCATTTAGGACAGTGAGGTGGGGGAAACAGGACATGGATATGGTCCAGTTTTGGCTAGCAAAAGACAGCTGATAACAGATTAGAATTATAGAGTTATGCAAGGTACAGTATGGAAAAGTGGTTAAACACAAGCATCTACTGTACAGTAAAGACTCCATTAAACACTAAGGATGATGTAAGAAATTTCACATCTCTGTCAGGAGGCTAAAGTTGTATTTATTACTCTTTAATTCGCTCATTAGCCAGCTCTGTCATTATTATGCCATCGCCAGTGAAAAGTTTATTTGCTTTTTATGGAGTGTGGTGGACGGGTGCATGATGAAACATAAACCTTGCTTCTGGAGAAAAACGCTGCAATCAAGAGCACGTACAATTCTGCCAACACACAATTATACTCAGCGTCTTTGCTACTATTTTTTGTGCTTAGACCGCCTCGTCTCCTGCAGCAGATAAACTCTGCACATACGGTGTGTTGAGTCTTTAACGGCTGGCTCAAGAGCGGAAGAGTCTGCGAAGTAAAGTATTCTCTCAATTACTTCATAGCAATGCAGATATCACTCCAGTAATATGAAATATAGAGTGCCAAGAGGAAAAAAAATTGACATCTTGGAGGGTAATGACAGCAGAGAGCTCCAAAAGCAGCTAATGTGGTTTTAGTTGATCAGGTGAAACCACTGTAACACTTCAGGGATTTAATATGACATATGAGCTAACTGCAATGCCCAAGTTAGGCCTCTGTGTGTGCAGCTTTAAAATCATCTGCTATTAATAATATGGTAACCTTATATCATTAATTCTGCTCTCAAATGTGTCCTGTGGGAGAAGAGCCTGTGGTGCACCAGCAACAGCAGCATCATCCCAGGCTTGTACAAGCACCACACTGGAACAATGAGACGGTAGCTGAGCGTTGCACCGGTGTCTAAAGGGCATTCCACCAGTAGACGCACATGTTAAAGCCCCTAAATCCCCTCTACAAGTCATTGAACATACACACTTAAGCCTGGGGATCAAGCTCATTTTACTCATTGAAAGATCTTGTGTGCATGGACTGAATGCATTCCGGTAGCTTTTCTTGAAGATGAATCCATCACTGCTTCACAACAATAACAAATATACGAGTGAAAATAGAATCAGCACTAACTCGAGATGCTCAGGCTTGTGTGCCAAGCTGCATGAATTAACACAGCACATTGCGTACCGAGGATATTGCGACACGGATCAGAATGCTGGCTGCGTGTTTAGTGTTGTCTCACCCAGCAAGCTTACTCTTTTTCTCTCTCTAACTCTTCAGGGCAAAACTCCAGCAAAACAAAAACCAATTGAAATGTACCAGGAACTTTTCAAACTTACCAGGACAGTTATTTTTGCTGAATGACCCAGTATATCGTAAACGACACCCTTAATAAAAAATAAGCATCTGTGTTGAGGCAGAGAGCTCCCTGCAGGTGTGCTGAAAACTGACAATCTGTCAGCGTTTCCCCACAGCCACACCCACAACCTGACATTTAAGAAGGGAAGAGGAAGGCCGACGACAGATGTCTTGCCAAAGCAAATAGGACAGCTGGATATAATTACAAAGGTGCTCTCATCAATCAAGTGCCTGATTCCTATTTACACAGTTTGGTGCTCAATCTAAACCACACTAAAATGCTCAATAACTCAATAAATAGCACAAAAAGTGACACTATTATCAATAAGACCCTCAAATATTTGCACATCTTTTGCTGCCAATATCTAGTGTTGTACTTCTGGCACAAAACCTGGGGAAATAATCGGTGGAATCAGAGTGGAGAGTATAACTGAACTGGACAGTCAATAAGCTGGGTGTGGGTGCCAGCATTGGGTCTCCCTCAAGCAAATCTCTCTGGCTGGCAATGCAGCTACCATCTGTTAAGAGCCGCACAAGGCCGTACAAGAATGCATGTAATTGGGCTGTATGATGTTAACATATTTCAAGACAAATAAAAAAAAAAAAGCACAAATGCCTTTCTTAGAGATGTAAACAAGAGTGCCACACTTGAGCTGTTAGCATTTCGGCGACTGATTTCCCCTTTGTCCTCTTATCGTCCTGCCCGGTATTGACACAATCTGCATGGTTAAGCAGTAACATCCATAGACGTTTTTCACTCCATATTTCTCGCTGTAATAAAACACAGCAGTTGTTACTCTGTGGGACATTGAAAGGCACCGATGAGGGAGTCAGGCTGAATGGCAGCCAACGCCACAGCCCATCTTCACTTTTTTAACAGCTGAGACGAAGCGAGAGGGGCAAAGTAGGGAGAGGAAGGTGGGTGGGCAGGGCTGGGAAGAGGAGAGATTGAGGGGGGTTGGCTGCTGTGGATAAAAGTGCCTTTCTCCATCACAGCATCTCCACCGGTCATAAAAATGCTTTCCGCCCCAAGTGGGTGACTTGAATAACAGAAAGTTAGGAAAACGTCAGACTAGAAAATGTCACACAAGAGGTTTGTTTTAGTTGATGAAGCATGAACAGCTACCAGAAAAGGCTGCCTCAAGGCTTAACAAGACGCAGCATACACAAAACAAAGGATGAACCACAAGTCATTCTCATGCAGATGACATTTTCCTATTTGCCTGGACACATATGCGCACTTGCATGGGGAGTGTGAGACAGCTATTCTGTTATTTCATACATTAAGCACAGCTGACACGTTCATGTGGGTACCTGTGTCTTCCTTCACTATTCAAGACAGAGTCAGTCTTCAGATTATCAGATATATTATATATTCAGATATTTATTCAGATATCTTCAGATGGTGCTGAGCTCCACTGGGAATGGGAATATTTACAAGGTGCCTTTGCTGTCCCTCGGGATGAAGCCAAAGCTTCCTGCCCCTCTGGGAGACTCAGATATGAAGGAATCTCTGTTGTTGATCACACACATTGTAAATCTTCCCTCCAATCTCGTCGAGTTATGGCTCTTTTTTGCTGCCCTGGTGCTTTTCACACTCCCAGTGACCAGATTCAATTATTACAGCAGCAGCTTTGCTCTCTGCTCATATCTATCGATCCGACCAGGAGTAAGTTACTGGGCTCTGCTCTCTCATCTAGCGAAACAGACACTGGCTCAATGCATTCAATTCTCACTCTATTTCACTTTTATTTGGGTGCCCTCACCCCTCATCCCTATTTTCCTCTCAGCCTCCCACCTCTTTCATTTCTTTGTTACCTGCTTTTTATTCTTTTCCTCAAGTCCACTTAAATGCAGACAAATATAACAACTCATCGTTTCTCTTTGTGTCAGCCTTCCCTCGATGCAGATCTAGTCTCAGCATATTATGCAGGCATTTGTCATCAGGGAACATTAAGATCACTCTTCAAAATGACTTCTGAGATTTCTCATAGTGACAGACGCAAGCTAATATTGCCATTTTTTTCTTTGGTTTGTTTGTTTGCTTTTTCATATTGTTTAATTATTGCCAGGAGTTTGTTTTCCAAACGAAGGAAATAAAAAAACAAGGCAACAGACAGTTGCTGTACAGGTGATGAAAAACTGATCATACTTAGCCATTAAATTTCTGTATAAGCTATACTCCCGTGCAACAATTTGTTCTTGGTACATGGAAACAATGTCTGCATTTCAAGTCAAATGCAAATTATATCAACTCTGTATCTTTCCAGAAACAGAGACATTGTTAGTCTGTAGGCATCTGTAGAACAAAACTGAACTATTTTCTCTTTTTGCTGTTTTTAATATACATGTAGCTTTTGACCCCTAACTGCTGTAGTTAAAGACAGAGTGAGCCCTGCGGTTAAAAACCTAGTTCAGCCTTGCTTGTAGTCCTCTTCTAAAAACACTAACCTTTTTCTAACACACATTTGCATTCCCCATGTGGTCTGCTACAAACAGACGCATGTTGAACAGGAACTGCATTAGTCAAGAGCGATGTGCACATTTACGCATGTAGCAGCACAGCGGCAGTGAGGGTCGGTAATTCTCTGAGCTGTACTCCACATCCAGCTGGTCAGCTCAGGCTCCAGGTTCATGAAGTGGAACTGTTTGTAGTTAAGCAGCAAGCTTCTGGTTTAATCCATCGGAGCTGTCAGGGCATTTTTAATAATATAAGCCAATCGTTAAACAAAAAATGAAATTTCAGTGTATTGATTTTGTCATGGAACGTGATGCTGAGGTAAACTTTACAGTGGCTCTGATTAACTTTCACTTTCTTCTTTTCTGGTGCTTTTAAAAGGCTAGTGGAGCCATCTTTTCTTCTATACCTTTGTTAATATCTTGCTTTTTGCCTTAAATACTTCTAGTAGCGTTGCTTGTAGTCTGAAATTATAACCACCTAATCTGTGTTTTCGGTGGACTTGACTCAACACAACCTGTATATCCACCATTCAGTTCCTCTCAAATCATCAATGCTCAACGTGAAGCCACAAATTGCTGGCTGTATCTATTAAAGAAAGCCCCCCCCCTCTTTTTTTTGTGTCTTTATAGAAAGAAAATCATAATTCATGCTCTTTTTGTAAGGTCTTCTTTAACGCTTTAAAATAACAAGTCAGTGGCAAGACTGATCACAGAACTGTGGCTAAAACATCAGCCATGTAAACAACTCTTAATGTTAATCTTGAAAATAATGTAAAGCATAAAGATATCTGGGCCAACAGTGGAGCTCAGGTTTTATAAGCCAAAATGTGGAGAAATGCATGACATTTTGACTCATAAACTAACCCCCTGCAGGCTGTTATGTCACTTCAATGCTCCTATCAGAGGAGCAAATTATAAACAGAAAAAAAGCCCCAAAAGAAATGCAAATCTCAGGAGAGCTTCTTAGTCCCCGGTTACCCCCGGGCTCCAGAACTGGTTGGTTCGAAAGCACCTAATAAGGACCATGACACTTAATTTTTTCCTGTTTTCCTCTCCTTCATTCTCCTTCACGGCACCAACACTCCTTTAAATTGCTTTTAAACTCAATTTGATTTAGATCCAAAATCTACTTTAGCCTGTCTCAAAGCTTCATAGTTACCTTACAGATGCTGCCTTCACAGATTCTCATTTAAGGTTAACCGAGCTGAGACATATTTCATCAAATTCTTGAAATGTAATCTGGGTGAGTGTAAAGTTATATGTTAGTCGGGCTTTCCAGTACATCTCTGAGGGGCCATTAAATATCAAAAGACTAAAAAATAGAGTAAATCGGATAGAAGATATCCTCGACCTGAGCTGTTAGAAAGTCTAGACACACTATTTTCTCAATCTAATGTGACCTTAAAGTCTGTCAAGACTATGATATACTGTGTATATAATTACTGCATCAATAAATCAGGACAGGTGTATGCTGAGCAGACAGTGGGTTGGACCAGGTAGATCAGAAGTATTTACAGCATGCTAGACTTCCGTGTGAATCTGCAGCTCCACTCTCAGTGAACTCAAAATGAGTTTTTCCACCAGCAGGAGTCTGCTTATCTAAACACCACAATTTCATTTTGAGAGAGGAAAGATGGATGAGAGTGTTCTTCAATTATTGTATCAAAGATTGTAGAATCAGCCAGCAATAATCTTTCACAGGCAAAAAAATGTTGTGTGTATCGTTAATATTCATGTCAAGTTATGAGCTGTTATTAAAAGGAAAAGCAGATCAAATGGAGAAAAACAGCACAGTAGTGCTTGTTTGGTGTTCTTTTCTGCAAAGCTTCTGTAAACTAACAGGAAACCCACAGGGCTCACTGAGTCAGGTGGGGATAGCTGTACTCAGAAAAGACAACAATTACAGCATGCTGGTGCTGCTGTGCTTCATTTGTTCCAAATACAGAGTTTTTTGGCAATAGATGACACCCATGTGGAAACCAGGTAATCTATGAGCAGAGCAGTTGTGCAGATGTCTGGTTTTTTTTGGTTAAAGCTGCATCCAAACCATATGGAAATTTGGCAATGGGTGCAAT
This sequence comes from Rhadinocentrus ornatus, assembly GCA_037177495.1. Taxonomy (NCBI): domain Eukaryota; kingdom Metazoa; phylum Chordata; class Actinopteri; order Atheriniformes; family Melanotaeniidae; genus Rhadinocentrus; species Rhadinocentrus ornatus. The sequence goes on from JBAMHW010000014.1 coordinate 14,510,671, forward strand.
ATAACCATGCCAGCATCTGTTTCTCACTGTTGTCACAGCTGGTTTGAGGACAGATAAGCAGTCTGCTACTGATAGCCTACTGAATATGAGAGGTGGATGCTAATTCTTGCTAATTATTGGCAGTAAGAGGAACTTGCACTTTCCTATTATTACAGCAACCCATACACAGTATAAGTAATTAGACATGCATTTATTTTTTAATTCTGGGTCGGTACAGATTAAAGACAAGAGTTTGGCCAATGATTGATATTTGATACGGATTATTTTTGTTATTAATTTTCCCCTTAAAGCCACACTTCTTAACTTTGGCAGATTTTCACAATTTGGCGCCCCCTATCAAAAGCTAATTTAACATCCGTCTTTGTATTCTGTCTCTGAGCTCTCCAGCCAGTAAAAGTCATTCCTGTATTGACTCTTGTTTTGTCACTTTTCTCCCCATTTTCCTCAGTTTCTCCCATTATGTCCTCTTAGATTTTTTTTTTGCCAATTAAGTCTTTGTACTTTCAAAATGACCAGTGTGTTTATATCCAGTTGCTGTCAAGTAACGTGGTGGCATAAAGCAAAATGCAGCTGTCACATGATGCTTCAGGCTGGGAAAAAAAATAAATAAAAAGATGTGAAGTGTGGTTTTTCAGCCTGGGGACAATGCAGGGCAATGAAGACTTTGTGGATGTGCACAATAAATGTCAATTTTTCATCAAAATAAGTCAGTAGCACAGTTTTAAGGTCAGAAAACGTATGTAGTGTATTAGTATTATATAGTGTTTCAGACCACCATCACATTATCTTTGAATGAATGCAAACTGCTTCATACAAATGTTGGAAAAAAAATTCCTAATAATCTTTAACAATAATTCACACTCACTTATGAACTCCGTTTATTTTTCATGTATTGGAAAATAGAATTTCAGCGTGATAAACCATTAAACAATCTGAAAATGTTTCAGTGCCACCACCAGTTTATGCTCTTATTGCTGACAGAGGCTAAATGTGGGCCAATATACCTGTGCATCTATAATAAGTAATCCCAAATAAAGTTTCACTTTGAATTCATCTGGGCTACTACTGACAGATGCTGCTTTATATATAAATTATGACAAATTTCCTTACTTTCTAGGTGTTTCACAGCCGTGGGACACATGCTTTGTGTTCCCAGGATCACAGCTTCATCATATTTAAAACTGTGTAAACTCTTAGCTCCAGAGAGGTTAAGTTAAATGTATTTGTTGCAAACCTTTTCATTTTGTGTATCAGATCAGGCTCAGACACGGTGAGGAAACCAGCAGGTGGTGTCGCAGACGTTCTTGAGCATTACTTTAATAATAAATTAAAATGCAGTTGAGGGTGCACACAACAAAGAGCTGAAAAGGAATAGCTTGGCAGAAAGTGAGAAGAAAAAGAGGAGCAGGAGGGGCAAAGCATGAATTATACATTTACCCCACAATCAGAGGTGCTTGCTTTATTTATGAGCAAAAAAAGCCCACACAGCTCAGCCAGAATTGTGCTTTGTCTACTTTGGAATGCAATAGCAGTTCATTTAATACTTAATGACTCAGAAGTTTCACCCACACACAGAAACACATACAGAATCACACACAAATGCTCCACTCCTCTGTGAGAGCTGATTCTCTTTCAGGTCCTCGGCCATCTCATGTTATGTTCTACAGTGACAAAAGTCAAAATTACAGTGGTTGTAACTAGAACCTCAGTTATCACCTACCTCTGGGCTCAGTTTACATTTCATGACAATTAGACTCAACAGGATGTATCCATCATGTGGGGTCAGATTGGTGATAAAGAGGCCAGCAGGCCTTTTGCTGTGACGTGGCATGGGAAAGCCAAACCCCTTCTTCGCTGATCTCTGAAAAAGCATGGCAGCTCTGCCCCGCACATGATTTACAGTATTTACTCCCACACCATCACACTGAATAATGTTATGATGACAGATGCATAGAAGCAGAGCTGGAAATGGGATCACATGATAAAACACTTCCATTTCAATTCAAACTGTCAATGTGGCTGATTTACAGCAAAGATAATGAACTCGGGTTTTCCTTGCAGAGTAAAAAATGCATTTCTGTCATGGCAACGCGAGTCATTGGGGATTGAGGAGCTGGTAAACAAGATAAAGGTTTGTCCCTGCAGTGACCACTCAAGCTGTCTAAATCCTCTATCCCCTTCATCTGAAATCAAATGAGCCCAGACCTGGAGATTCTGTCCCAATGTAGGCCAACAACACCACAACATGCAGCTGAGGGGAGCAAAGCTGTCTTAATCTAATGCCCCAGTCACATTCCAACAATATCTCTCCACTTGCTTTTAAGAGTTTCAGAAACACTAGGAAAAAAAAGTAATTCTGCTTTGGATAACACTTCCAGATGGAGAAATAATGCGCAGCCTTAATTCATGCTTGGAAAAATGACTGGATTTCTATTTTATTTGTTTCAAACAGCAGAACAAAAGAGGGCAGACCTGGGCATGTTGAGCTGGGGGACTTTTGGATTTTGTTTAACTGGAGAAAGCAAACAAAAAGAATTGATGTTTTCTTTATCTCTTATACATGTTGAGTCTGGAAATGTTTTGAATGAAAATCACTCTGCTAAAGCATTCATCTCCAAGTCAGAGGTTAAGGGAGCTGTTGATTAGTGAGTTTTCTGACATACATTCTGGTTTCGCCCTAAAACTGTCATGCACAATCTGTGCGATTTATCTGCGGGATGCAGCAGCTTTGAATGGAGCTGGAATAAATTGATAAACCCCCCACTTCCTAAGTACATCAGCTTTAAGATCCTTACATTCTAATCTTTCTTTCACCAGTGGGACATCAGTACAGTTTCTGGGACAAAATATAAATTACTACAAATGAAGCTGCAGAACCATCACCTCTCAACCTAGGAAAGAATCCTAGGCTCACAGCAACCTCGGTACGATAGGTTTTCAGCCAATATATCTTCAGATTGAGAATAAACAGTTGGATTACAGCAGATTGTCTCAGTGTGACTGGTCATTATTGCTAAAAGAGGATTTCACAGCAGCTTTGATAATATTAATCCTTCAAGAGAATGAAATCCCATCTGACAAGGAGAACATGGGAAATCGGGAAATCTGTGAAAGTTGGATTATCATGAAAAATAAATGACCACTATTTCAAAGGATTAGGAAAAACAGAAACTGGTATGAGCTGCTATGAGTGCCGTGTTCATCACTGAACAAACAGCAGCGCAGACGGCAGCTCTTTTTTATGTGAGTATTAACCGGTAAAAAGGTCTGAACAGCAGCTCCACAAGCTCCTCTTCGTCTCCTCTCCTGTGGCCACGTCTTTGCTTTTTCTGCTGTGGGGGTTTTTCATTCACTGCTGCCACCCACCATGTGAATAATGAGCTGCACAGATAGCAGCCAATGAAGCGACCCCCCCGTTAGCCAATGAAACTTAACAACCATGTCCAGATCAGGCCCTTCCTGCTGGGACTGACCAGCCCTGCTTCACACTCCTCCGCCACCCACACACACTCTGACACACTGCCTCAAAGTAGATAAAAAATAACAAAAGGAAAGTGTTGGGAGAAACTGCAGAGCTGCCTCTTAACATGATCATCACCAACTCAAATAACTCATATAGAATTGGGATTATAAATGAAGTCAGACTGGCTGGGAATGCCTTTGAATTTTACACTCTGCTTGCACCTACACTGGCAGGCAGTCCAGACACAGCCTACATGACAGATTGATTTTCAAGCCTAGCATGCTTTGAGGTGTTTGTGCTGGTAATGTGACTAACGGAGGGAGGTACTATGAAAGTCTGGCCTCAACATGACCAAAAGGTGCTTTGAAGTCTGTCCAAGTGCCAAACAATCCCACCCATGCCCATCTGTAAAACTTCCAACCAGCACCTACTTCATCACATCTTTTCAGCACACCTCAAAATATTCCATCTCAGAAGGGATGACCACACAAGTATCTTAGTAACTGCAATGACACACTCACAAAGCTTTAAGTGAAAGTATGTGCTTTCATTTGGGGACGTTTTCAATTCAGCAGACCCTGAAAACAAACCAACTGTCGGGGAAGTTTGGCCGTTTTACTTTGGCGTGAGAAAATGTGGGGGTCGGTGCGAGAAGGGGGTTGACAGTGGGCTTTGAAAGACACTTTTGAATGTGACATAGTAGCATTCCAGTGATTGTTATTCAGAAAAATCGCTCCAAAGCCTTCAACGTGTTATCCAAAAGAGTAAACACTTGTTATTCTTGCACTGGAATTTGCAGATCCGGAAGCAACGGGTAGGAGAGACCATTTAAAAGTGCCACCTGGGTAATGCGAGGCATCTCTGAAAGACATGCACGATTCATTTCCCATTAAATGGCAACTCAGACAGTGGTGTTTCTGAAGCTTTTCCCTCTGCAAGTGCGCTGATGTGGATGGTTCACAGAAAAATCTTAGGCCTTATCAAAGACGCTATCTTCAGCTTAATCAGCCAAATTAACAGATTTGTTCTAATAAATTGTGTTTAGGACATTCACCGTTTTTGCAAGGAAAATATTACACACTCTTCTTCAGGAACCATAAGTGATGAGCACTGTTCAGTAACAAACTTATCTAGCCATGGCGTCCATCTCCTGGTCCTTCCCTGAGAGGCATTTGTGTAATGAAGCATGTCACTTTGTAGCAGATCAGCAACTTGCTGCTTTAAGTCAATCCTAACATTTGATGTGGAGCATGAATCACACCCATGGGGGGGGAAGTAAACCCCACTAGTATCAGCTATGCTTGAAAAGTGGAAAGCTTCTTGGCTGCTTCCGCACACTCTCCTATACACACACACACACACACACAGTTTTTTTTCTTTGTCCCAATAGGAAAGGAGAAAATCCTAGAGTTTTTTTTTTTTTTTCATGGAACACATCCAAACTCTTCAAGTGGGAATATCCAACCATAGGGAGACGAAATGACAATGGCTCATAGAAACACCCGCTGTCTGCTTCCCTGCCGTCTCCCTGCTGAATGCAGTTTGTCTGCTGGTCCGGTGTTGTGGCATGATAATGACTCCCCAGCTCTTCAAATGCCACCTCGCTCTTCTCTGGAGAGAGGGCAAGCAGGTTAATTACCATGACAATGGGAAAGCTGAGAGTGGGGCCGACTGTGGACACCGCATGCGAGATGACCAGGATGACTCGCTCATCACAAATGGAAGCAGCGGAGGCTTTGATTTTCTAAAATGCAGACAGATGGACGAGGTCACAGAACCTTTGTGTGAACTATTAGGCAGCCGTGCTTCACTTTTTTCCTTGCAGGCAGCAGCTCTTCAACAGAATCCCTGGATGGACAAACCCCCTGCCCTAAAGCACTCCGCCTTTGTCTCTGTGTTTGACTGTGAGCTGTTCATGAAGTGAAGAGGCTAATCAGCGGCTGTAGAGCTATTCACAGGGAAGCACTGTACAGCATGGGCCCATTTGGTGCAATTGTTAGAGTGGCCACAATAGCCCTGTTTTGACACATTACACACAAGCCCTGAGTGTGCACTCAAGTCACTGGTGTGGAAGTGAAGTGTGGTGATGTTTGCTCCCAAAACATTGACTTCTTGCTGCAAATTAAACTTAAGCACCATCCCCTGGCCCACACCCTGAATAGCTAAACCAAAACCTACAATACAATTAAATTAATTAAATTTGGAGAGCTCTTTAAACTAGACTGGCAATGCAGCAGAGCGTCACAACTGTAGAGCAGAAACACAAGCATATCATTATTTTTAAGGGCTTACATCAAATCCAGCCTCATGTATTTAGAGCCGACATGTGGGATAAAGAAGTGCTAACTGGCATGCTTGTTACAACAGGGAGAACAAGAAGTCCATTAAAGAGTTTTTTGGACAGGAATTTTTGCCCGAGATCATCCAGTGGGGCCCTTTTAACGGTTCCTAAACCACAGCTTGTCACCAAAGCTAATCAGGCCTTTTATATTTGGACCTTTCGGCTCTGAAACTTTCTCTTCATGATCACAAACATGCAAACTTTGTGTCCTCTTTTAAATCTTTTCTTAAACTATATTTAGTTGACTGTGGGGTTTTGTACAACCTGCATTATCTCTAAAACTCTTTGTAATGTAATAATGTATAAATAGTGTTTTGATAAGATGGCAAAGTTTCACCAATATTAGGTGGATTATGAAAACAGTGTGCAGTCCTGAGACTTGAAGCCAGTAAAAACCTATATTGTTCTATATAAAACTCTGCAGAATGACTTGAAAATGATCAGTGCCAAGAGCTGATGTTGGCTATCACAGTGAAAACGAGAGAAACAACTTTCATAGCACCATAAAAATAAATAAATAAATTTAAAAAGCACAAATGAGGTTTGCCTCCTTGACTGCATGCCATTTTTTGTTACCGTTGCATCGTTACTTTCAATGCAACATTGTGTCAAGTACAATTTAAGTTATGGCAATTACCAGTTAAAGGGTGACCTGCCTCACACACAAATTAGGACAAATTCACCAACAGCATGCTTTCAAGCAAGATAAAAGAGGTCACTTGGACATTTGCAGATGCATTAGATAGCACAATAGATTTGCTGTAGCCAAGGCAGATGCAAATGGCTGGGGAAGCTATTTGAAATTCAAAAAGGGAATTTATAAATGAAGCTCAGAGGCTGATTTTGCAAGGCAGTTGACACCAGACACTGATTGTGATTAATAATGAGAAGCACACATGAAGCAAAGTTCAGTAAGCAATAATCATAAATAACTGAAACCATTCTGTATTTTAAGGCGTTTTCATTTAATAACCATCCTCTTGCACAAACCCTCACCGTGAATCCTCTGGGGATAGCAGAGCTGATAAACACACATCTGATTTGACATCCCCTTTCAACAACATTCTTCCTATATGTTACTGTGACACATTTCTACATCTTAAAGTGGAACCCAGATGAGAGAAAAAACAGATGCACATCTTCATGAAAGGAAAACTGTCCTCCTGTGGATATGTGAGCCCATGCAACAGCAAGGAATCCTGATTTCGCTGTTTGAGGAGATGAGGGACTTTAACAGCCATAGAAAGCCTAGCTGAGATTACTGCTTTGACCAGGCTGCGATAGTGCATCCTCCTTCTTAGTTTGGTGCACTCAGTCCATACAACACATCTCAGAAGGCCTTTTCAACAGCTCCAGGAGAGTCTGATGGAGTATGTCAGCACTATCTTTTCAGAGGAGCTGTCAACACCAGCTTTGTATCAACCCTTTTGAGACAGGGCACAAAACACAAACAAGCCCTGCGGGAGACATGCCATAATGCATCTGAGCGAAATTCCAAATGAAAAAAAACAAAAGAAAGAAGTATCACGCTTTGCTTTAATAAATGTTTGGGCATTCATTCCTCTTCAAACTTTTATCTAATTGGATTTCAATTACAAGAAAAAATGAGTATCAACAAAAGCGGAAGCAATTTAAGTAAACATTCACTGAAAAGAGTTTATATCAACAGTTCGTCATTTTGGGCCGTGAAGACATGTGGGGACTCATCCTGTCGTGACTCATGCACCTTATGCTGTATTATCTTCTGATAATGAGGCATGTATGTGGCATGCATCTCATTCACGAAAGAAATGAAACCCCATTACCTTGGAGCACTGCTTGTGATTCTGGCACCAAACCAAGGACCCATTATTCTGTGAAAGAAAGAGAAAAACATCATTAGTCATCAGAGATACTGCTGAAAGTACATTTCCAACAATCAATCCATCATATGCGTACGGAACTTTGACCTTCTTTTCTTCTCTCTCAACATATATCCTCATACTGCTTCACTTAAGCCACGGCCCTGTTGATTGATTAGAGAAATATGAAAAATTGACTTTAAGTCAGATTTTGCATGCAGAGCACTAATGACCCAAGAGAGAAAGTGGGGTCAACATACCAAGGCTGGAGCAAATCACTGGTCAGTTTCAGCATAGCACAGTGACCCCAGCTTTTCAGAGGATTTGTTTGATCTCTCAATACACGTGTCAGAGGTCAGCGAGGCAGGAGCTGATGTAAGCACTCCTGCGCAGACTGCACATATTGCCAATTTTCCTCTAATTGCCATGCAGGTGCCACCCTCTGTCCTCTAACAAGGCAAACATTTGGTACTAATAGTACTGTGTATTTATTAAGCCAAACTGTGTAAATATGAAGGATTATCAAGTGAAGGATCAGTGGGGGTAAATTGCTTGTGCAAATGGTGATTTCCTGTATTCCATTAGGTAAATTATGTGTTATTGTCTGCAAAACCTGCGATGGACTGGTGACCTGTCCAGGATGTACCCTGCCTTCACCTGAAACACTGCTGGGATAGGCTCCAGCTCAC
>JBAMHW010000014.1:14519104-14542382 GCA_037177495.1 Rhadinocentrus ornatus
TAGGCTCCAGCTCACCCCGCGACCCCTAATGGGAACAAGCGGTACAGAAAATGACTGACTGACTGACTGACTGACTGTCTGCAAAACATGTTTGTGTTTGTATAGAAAATGCAAGGCCAGAAAATGTTTGTTTTTTTTAACATGTCCGGTCCAGCATGATAGCAGAATGATGGTCTGGCTGCTGTATCGTGCCGAAGAAATTTTCTTAAACACACTGAACAAAAGTCTTTTGGACACGGGGCCTCCTTAAATGTTAAATCTTATTCTTTATTATTATATCATAATATTTTATAAATATGTTTTCTGGCAATTCTGCTTACAACTGCTTGACTGCCCGAGAGAAACAGCAGAAGGAAAAAGGTGGATAGAAGAGAAATGGGAAGAGAAAAGATAGAAAAAGGGAGAACAGAACAAAAGGTAGAAAACAAACCACAACAACTGCAATTAAAGCTAAACAGAAAAACTAAACAGCTGCTACACCTGTAAAGAAACAGTAAACATCCTAAAGGCCTATAAGAAAACACAACAGAAAATCATCAGGAACACCAGTGAGAAGAAAAACTGTAAAACCCCTGAACAGCAATGAACACAACAGCAACGAGTATATGTGTGTGGTATGGGCAGGATAGAGCACCAGGGCGGGAAATTGATCATTGTGGGCAAACCCCATTTAATTCAAATCATTTTCACTTCATAAGAGGACAAATTCCAGTTTAAAAAAAAAACTTTTGCTTAAACTTAAAATAGGATCCAGCAGATATCAGACAAACAGGACAGAAAATTTAATTTATGAATAACACAATCAATCTAGCAATTTCAATCAGACTAGAATTAAATGACCTAAAGAATTAAAAACCTAAAGAACAGTATTATGAGAGATACGTTCAGAAACAAAACACAAACACTTAGCAAAACGCAGATGTTTTCTTCATGCTCTACCCACTCAACAAACTTGTTGAAGATTGTGCTGCAATCATTACCGACCAGGACATCAACCATGTGGTTTAGTGTCAACAGGAAACCACATGGATGACTGCAGGCAATAACAAAGTCACCCAGTAAAGGCAGTTAAATAAAATATTCCACGAGAATAAAACCAATTAAACAATCATAAAATGAAAAACTAAAACTATACAATAACTCCTAAAATAAAATTCTAAAATTTGATGAAAGGTGCAAAAAAACACTTCATTAGTCCATAAAAGCTTAATTGATCCAAGGTCCCTAAGAATGTCCGATAGTTTAAGACAGGTTAAAAATGTGGGGAGGAAGGAGTGAGGAGGATGCAGCAGTGCTCTTATATCTGAAGCTCTGAACTGCCTCCCTGAAGGTTATACTTCAAATTCTGAGTGTAGCAAATGACGGGGACCCTTCAGAATTCTTTGAGCCATGTTGACTGTGATGTTATCAAAGATGGATTGAAGCGATAAGTATTTTCTTACCCAGCACCTTCTGGCAGATTTACCCATTTTTCCTATCATCTATTTGTATTGAACTGTGAGAGAGCCAAACCAAGCTGCCATCCCAGATCTAATCAGACTTTCAATGACAGAAGTGGGGAGAAAAGGCTGAAATATGCCAAATTACAAAAGAACTGGAGTGAAAATTAGTAACAACAGGTCTTATGAAGTGATGAATCCTCCCTAGAGCCTGCAGCTTACAGCCTGTGCCTCAGCATTACTGTAACAGTGTGGAATCATCTTGACAGAACAGAACAAAAGGTAGCCAAAATCCAAAAAAGAGCTTAAAATGTCTAAAGAACTGTTGCTAAATAAATTAACGAAAGGTTGTCTGAGAGGGTTCAGGCTGTGCTGAAGAAGGTGATCATATAAAATAGTGACTTTCAAGCTCATTAGAATTGTTGCATATTACAGAAAGGGACCGTGACATTCCGTAAATCCATCGCCATGAGCTAGACCATTCACATTAAGTAGAAACATTTGCTCTATTACAGCATTAATACTGTAAAAATATTCATTATTGCCTCTTTTTGTTGCTCTTTTCAAGACCTCTGAATAGCTGATGAATAATTAAATGAAAATATTCTCAGTGGAGAGTTTAAGGTTACATTAATACAGTTCATTCTAGTCAATGACCTGGATCTGGGTTTGGGATTTGGATGTTCCATGTACCCTTATAAAAGCAATGAAGCTGTGACAGACAGGGAAACTTTAGGGATCTGCAAGCAAAGGGTCTGCTTAAGTTCAATGTCAAGTTCAAAGTCTTTTCTCACAATGTAATCCAGAAAAAATTTCCCACGAGACGCTAGGAGAGAGGTTATCGTTGTAGGGTTTAATTTGACATCCAGTACCAGTAAGTGTTTTGCTTTAGAGTCAAGGATAGCGGGCAAATGGCTTCAAAGGAACCGGTGATTGGACAGTCATGTCTTCTGAGAATCTCCCTCACAAAATACTGCTGATAAGGATGAAAACATATGAGTCTGAGCAGCGAGGAGACTTGGAATTGTTGTTTCATTTAGTTACCAAATGAAGCTGAAATAAGAGCTGCTTTGGCCGAGGGCTTTGTTGTGCATCAGTGTGACATAGAACACCTTTCCTCTGTTTGGCCAATTTTTGATTAAATCATTATTTATTCCTCACTAGTAACTCATTTTTGTGCAGCATAGCATGACAAATCCTCATGGAGTTTCCTAACCAAGTCCTTTTTTTTTTTAAATGATCAACCCCTCCAAGCCAAACCCTGCTGGTGACACCACATAAATAAAACTTCAGCATTTACTCTGGCAGGCAGTGCCTCGTGATAATTTATACAGATTGTCGCAACTGTAGACCATGTCCTAAATCATCAATCCTGTTTCTGACAGCTTTCTTTTCCCATCCATCAATGGAGACAAGGCCAGATCCACAAAAGAGCTAATTTTGTCAGGTGACAGCATCCCCGTAGCTGAGAGTCTCAGCAGGATGTTGCCCCAGCTGTCCAGGCCTGACCCCACCATTTCAGGGACCAACGAGGGAGTAATTATAGGTCAGGACTTCATCTCTCTGACTCACCATGACATTCCTGTGCAGTCTCAACATTATGCACTGCTGAGGACTGTCAAGGACTCCAGTTAATAAATTCTTTCCAGATATCTTCCTGTGTGACCGGGGTCGAGGAGACGAGACCAGACAGTGGTCTACGAATGTGCTAAGGTGAACCTTGCTGTGCCGGTGACAGTGGAGTGACTAGAGGAGTCATGTAAACAGGACATATATCACCGAGATACATTACGGCTGCTGTCAGCTGACGAGTCAGAGCAGTTGGCCAGAGGCGTGTTGCATCGTCTAGACAACTGAGAGGAACGTGGACAAAAAACCTTTTATCTCCGAGTCTTTTTGACCATCTAAAACTTTTCTTGTGGTCCTTTAAAATGGAACAAATTAATCTTTGTCTCATAACTGCTTTTAAACTTGCCTATATCTTTTCCAGCACTTTACTACTGGAAAAAACGATTTGGTCTATGAGACCTTGCACACTTCTGACCAAGTTAACAGGAGAGGGGACTTCAAAGGCCAGACTAGTGTCTCTGTCTGTCCTTTGACAGAGCAGGGGTCCACAGGCGTCACCAAAATAACTTCCCCTCAATCACACATGTGCAGCACTCAAACGAAGGGCCTCTAGATATCAGGCTTTGACTTGAGTAGCTGTGAGAGCTGTGGTCATTCTACCTATCAATTATTCAGATGATATGAATTATTTGTCAGGCCCTCTGAAAGTGAGCTAATGTGTCCACAAGCAATGTTAACATAAAAAAGGTGTTTCAGAGACACTGGTGTCAAGTTGTTTCCACTTTGGAGTGAGGGCTATTTGTCAAGTGAGGTAGCTCAGGGTGTAGCAGCAGCGAGATTTACAGAGAGGACTGTCATGGCTTTTAAAAGCACACACAGTAAGAGGTGAGGCCAAGCAACATAGGCCTCTATTCATCCGCTGTCTTCACTAATGAAAAATGCCACACATAAGACGAGTGCTGGCCTGGGGTTTGATTCCACCGCCGGTTATTTAATATCAAAGGAGAAAACAAGGGGACACGGAAAAACTACTTTCCAGTGTTTTTCTTCTCTCCACTTAAAACACAAATCTCTCAAGCGACGTGCACATTAAAAGCAAATGACTAAACTAAAAAAAGTTAGTTTTTTATTGCGTTGAATGTAATAACAAGACCTCATGGACACACCTTGTTTTTGGCTTCTCAGGTCCTCACATAAATAATCCACTACAAGGCTGATTCTTTCAGAATACATTATTGCACAGGGCTCCCAGCTCACTCCTAATATTTTAAAGTGTCCGAGGCTAATATTTATGGTTGGGTGTTCCCCTCTGTCTATTGTACTGGGGTGACAAGTTCCCCAAAAGTGGAGTAAAATGTCAATAAATCTGTATTTGGAAATACTATTACATCAATAAATCTCCACTTGCTATAAATCTGACAAGCAATGGACTACCCACGGGTTTCCTAACTCTGCAACTTCATGCTTGTTTCCATTTTGCACTGATTCAGAACTGTAGCAATTAAAACCAAGTCTCTGATGTGTATTCTGATTTAGATGTGTGGGAGTCCATAACATCTGAAATAACACATACATTCTCAAAGTATCACTCCAGTATTCGGAGAATGATCAAATTAAAGCTGATATGAAAAAAAACCCAGCTGCTAAATGTGTTAGGAGACCAATTTATCTCTTGTACCATGACCAAAATAAGTAGCAGCTCGTATAGATTACTAGGTATTGAGTAGAAACAGTAAAATATGAAGAAACAGCAGGGAAAAGGCACTGCTTTGACATACGGTAGAGGCATTTAATTTCCATTAAGATGGAAGGTGTTGTGTGTCTTGGTTTTCCTAGCAAGTATTAAATGACCCCGAAGGATGCCCGAGTTGAATTAAGAGGTCTGTTGTCTCAACCGTTGGGAGTGGAGCTCCGATCTGTAACAAGATCTGTCAGAGGAAGCAGATCCACCTGTAGGTTGTGCTGACTGAGCATGCTCCACAGTTGTGGTAACACCACATTACAGCTTATCACATTCAGCACAATTGGGCACCAGTATTTAGCAGGAAGGTGACCTCGGCAGAGCCCAGTGTGCATCCTATACAAGCCTGTGAGGTGTGATGCTGGCATTTATTGGCAGGGCCAGGGGGTAGAGGGCAAGGCAGGGGTGGGGGTTGAGGATGGCCATATGTTTTTGCAGCTGACCTGAACCCCCTCCCCTTCCATTCTCACATGAAAGGACTTTTAGATCACACTGCATAAGACAATCCTCAGATTATCAACAATTGCTGACTATTCTTAGACCCACCAGCTTGCTCAAGCAACCTCGCTTATCACTAACAACCTTCTCTTTAGACAAAATGCCTCCCCTCTTATTTTCCCCCCTTAACTGAACACCGCCTCAGACTCCGAGGCTCTGCAGTCAATTATGTTGACTATTAGCTGTTCATTAGAGGTGAGGCTCCAATAGTTTTTTGACTTCTTAGCTGGTGACTAATTTAATTGTACTTTGCAACCTTGGGCTGCCTTGCACTCCTGGAATCTTCTCTAAACAAATCCCTCACCCTGCCTGCCAAGTTCCACTTTAAGAAACACTGTTTTCAATCTGTTTCTTTTGGATGCCCACCATTTCTGTTTTCTATCCTCACAGGATGCTCGTTACAGTACAGCACATTTACACCTCCCTCAACTCAGTCAAATATTATCCCTTAATAAAATTGCTGTAATTAACCACAGCAGGTCAGTGTCTCAAGAACCTGCATTAAGAACGACTACACTGGATCAATAAGTGCATTTAAAGTGAAATTACTTTGTAACAAACGAGCCATGTGCTCAGTCGAATCATTAGACCTAATTACAATTTTGCCTTGCTCCACACTGTTTCCAGACAATTAGGGAGTCATTAATGCACTTTGAGAAAGACAAGCCTTGCAAATGCTAATGGAGTGAGATAAAGGTAGTCACCAGACAGATAGTTGGAGTAAAGGAGCAAAGCGGAGAGGGATCCGTGTCCAGCTCTTTTCACTGGAGTCCTGGGAGAGAACAGTACATTCAGTGGAGGGTGAATAACAACTTCTGACACCACATACCAACTCAGCCAAAAGCATACAGCTAATTTATAGCAGCTCCAAGACAGGTATGCATCACAACAGACTATAAAACTCCCACTATGCAGGGTTAGAAAAAAGTTTCCCATTATATGAACACACAGCAGCCACCACATTTGCACTGAGAAGTGCTCACTTGTTTTCCAGTAATTAGCTAGTAATGAATGGAAACTGCCTCCACTTGAAGGCATTCATCATCTCCCAGAATAAAGAAAAACACTGCAATTTGTTAATTAGGCTATTAATATATTTGAAAAACGTCCCATTATCCAGACAAACGACAGTGACAGATTGTATTTGGCAAGTTTGCAAGCAAGTCACCCTTAATACTGATGTATCTCTGGTGAGTTTATGTTTTTTGTAATAAATGTCCAATTAGGTTCTTGCCTTAACCCAAATCCGGCAGATCAGCATTAGTGACCTGCTCCAGTTGTCTCAAAACAGGCTCATGAGGGGATCATGAACCCACAAACACAGCGTAGGGAGGGGTTATCTTTGGATTTCCACAGTTTTCTCAGGACTTTCAAGCTCGTACCTGGGAGTGCTTGAAAAAAGCAGAGATGCGAGTGATGTGCAGACTGAGGCATCTCGATGCGCATCTTGCTCGGTAAATGCTGGCAGTGAAGAAAGAGTCCTCCTGCTTCCTCGCGGACACACTTCCCGGGCTCGTCAACGCCGTAATCCACAAGCACAGACTCACGCACAGGTTCAGGCTCCTGGAAAACATTGTCCCCGCTGCTATGTATTTAATCCCTTCGCGGATCGGACAACACTGCGCGCGAGCTTCGCCGAAGAAACTAAAGAAACTTCAATTATACGCTGGGGAGGAGTCTCGGGGCTCACGTGGCTCGCGATTGGAGGATCCCGCGGTGACTGACGTGCACGAGGAGCATTTAAGCAGGTAGACTGCTGTTTATTCGTGCACACAATATTCAGAACACGGGCTGCTTGTAATAAAGTGGAGAGGTGAAGAGGGTTCACTGGAAATCCCAGTTTCAGTCAGAGCTAAATGTAGTAAGAGTCCATAAATCTAGATAAGATCAAAAATTCTTTATTACTATTGCAGGCTCAGTTAAATTATATATTAAATAATAATATATGACAAGAAAAAACCCATTGAGTATTAGATAAATGTGACACTGCTTAGAATCCCCTATTACAAAACGTCTGTGACTATACAATTAAAGAGAACATGCATACATGCAAACATGTTGGTGTAAAACTAAACTGAAACATGAGGGGTTAAAGATGACCTAACTTTTAACTTCTGTATTTGTATGCAAAATATTACATTCTTCATGTGGCAGGTCAATTTCATTCCATCACTATAACCCTTTACCTTTCACTTCTTGTGTAAAGCAATCTGAGCGGAACATGTGAGGTTTGTTTTTTTTAACACAAATGCTTTGACAATCATGTACAAATGTGCATTTTGTGCCCTCTGTTTCGAGTCTTTGTTTGTGTATGCCCTTCAAATAACTTGTATGTATACCAGTTTTTTGACAAAAAAACAAAAGATACAATACACCTAAACATCATGTACCAAGGACAACCAGGTACACACCTGTCTATGTTAACACACACAGAAGAGAAAGACTAGGATTTGTTGATACAGCTCATGTGAAATGTGGCAGGTTTTCTATATCAAACTCCCGCATATGGCCTTGAATACGCTTGCCAACATCCCAGGGAAGCCCCTTTTCCCTCAAGCTCTCGCCTCCCAGTTTCACAGTAGCTTGGAAAAACAATTCAACATGGAAAACTATTAAAACCATCCTGACTAAATTCCTCAAGATGGACTCCCAACTTCTGGCATCATTTCATTGCCCGAGGTATGGAGAAAATATTACATGTAGGAAAAGCTTGAAATCCTCACTATTTACTGGAGTTAAGGAGTTAGTATTTAATTAGAAAGTTCCCTCAAGGGTTTACAAGACACCCCTGCTTTTGTCAGCTTCCGGATTATTTTCCTGAACCCCATTACAGCAGCAGCATAATGAAGTTTTATAGGTGTTGCTCTTAAATTGTATGCAGAGTGGGAGTGAACACTCACTCGCACACCATCATTTGATTTGGCTTAAGTCACAATCTTGCCTCGGGCTAGTTGTGTATTGTGCCAAATGATTTGATCCATGTCTCTGCACTGAAACAGGCAATATGGCCATATTAACACGCCCTAAACTGCACACACTGTTTCTAACAATGATGGGGATTGTGAAATCATGCCAAAGATTCCACCTAAATTCCCTCGTCATTGATAAAA
Organism: Rhadinocentrus ornatus; assembly: GCA_037177495.1. Lineage (NCBI taxonomy): Eukaryota > Metazoa > Chordata > Actinopteri > Atheriniformes > Melanotaeniidae > Rhadinocentrus > Rhadinocentrus ornatus. The sequence goes on from JBAMHW010000014.1 coordinate 14,527,462, forward strand.
AAAAACCTTGTGTTCAGTGAAAGTAAGCAGACAAGGGCTGTAAGAGCTGGCCTGGTCTACAACTGCAACAGTATCATCTCACAGCTCTCTAATGATAAGAATGATGTGCACTGATTTCCCTGGTGGTCTCAGACATACAATGGAACTTGGGGTGAGATATCCCTCGCTACTCTTAAAACATTTAAACACGGATGTCTGTGTACCTTAAAAAACAGAGTATTGACTTAATTTGTTGGCTTATTACAGCCATGTGTGGTGGGGGGTTTTATGGTGTGCAGTGAAGGAAACTCACTGTCTGTGTGCGGTCCTGATGTCTCCTGCAGTCTGTGGGACACGTATCTCTCCGACGCCATGCTTTCATGGACTGGTAAAGGCCTCCTCCAGTAGTGAGCTCAGAATTTGAAGCTGTCTACAGAGCTCTTATCACAGCATTAATATGCATATATGTGTTGTGAGCCTTTAATTTGCAACATGTGTTTATGTGTATGAATAAACCTGAATATAGGTTGCTCATGGATCACATATCATGCAACATAAAATTTTGTATTATTTGGTTTTTCTTTTCCTGTAAGATACATGTTGCCAAAATCTGTTATTCTAATTTCATCAGTCACAACCTACCCACCCCCCTCCCAAATCCCACACCCACACCCCGCCCCCCAGTAAGATAGTAAGTTCACCCCATCAAGCACTGCTTCTAATGACAAAGCATCTTCATTCTCTCCCCTCAGGGTCAGTCTGTTCTTTCTCTCAAAATAACATTATAAGAGCTGCAAAATCAATCAACATCCCTAGGGTCAGAACATCAACATCGGACATTGATAGAATATTTTCTTTCACACATACTGGACAGTAATAATCTTCCAGCACAATTTATCTTTCTGTGTGGCTTTTTGTTCAAGAACATGCACTATTGTCTCAATGCTTCCTCTTAAGATATTACCCTGACAGATGACTGGATATGCTGGTGTGAAGAGGGACTGGCTGCAGTCCCAGAGCTGCGGGGGGGGTTCTGTCACATGATCTTACAAAAGCATCTCAAAAGATAACACACTGGTATTAGTTTTCAACCTGCATACCCCTGACAAAAGAAAAAAAAACAAAAAGGGCATAGCGATCAAACACTTGTGCATCTTTGATGCTTAAAGGTGCGGGTGGACTTGCACTTTGATGAGGGGCCACTCAGATCAGAGGAGACCACCAGCTTTTGTTGCAAGCTCTAGCAAACAAAGGACAGGAAGATTAGTTCAGATTAGGGCAGTATTTGAAGATGAAGCACAAGTGCAGTAGATGTTAGCATGCTTTCAAAAAAGTTTTTAAATATAATCTTTAATTTAGCAGTAAATCCTCTTCAATCACCTCTAAGCTGTGCTAACTTGTTTTAATCACAGGAGCACCCAGCATGTTAAAAGGACACTTTTAAATGAAAAAACAGTTACTTCTATTGTGCTGCACGGGGAGAGTGTATCATATTAAATGGAAAGGCCCTCCAATGTCGTAACAGCCAAAATTGTGAGTTGCTTTTTTTGTTCCCACAGCTATATAATACTAATCTGCAAAGGCTATAAATCCATATGAAATCAAATAGCATAACTCATCAGTTACAACAATGATGCAATTCAATCTGATATTATTCAAGGCACTTGGTTCAAACAGAAAACACAGAAAGATGATTTAACACCTCTTATCATGTGCCAAGTTAAGGCAAGTTGTTCATGGTGTTAGGTTGAGTAAAATATATTATAACACTCTATTTGGTTTATACATAATAGCTCTCTTAACAAGTCAGACAAAGTGTTTGGAATGAACAGGATTACTAACATGCAGCAATATCACTTACAGTTTTTATTAAAGATGATTAAGCAACTTCACTTTCATTAGAAGCATGCACATCTCTTGCAGATCAAAGCGGGGCTGATATTGCTTAAAGTATGCTATATAACTGGAATATATACATTGTTCTAAAGTCAGTATGGCCCTATGATACAGCATACAGATATTCTTTCAGGTGTATCATGAGTGCTCAAACTAATTAAATTTATGATGTGGAAAATGTCTTTTTCTCTAAATAGGCTGTCTTGCTTCAGCTGTACAGTCACTCTTTTGTCTATTCATAATTTCAAGGCTATTCGCCGGCACATTCATGAGAATTTCTTACATTCCCTGTGAAAACATTGGGCTTGTATATGAGGTTGGAAATCTACTTGGTGTGGAGGACTTCTAAACACAAGCCTATATGAAATATTTTCCTACTTCCACCACATCCCTAAACAATACAGCATTGTGCAATCAAAGGGGGTGATAGTTCAGATACAAGCCATTATCCACATATAAACCACCCACTCAGAGCTAAAGACACAGTTTGGTCTCAGTTTGGACATTGATGGCTGACTGGCAGCTGAGTATCCCTCAGTGGTCGTTAGCCAGTCGAATGAAAATAATGACAACAACTGGACCAGTGTTTATTTATTATATTTACTTTCAAAATGGACCAGGAGGACACTAGGAGGGAAGAGTCCTGAGGCATAACTGGTTTAAACCAATGCAATCTAAATATATCTCTAGGTTTATGAGGAAGTTGTGTATCGGTTTTATACCACTAGATGGCGATGTGTCCACAGATAAATTTCAGGTCCAGACAAGCATTTGGAGGGCTCTCTTTTTTTGAAGAGAGCACACAATATTTTCCAGAGGATGATCCAGCCTTAATCCAACAATGAGGACTTTATCAGGAGGGGGATTTTGTTCTCTTGTCTGAGGCAAACAATTATCAGATATGATGGAAAATAGAACACGTTTTGAAACTGTAATCTCTCACATGCATGCGCTTACAATCTAATGTTTTCACATACGCACACATGTACAACAAATACACACCATAACAGGATTTATCAGTTTTATAACCTAATTTGGTAGGGAAATGTTCACTGATAGTTATGCTCTCTGACTCATTTTATTTGTCTTATCAGTTCACAAGGTGCCTGACATCTCCATATGAATGACTTTTATATCAGGGTGAGTGATAACTGCTCCCTGTCTGTCATTTAATCCCATCATTCTCAGCAAACATGTTAATCTCTCTGCATCTCGCACAAATAATTTCTTTCTTCCAAAAGGAAAAACAAAGAAGATGACAACAGTGTTTGAATGGAACCACAGAAACTTGTGGGTCAGAGGAGTAATTATTAGACAAGTGTTTGACAAAACAGCACTGTGTTGGGCGTTTACAAAGTGGTAGCTTATGACACACCACTATGGTATTATAACAAATCAGGAAGCTGAAGGTGCTTTTCAAAATCAAGGAAGGATTTGTATTGGCTAATTTCTAGGATGCCACATGCTGAAATCACACTGATGGACTTTTCCTATACCAAATCATTGGTAGGACTTCGTTAGCTTGTTTTGTGAAATTTCAAGAAAGCCTTTGCGTGCCTTTTGATGTTTTCAAAGCACCCACAATCTTTCACCCACTTAAAAAATAGTGCAATATCACAGAATTTGTTATTACTTTTAACATAGCATCGTACTGTGTTCTATTACAGGAGAGCAAATTGGCAGAATAAATTGCTGTTAGGTAGCATGCTAGCAGCTAAAAGATATTTAACAGCCACATCAAATTTCCAGCTGTTATATGTAGGATGTTACTGACAAAATTGTTGCCATGACCTTGTTAAGACTATTTCATAACATGTTTTAAAAAAGGAAGTCTTTTGTTGCCCAAGAAGGATGCAACCTGGAAAAACCCATCATACGGGAAATACACACCAGACGTTCCCATCTCCATGCTTAATGATATCCAACAGAATACACCAATACAATATTTAATGATATCAGATAACAAATTAATGCAAAAATATGGCAAGCAATAGGAATACCTGGCAAACACGACAGTGGCTTTTATGGGTTAACATCTTTTAGGTAACAGATCCCTACATGGTTTTTTTCCTGTTAATTTTAACTCTGTGAACACAGTCCAAGTTATTTTAGCTGGTATATTGATTTTCATATGCACGCTAGATGTGTAGTTCAAGCCAAAGGCCTATTAGCTTTACTGTAACATAGTCTGAGCATGCACATCTTATGGTAAGAAGAGAAAAAAATAAGAGATAGCATTGGTAGAAGTAGGTTTAATTAAAAATAACATTGATTTAGATTCTTTCACATGTAGTTTGCTTCTTATTTTGACAAGAAAACTAATATGCCCATCCTAAAACACATATAAGTATCTTTAACACATTTAAAGAGCTAAAAGAATACAGCTAATAGAATGTTAAGTTAAGTTTATTAAAACATAACTAAACTACATGTGAAAAAATAATTAGAATAACGTAAATCAATACAACTGAAAAAAATCTGATGTAATTTTGTTGCATTTTATTTATTAAGGGAAGTTTTTTGTTAGAGTTCATAATGTAATAACAAAAAAAAACATCAAATTGTATTGTGTCCAGTAAGTAATCTACATACTAATAGAACATTTCTATAATATTTAAATGTCACTGTAAAAAGAAAGCATTGTAAAGTCATTATGACTTCTATTGTGCTGGAGGGGGAGGATAGGAATGGCAAGTCTTTGGGTTGCCCAGGTCACCAACCCTTGACCTCTGTCCTCGACCCTTTGAAACTCTGACATCTGTCTGCTTTCCCGCCTTTTCTGCCTCTCCCTGTTGTGTAAAATGAATTCAAGTATGGCCAGGGGTAGGGAGGCAGCTTCCTAAAGCTTCAAAGGTATCTTCTAATACTAAGTTGCTTTAAAAAAATTATCACAACTCAAGTCAGAACACGTGTGATACATAAATAGGTTGCCATATATGACATGTTTGTAGCAGCTCAACTCCTCTCTAGTTCATTAAAGCTCCAAGCTTCATGAAACCTAACATTTCCAGCTGAAAATAGACTAATTTGTTCTTGCAGTCTGCTTTGCTTTGTCTGAAAAATAGGTCTGTCGGGTATGACATAACAGTGTACCACAGAGAGCCTTCTGCCTTTCTAGATGGTGTGGATGGTTGGGGGAGGGGTGGAGGATAGACAGGGAGGTGTTGTACAGTGTAGTCATAAACACAAGGCTCTTTTTTCTTTGTAATGCCACAAGCTTTATATAAATACATGGATGTACTCAGTCACACAAAAACGCAACAAAAGTCCTTTATTTCACATTGGCCCCATGATGGTCCTATTCTCTTAATGGTGTACATAATGCAATAAATATAAAGGAACTAAACCCAATGTCACTGGACACCAGAGCACAATGAGCGATAAATACATGACTGGATATTCCCCTGATGCAGACTGAGATTTCCCCACGCTTCACCAGCCTAATAACGACACAACAAGAGGCGTGTGACTAACAGCACCCTTCCCCCACCCCTACATATTACCATTGCTCCTCAGTGCTGTCTAGAAAGGTCATGTGACCCTCATCAGCTTCCCGGGTTGGGGGAAGGGAGGCAGATTGAACCTGTTCTTTGTTAGGAGGTCAGTCCCGGCTCTATGGCAGGAAGCGCTTCTACCACACACCATGTAATAGAAGTGCAGGGAGACGGGCAGCATGGAGGGATTCAGGGTGACTGATTCAAGTTTTTCCAGGATTCAGACAGTAGAGAGCATGTATGGGATGGTTTGTGTAGCACAGTGTCAACTAAAGATTGTTTTTTTAAAATTACATTCATGTAGTTTAAAAATGGCACAGTCTGATGAAACACACACTTATGTTAAACACGTAAAAATAGTTTTATCGGCTCAGCTGGCTACACTTGATAAACACAAAGAGATGGAAGTGAGAGGGACATTTCTATGGGCCATATGTAGGAGAGAGACTAAAATGAAAGCAAGACTTTTGGTTATTTGAATAAATTACAATAAACACGGCAGCAGAAAATTTTTCCAAAAGAGAATTTCTTCAGAATTTCTATAAATCACACTTCTTGCAGACAGTTTCCTTTTAGCTTTACTAGACTGTAACCTCAGGAAGCTTGCATCGAAGTGTGACAGGGTGGGTTTGAGATAACCACTTCTAAATCCCAAAGGATTGTTTTCTCAAAAACATGGTGGTTAAGTGGAGTAATTGAATGGGGCATCCACAGGTAATGGGGCTAGCTGTGGTAAGACAGACCCTCACCATGAAGGAAGCTGAATTTTTATTTTAAAACTTTCTCACTTCAAATACATAGTTTAAAAAAAAAAGCTAAATAAAATTTACTGAATGCATATAACATAGAATATACATCTCTTTCTGTGTGCGTTATCATGTAGAAGTTGGGAAAAATTTATATTTCTTTCAAATGACTCCTAAAGTAAAATATTGTGCAACCATTGTGAAAACAAAACTCCCACAGTGCACCACATCACAGTAAATGCTGTGCAGTAATTGCATTCATTTCAATGAACTTTATTGCTATGAAATTTAAAACTATAAACTATTATTCATGGAACCTTCAGATTGTTTAAAAATGTACACGTCATTATCTGGACATTGGGCAAAATGAGGATGTATGAATGCTGAAAAATTCTAATTAGTCATTTTCTGGATATGAGAAGCCTCAATTCCCTACTGAAATATATAAAATGGCTTAGTGTTAAGAGAGGGCTCTGAAACAGTTGTTTGCCTGACTGGAGGGATGAGCTCATATATCCATTTGGCTGCTTTCATTATATATGGATTGCTCTAGAGAATGGATCTGACAGGACTCCCTTCACAACATATGGTCTGGACATCAAAGGCTTACTGAGTGACATCTGCATGCCTTCAGTGAACTGTGTGGTTTATTTTCATTGTCTCTCATTCAGAATTTAATAGCTAGCTAGCATATAGCTAAACCCTGTGAAGAAAAAGCACAAATTTGACCTGAAATTAGGAGCTTAATGAAGAGCATAGATGTTTAAAATTTTAAATATAGGAAGCTAATGGAAACGGTTGGCACTATTATAAATTATTTAGTATTTCCTAGTGTTTCCTCTGTAAAACAAAATAGGCACAAATTTATTTTACTTAGTAAGAAAACCAGATTTTTTTCCTCTTTAATAAGTGTGTGGTGCCACAGAGGACTAAGGCACCAATGATATTGCAGCATGTGGGGGGAACATGTGTTTCTTTTCTCTGGCTGCAGCTCCTCAAAACTGTGCATCATGCACTTCTATGTCTGTAACTTGTTGCCAATCTTAAGATGAGATAAGATAATTGTGGTTATGTTTTGTGTATCTGCTTTTTTTTATGTTTCACATCCAGTAGCTGCCATTATGTATCTACATGCACATTATCTGCGTTTAAGTATCAGTATCAGTGGTTGCATGTGCGGCCTTTTGAGAAACTTGATGGTACATGGTAGATTATACTTGTGTTGTTCACAAAAAGACAACAATGTGTGACTCAACCTTGTCAGAGAAGGAAAATATATGGAGAAATTAAGCAACTTCTGGGTAGGTGAAGGCACAAAACTAGAATATACAATGCAGTAGCTTTTCCTTAATGGAAATAGTTAATGAAGAAAAAATGTTCTGCAATGATGATTCAAATTGTTCCCGGGAGTATAATGGGATTCAAGATAGTTGCTATCTCCAGCTTGACCACTAACATGTCATGAATTATTACTGATACAGTATGATTACATGCACAGCTGAGTTCAAGTTTAACCTAGCCATTCAACTGGGCACTTTTTTTATCCCGTTATACATGGAAATTAAGTTTGCGATAGACTGTGGGGAAAAAAAAACCATTCAAGACATTTTATTGCTTCCAACTTTCTCCGTGTGAGATCACTGTGCATTTAAGTAAAGCTGAAATCACTCCACATGTATTCAGCTTTCTTGATTGGTAATTCTCTCATATGCTGTGGTTACCAAATCAAGGATTCATTAAAGCAAAGCAACAGTATGGAGATACTTAAAACAACCACAAGTTAAATGTGCTGTTTCAGTGATTTAGTCTCTTTCTACATCATCTGGGTTTCTTTGTCCAGCTTTGAGATATCTGGTTTTGTACAATTTTGATCAGAATGGCATGTACATGTGCCTTCGACAGATAGCTGTAGTGGCTGATATGAACAAGTCTTACTAACAGCTAGAGAGGGCTGGAAGAAGCAAAGCACAGAGGCGCTAATCATGGCAGCACATGAGCAAGACTCGAGCAACAGAGCAATAGAGGCATAGATATACCGCTCCAGGATGTGCAAAGAGGCCCCTGAAACAATCCAGCACCTATAGAAAGTTGTAAGATAACAGCAGTAAAATAATACATTGAATAACAAGTATCCGACGTATTGTACAGAAACATCTGTGCTAAATATGAACTGCAGACTCCTAAGTCAAAATGGGAAACAACTCCCAAGGTGGTGGAGAATAAAAGAAAAAAATCTTTTGGGATTTCCAGACTAATAAAATGGTAATGGTAAACTAACCGGCTACTGTGATCATGGATAAGCAGCAGATGAAAGTCTTTGTGATGGATGTAGCCATCCCAAAGTATGGTAATATCAAGAATAATAACACGCGAAACTGGAGAAATAACAAGGACTCAAGGAGGAGCTGGAGTAAGCCTGGAAAGTGAAGGCAACAGAAGTACACGTGGTCATCAAAGCACCGGGGGCCGTGTCCTCCCACACTGGAGAAATGGCTCCAACAGATACCAGGAGAAACATAAAACATCTCCATCCAGAAGATTGCAATCCTTGGAACAGCTAAGATACTGAACAGAACCCTCAAGCTCCCAAGATTTTCTTTTTTCATACAATATGTCCAGAGATAAGATTTTTGGTCCAATTTGTTTTGGTTGGCTCATTCACTAATCTGCCCATATGCATTTGAAGACTGTACAGGTAAAAGCAAACAGCATTTTTATGTAGTATACAATATGTGATGCGCAAATACTACCGTGGGTACGGTAACCAAAGGAATGTGTCACACTGATGTCAACTTGTTATTTACTTTCCAAATCTGAATGACTGAGCAAGGCGAAAGGAGAATTAATCAACCGCTGTGTGACCAGGCAGGCGAAAAATAGTGGAGTGTGGGGGAGGGGAAGAAGCTCAAAGCAGGCCAGATAGGCTACACGCTGAACTGTACTCAGCACAGTGTGCTCAGACTTAAATATATTACGATGATAATACACTTTAGCGTATTTTAAAGCAAATGTTCTAATGTGATTATATAAGTTATGAAAATGAATATGCATCACTGGTCAAATATAAGGCACAGTTTTCTCACATTAGATATAAAACAGTGTAGTTGTGTTATAATGGCCGTTAAAACAATCTTTGGACTGGAAGACACCTCGTTTATCTCTTTATGTAAGCTAGTAGGCGTTTACGAACCGACACGCTAGCTTGTACTTTAGCTAATTATGGCTGAGATGTGCCAGATCTAATCTGTAAGCGAATTAATTCATTCATAAACTGTATGCCCATTCGTGCTTTTAATATTCAGGTTTAAGGTCAGTCAGCCTTCACTCCTCCACCACCACCTCCCCCTCATTCTGTGTCTACGTCTCTCCCGCTGCCGTTCAACGCTCGCTGCTGTTTCCACACTCCTGTTCTCAGTGAAACTCCACGGAGCAGCCAGCGAGCCTTAGCCACAGAAACTCGGCTTATTCCAACTTTGCCGCCAGTTCCGAGCGTATCTGGGTGGACACGGTTTGGTAGCACGACAAATTAGCCGACAGTGAGTCATACACACCGTGGTAGGAACTTGAAATATGACTATTATGAAAATGGGGGGAAAGTCTTAGCTCGCTTACTGAAGTTGGAGGCTCTCCTTGTGGAAGAGGAAGAGGTGGCGGCGGACACCACGAGTTCACTCTCACAGTAAAAAAAAAAAAAAGGTAAGCCTGTAAAGATCGAGAGGCAATGTTTAAGATGCGCTGCTCATTTCTCTCTGTGAGGGATCTAGCAAAGATGGTGATGACTTTCATAAATTGGTAATTATGGCGTTGAGTTGAAGGTAGCCGGCTCGCAGCTTAGTCACCCATTGACTTCACACGTGTGCTAAAATTCGTGTTTACGTCTTTTCATTGACTCTTTTTTGTTGCTAATCTAAACAAATCTATTTTTCTTAGACTCCCCCCGCGCTTACATTATATAGCTAATCTGTAGACTACTTGGGAAAATACTAATTTAACTATGTCTCTTTTCTAGGAATAAAATAGTATATTTTGCGTTTATCAACACAACAGCAAAAATATTCTCTAACACAAAGTTGCCCTTGAAGTAATTTAAGCTTGTATATAAATGATACATATTTATATTGCCATGCTGAGTTAGTAAGCTCTGGTGTGGGGGAGGGGAAGACATTACACTGTACAAGATACTGCCACCAGTTCATGTTACTGTATAACTACAATGTTAAGCTGTCACTGTCTAAAACTGCGTTGAAGTACAACAGGAAAGTTTAAAGCAAATATTTTATGACATAAAGATTAAAGAAACAGTGGAATAGGGGTTGTATTTTTTTGTTCAGCCACCATAACTATCCTGACGAATCAAAGTATATTGGGGCTTTAATATTGCTGAATGTTATTTTAACCTGGTTGTACATAAAGTTATAAATCAAAACAATACACTAATTTCCCTTTTTATTGTTCTGCAGTTGTTAGGTCACAAAAGCTTTTTATTTTTATCTGCATTTTGAATTATGACATTAGAAAAGATCAATTGATGTAGGAAATCCAAAGGAACCTGGAAAATTGCCTTTGCTTTGCAAAAGAATTAATGCATATAATGTAAAATGAAAACCTCTTTCCTGTTAAAGTTATTATGCAGCAGCATTTGACTCATGATTGATCAGCTGTGTCCACCTCGAGAGGAGAAATATAGCGATTAGCACATAATGTGAAACAGTGATAAGCACCTTATCTTCCATTATGTTCATAAAACTGAGCAGTAACATAATCTACAAATCTGTACCAGTGAGCCTTTTTTAAAGGGGGTGGAGGGCATTTGCATATCAAACATTTTTGGGGAAACAACATGGAGGATAATTAAATGTTACTGTAGTTTTTTAGCTATTTATGGCGTCTACAAGCTGAAATTCGAGTGAGTATTTTAAAAGTTGAGTTGCAGCTGGGTCGTGTGACGTTAAAATCTGTTGAACTCGGTATCCACATCACGTCTGTACAATTTGCAATAATAAACTTGTGAAAATAAGTTACAACACTTCCTATGATATGCTTTCAGTGTCTGAAGTACTCTACTTCACATTTTATGTTAAACAGTTTTTACTGTACTTTTTTTAAAATTTGGTTTTCAAGTCAATTGATCTATTACCTTTTGTACTATATCATGTTGTTAGTCAATAGATTGTATGTCTGTCTCTTGTTAAAATACTAAATTTCAGATTAAACATACTGTCTTTATGTGGGACCTCAGGTTTAAAATGAAAATGGGGGCCTGCAGTACATACAGAACTATGATTCAGTCATATAGCAGCCTGCCCTCCTCATTTTGCCTTGAAATTGATTTTTTTGAAAAACATTCAGTTATAATGACTGTGGACTCAAAGAGGCAACAGCATAGAGAATTGCCTTATATTGAGTTCAAAGCAGAGCTGTATCCTCTGCTCGTAAGTAGGGCAAGGAAGTCCCTGAGAAAGCCTTTGTCAGTCTTGTGGTGCAGCAAATCTCTGTTTTGAGCTGTCCAAATATTTCTTTAGTGGTATTTATTTATGATAGGCCATGGGGGGAGGTGAGCCATTCTCTCTCTCCAGAAGAGACATGCAGTGTTCACGGGCTGCCAGCCAACTGGCACACTAGTAGTTACTCTGTAATTACACCCATACAGGTACTGGCTGGTTGAAAGCTATAGTTATGCATTTGGTTGTATTTTGGATTTAAGGCGGCACTGTTTATCATTATATGAAATAATGTTTGTGGTTCCTTGACCCTGTCCTTGTGTGTATTAAAATGAAAACAAATCTACATGCCTTTAAATGTGTGTTAAGTGTTTAACCATGTCTCAAGCATCTCTCCAGCTGCTTACTCTGTTTTCATTATTTCTTTTGGTATCCATTTTTCTCTTTTTCCCCTCTTTTGCTTCAGACTTTCTACTTAATAGTTGTTCACTCCTGTCTTTGTGAGATTATGCTCTGTTAATCAGCATGTTCTCCCAATATCAGTCTGTTAATACAAACATTGCAAGAATATGAGCTATCCTGAAATGATTAAAGCGCATCTGCCATAGGGTTGTCTCGATACAATAAAGGATGGTGGTTTATTATTTTCGATACTATAAAAAAAAAAGGGGGGGGGGTTCTTTTAATGAAAGTCAGAACACCACAAAAATAACAATCCAAACAGTACAACAAAAATATATGTATTAATATAAGAAAAGACAATAATGTAAAATAAATGCATTAGTTTAAAGCTCTGTGCAGAGATAGTCTTTATACAGTTTGGAACCGTGTTCTCAGACTTCTTGCTCACTGTGGTGCAAAAAATACAAAACTAAAGAACATTTTAAGCACTAGTTATTGTACTTATATACATATGTGTCAGTTTCTTCACAATACTTGAGCTGAAATCAGGTAAACAATAAAACAAACTGGTTAAGATGATCAACTTTTTAAAACTTAAGGATTAGCTTTTTAAATGTTTTTGTCTACAGGCACTAATATCGGACTGTAAGCCTGGGCAGGATCAGCCAGCAGCAGCTTTGCGCAATTTATTTTTAAGTTAGTTATGAAGGAAAAGAGAACATCTCCTGCTCTTCCTGCGGCTCAAGGACGAGCCTCTTGTGAGCGCTTCTGGGCCAGGGAGGGGGGCCTGTGGTAGCATTCGCTACTCATTAGGAAGAGTAAACAATAAATGTTTTCATGTCAGTCTCAAAGTCTCCAATAACAAGATAAAGTTGCTAAATTTGTCACTGGTCGCTTTTTTTGGGGGGGGGGGGTAAGTGCTGCTAGAGAGGTCAAAAATGATAATTACAAGTTATAAGGTGGCAACACTGTAAAGGCCCATTTATGCTCCCTGACACCCATTAATGAGGACGTCCGTTTCAAACGCCATACGTCTTCTTCCTCATACTTCCAAGCAACTTTTGCATTGGCATGGTTGTTGAGTCAATTCTTTCACTAGTGGCAGTGCTAAGTTCAGAGTTCACTCCTGCATGTCGACGCCAGGTTCAGACACCATTTGGCGGCGGTAATGCACCGTTAAGTTATTTCCAACACGCCATAAACCCTTCCATACAATCTTCATTCAAAAGCTCGCGCAATTTCTACAGTTGTTGTGTTTGTCTTCATTGTTCTTCAGTTTTTTGTCCTTTTCCTGATTTTCTTCTTCCTCTCCAGTGTCTGTTTTAAATGGGTATAGGTAGCTGGTCTGGTCCGTGAACCAGCTGATTCCAAAGTAGCATTTAAGTATCACTACCCGTGCTAATTAATATCTACTTGGATACTAAATTATAGAATTGATTAGTATGAGAATAATTTTTTTTTTTTACAACAATAATCTGCCATGTATTTTCTCTAAATAGGCTTTCAGAAGGAAGGAAGGTGTATGGAGACATTAAAACTGCGGGTGGATGACTGTTCAGGAAGTTGTGCAAGCACATGCATGCCAGAGTGAGAAACCTCTTAACTGCAGTTTTAAGTGCTTTTTACATAGTCTTCATCTTTTGACCTAATCCTGATTTGGCTTAATTAAGAGCTAAGTTGGCCAAGGTAAAAAATTTTGGACTGTGAAATCTGAATGCTACTAAATAATGAATTTGTTATTATCAACTCTCTAAGATTTATACTTATATTAATTTCCTGCCAAGTTAGGTTTTTTTTGTTTGTTGTTTATTTATTTATGTTATTTTATTAATAATCTTAATAATATTTTGTGTTTGTTTTAAATGGTACATGCAACTTTTCTATCTATCCTTAGATTGTTGTTGGTGGCTATTTTTTCTTTCTTAACTGCATTGTCCTTTGAAATGGTAGTTGGAAGGCATCGGCTTTCTTTCTGTTCATTTTATCACTATCAATGCTACAGCTGTTGCATGGCGACTAGCACAACAATGGACATCCATGTAGTAATCATAGAACACACAGTAGATGCAGAGGAGGAATGAAGTGATGAGTGAGGAGAGATGGGGCCACATAGCAGAGACCAACAAAGAGGAGGCTATATAGACTGTCTCTTTTCCATCATCATGGACAATTCAACTTTGCTGTTAGATGATCTAGTTCAGAGTAGGGCTGCTCGGTTATGGGAAAAATGATTATCACGATTATTTTGGTTGAAATTGAAATCTCGATTATCTAACACGATTTGAAGCGTTGTCTATGGTGATACATACTAGTTTCTTTTCACCAGGTCCCAGTAGCTATTGTTTGTCTCAGACCACCAGCAGCTATGTTCTGCCTGATGTGATCTGGAAAAAATGAGACTAGAGACATTTTGTTTTCACATTAAAATCCATGTCATATATCGTGCGACTTGAGCACAGGTCCGTAGTGACGAAACATAGCCGCGTCCTTCACAACACCCTTACAACACTCATCATACAGTGCAGGGAGAGACACGTGAAGTTAAAATAGTGACGAGATGGCAGCGATACTGTTTGTCCAAAGTAGGGCTGCATATAATGACTATTCTGATAGTCGATTAGTCCCGACTATTAAAACGACTAGTTGACCTATCGGATTATGTATCTCTTAATTATTAAATGGCTCTTATTTCACTTTCAGCTTTAAAATCTTGCATGAGGTTATGTAATTCCGACATGCCTCCTCTTTAAATGTTCGAGCATTGCGGACGTACTTCCGTAGTACACAAGGTCCGCTTTACAAATCTCACATGTATATCTTTTACTCACAGCAGCGTCAAGCCAGATGTTTTCATTTTATTATCTCTTTAGAGACAGTTATTATAGACGAGAGTTCATATTGTACAGATTGGTGTGTGTGTGTGTGTGTGTGTGTGGGGGGGGGGGGGTTCTTTCCTCTTTTTT
>JBAMHW010000014.1:14542482-14593188 GCA_037177495.1 Rhadinocentrus ornatus
TATACATAAATGTATATATGTGTGTGTGTGTGTGTGTGTGTGACTGTGTTTATGCATACATATGTTATATAAGCTTATATGTTTTATTCCTGAATTCATATTTACTAGGCATGATTCTGTATCCTGACATTGTACTCTAACTTGTTTGTACATCCCTGTATGATGACAAGAAAGTACATCTTATCTTAATTCTAAGTGACATATATCTCTGTTTATGTTGTTTTTTAAAGTGTTTTGTGGAGTATAATCTGCAGTGATATAAATGTGAGAAAACTGTATCCATAATATTATTTTGATGAATAAAATAGGAAGTTAATATGGACACTTGATGATGTCATCTCTTAGCTTCCTGCTTTCCTAAAGTCTTTCTTCCAGGATCGTCTCCTGCTCACCATCTATCATCCAAAGGTCAACAAGACTTTGAGCCATCTTTGCATTTACTGTTTAATTCAGTACACCTGCTCCTCAACGTTATTGAGAAAATATTAATATCATAGAATTTTTTTTAATCATGTTGCACTAAGGGGCACCTGGACCTTATTTACAATGTTTTCCAGTCCCAACCCCCACCCTTGCTCATGTTTCTCAGATTGAAATCAATGGGTCAGCATGGCATGAAGGCCTGGGAAAGCCTGATAATAACCCACTCATTTCAATTAGCTGGACTGGAGCAGGAAAACGTTTAAAACTTACAGGGCACGATTGAAAAATAAATGCTGCAGTGACTCCTGATTACCATGAGGTAATAAGGTAGACATAAGGTAGGCTGGTTATTTTTGCTAGCTAGCTCAACAGGACATATTATTATCTTCTTTTTGACATGTGTTAAGTGCACACAAGTAGTTATTGTAAGCTCCCTGTGTGCTTTATGTTTGGGACTGCTGTCCAGAGGATGGACTGAGGAGCAAATAATCACAAAAAAAACAACAACTTAAAGCTCAGAAACTGCAGCTGGAGCATGAATACCCACAGCCATTACTGTTACAAACATTTAAAATATCTGTAGATATATTCATAAAACCCATAATTTGTGTTTAGTTGCACCCTGAATTTCTGTCAGTATGTTCATGTGCTGATGTGTGTTTGGATACACTGATGCACATTGTTTTCTGTGACAGTAAACCGTTTAATTAGGCTCCAGTAGAAACTGATAAAAGACAATTACAAAGAAAAAAAATCTGAAAAAAATCATTGTTAAAAAAAAAATATAGTCTATGAGTATGTCAATGTTTAAAAACACATGAGACATAACTTTCTTATACAACTACAAGTAATGATGGTGAGTGTAATTTGGATTATGACACAGATGGAGATGTTTGTCTCCTTTAGCGTGTGATGTTTTCCTCCTCTCTCACACATACACACAGTTTTACTCATGCGCCTCCACACTGGGAACTGTGTTTCATCTTAAGTGAGTTTATTCAAGGCAAGCCTGTGCTTTCCCTTAAATAAAAGAAGGAAACAAAGGCAAACAGTGAGGGAGAGAATGCCAGCCAATTGCTGGCCCAAAGGACACATTTAGTAATCCTTCCAATGATGTCCAGGGCCCAGTGATGGTTACCAGTCCTGCAAATACCCCAACACACACACACACAATCCATTTTTATTGTATTTGGGTCCACAGCCTTGTGTTTCCTTCGCACTCTTTGCACCACACACACACTGCACTCGAAAACAAAAATCCATATTATCGACCGACCAGTGTCACCACAATTATTCTTTTGAAACAGCCATTGAAAACAAATTACATCTGCACTGCGTTTTCATCCGATTGCTCTGGGTGAGCAATGCTCAACTGCCGGGTTGGCCCTGCCTCGGCCAACCCACAGACCCCTCCCTATGGGTTTGCTGTCTATAGCGCAGTGTCACTAACGACTGCTTTCTGAGCATGTGCGCATGTCTGAGAATGTGCAAAAGAAGAAGGAAAAAGTAATAATTTCCCTGAAACAATTTTAATCTAATGTAAAAAATAAATATAATCTCTTTACATGTCCTCTGTCATCTTACAACATGCTTGTAGTCTAATATTAGTGATTTAATTCAAGGTATAATTGTTTATTTTGTTTATTTTTGGCTGGTTTAAGTCAATATATATTACAGCAGTGCAGTTTAGAAGCTAGTTAACTAAACTCTACATGTGAATCATAATTATTCATAAATATGATGAAAAAGATGTTTCTGAAATAAAGTTGTGTAGATTTAAAAAACAAAGTTAAAATATTTCTTTTGGACTAGATTACTTTAAAAAACATCTGGAACCACAAAACTTTATTTTAACCCATTTTCAAAGACATTTTTACAGCAAAAATCGACAAAAAGTTAATGATATCAAAGAGATTTTCCTCCTTTGCCTAGCTTTCATTTTAACAAATGAGCATTAGAGTAAATCTTGGATTTTACTCTTAAGCCTACATGGATCTCAGAGGAGTTATGTGGTTGGTTGTTTGAACTGTTCAGTACTCAAACAGGCTACTGGCAGTACTATGGTTAATGATTGTTCAGTGAAAGCCACATGAAGGGGCAGACTGATTGCCACGCAGTCACTCCACCACTATTACATCTAACCATGTTACTCCATCTAACAGTATTAGTCCACTGCTCTGCAGCACACAAGCACCTTCCAATAGCATCAGTCCAGTGGTGCCATGTGACAATGGGAGAAAACAACAACTAATATCCAGCTGGCACAGTTGGTAATTAATCCTGGTTCGGCTCCCCTCTGCCGAAGTGTACAGAAAGGGCTAGAAGGCAGGATCCCTTTGTTAAGCTTTGACCACACAAGTCACCTCACCAGCCCTCCCGAAGCGGGGAAACGCCAACTTTGGAGTATTAAGAAAACCAATAGCCTTGTTGACATGAACACGGAGGCCTAACCCCCGCAGCCTCCTCATATGAAGCATTGATTTTTCTGTCCGGCCACAGTACTAAACCCATTCATTCTCTATGGCCAAGACTTGCACGGACATGAGCGTCCTACACACACACACGCGCGCACACACATACGCACACACAAGCCTAGCTAAATTCTCCTCCCATCCTCTCAGTCTTTCTTTGGGGGTTGAAAGTTGAGGATTAAAGTCACCCCTCCTCACTCTCCTCCTTTAACCATCACTCCAGGACTAAAACAACACAAACACACACATATATATATATGTGTATGTATGTAAAAAATAATGTGTTAACACAGATAACTAATTTGTGTAATTAATTTTGTTTAACTTTTTAATGCATGCACAGCATCGTCACTAATATCAGCGAGACATGGAGTTGTCTAAAGGCAAGATGGGAAAAGTGAGTCGACTGGGTCTATGCATGGTTTTGAGGGCATCAAACCCGTGGGAGATGAAGATGCTTTAACACCCACACTTCAGTGGTGAGAGGGTTTAACACATGCGTTTAAAAAAATAATAAAAATTTCACGTAGCTCACACAAACGTCACACACGTCTGCACAGGGTGGTAGCCTCCTCCTCCCCCCTCCCTCCTCTGTTGTGAATCATGACGGCTGTCGGTGATCGGCTTTTCTCTCGCTAGCACCGTCTCTCTTGTTGCGTTTGTTCATCGTTCATGTGAGCAGGAAACTAGCAGTTCGCGGTTCACTCTGGCACATATTTACCGAAAAGTATTGATCTTGGACGCGCTAGCTAAGTATGCAATATTTATGTCTCATGTCAGTCAGATCCATGTCACTGTCATGGAAACAATGGGATCTCTTCACTGTTCAGATGTTGGAGATGCAGGTCTGATCGTTTAGGGGCCATTAATGCAGTGAGAGAAATTATAAACAGGTTCTGAGATACAAATCGGGGTAGCTCTCCTCTCAATGAAGTAGTTGACAGGTGGTAGAAAGGATTTAGACTTCAGACATGCAGTGGTGGATCTAGAAACGTTTAGCTGGGGGCCAGGCACAAGCATTGAACAGGAAAATGTTGGCACAAATAAGAGATACTTTTTTAATACAGGCAGGTGTGAGTCGTAGTGGGTAAACATCAAAGCAAAAGTCGCTGTGACAAACTTTCTGTTTAGCGGTGAATGTTTTGCTACTGGCTTTAGCAATAAACACCACGCAGCTCATCTAGTTTCAGCAGAGTCCCTTCTCTGCTTCACCGCTGTTGGGTAAAGTGAAGGAAGCTAAGGCTGAAGCTAGTTGCTTCACCCAGAACTTATCACCTCTCCTCTGCTTCCTGAACTCAGTTTGGAGGTGGAAGCAAGAAAATGTATCAGTCGTTTCTGTTGGAGTTTTTAACAATAATGGAGGCAACAGACCAGAGCAGCACGGTTACTGACACCATCAAAGAAATGTGGCTTCAGCAGCAAAATGACCAGACAGAAAGACGAGGAAAATAACTGGTTTTGTTGTTGCTAAACCTCCCTGTGGGCGCAGTGTTTAGTTGGCATAGTAGCCACCATTTAATTGCAGCCAGACCAGGTTCAATCCGGACGTTTCCCTCAACAACTTTTTCATCTACCAGCTAAACAAAAATGAACACTAGAGCCCAAATTTATATGAGAATAAAGTCTTTGAGGCTAATGAAAACAACTGACTGCCTTCGGGAAGAGCCTAATCTTGCTCAGCAGGCTGGGAGTGGGAATTTAGTTCGATGGGCACATAATGCTTCCAATCACATGCTAGCGAGACTTGGATAGTGGATACTGATTGGCCACTAACTTTAGAAATCTACAAGCCACAAAGGCTGATGATCAGAAAAATTAATTTTAAGCTATTTTATACACACATACTAACATGTATGTCTATATACATATATATATATATGTCTGTGTGTGTGTGTGTGTGTGTGTGTGTGTGTGTGTGTGTGTGTGTGTGTGTGTGTGTGTGTGTGTGTGTGTGAGATAGAGAGGCAGAGAGAGAGAGAGAGAAAGAGAGTTTATCTGGTGAAGAGGTCAAAGAATCAGAAACAGGATTTCACTCAGCAGAGAAATTAAGGTCACGGTCTGATTTTGCGGGACTCTCGTTGAAGCAAACAAATATAATGTTAGATGTAAGAAGATTATTGCTTCCTGAAATAGAGTAGGAGGACGAACAACCATCATTGGCTCGGTTAGCATTGGCACAAAAAATCGCTCCTTAACTTTCCTGAGGTCATGCTGCGAGACTTTCAGAAAAAAAAACATGGGGTAAGATAACGAAGAGAAAAGATGTAGGGAACGGAAAAGAGACACTCATTTTCAAAGCATTGGTGTAACCGATGTCATTAAACATTTATAGAAGTTTCCTTTCAGTGGGATGAGCAGTTTGTTTGTAACACAGATAAGTACCAGAAGAAATCAGGGTAAAGGAAGAAAAAGTAATTTGTTATTTTGTTTGCCTTCTCCAAGCTATTTAAGTTAACAGACACACATTCTCTGAAGTGTTTGGTCTTACTCTATCTCTGACTTCAGCAGCTAAATAAGAACAAGAGAAATTTCCCTAATTGACTGACTATGGACTGGTAACTGCTATCACTTAGAAATGCTGCAGTGGCCCATTTTGAGGAAAAAAAGAACAAGAAAAACAATGTCAAACTACTTTTACTCATTAAAAGTTAAAAAGTAGTTTTAAATATGTCAAAGTAATATTTGGTATAAACAAAGCTATTAGAAAAATTCTCTATTCTTTTAGTTTGACGTTTTGTCCATCTTAAAAAACATTAATCAGTGTTTGCAAAAGCCCCAGTGACTGCAGTAGCAATAAAATTAGTATTCACAAAATAATGCATACATTTTACAACTCAGCTTCATGTTATAAATAACTAATGCGGACACAAAAATACTCAAAAGACTTTTATTTTACAGCTGGGATGGTGGAACTTAACGATTACTGAGAATCATGGAAAAGACTTCCATTTGATTAAATTTCTTTTAGAATTAAACTGTTGTCAGATTAACAACTTAAAAGAGAACTTTTTTTTTAATACAGCTGTGTTACTCTAAAATTAGTTTGCTCAACCTAATTAAAATCAATTTTTAACAAATGTAGTGCATAAGTTGGAAAAAATTACTGAATTATGTTGGACCAACACAATTTATACTGGGCCAACTAAAATGAATTAAATTGGATCAGGTGGCAGTAAAAAAAGATGAACCAACATTTAATTGTTAAGTCTGTTTGACTTAGGTACATTAAGTTGGAAAAGCAGAGTTGCGTAATGGTAAAATTAGACAAATTATTAACGTGGAAATGCTTCTCAAGATCTTCATTCAGGGACTTATTTTTTGTGCAGGCCCAGTTCAGAGTGAAATTATCTAGCTTCCCACATTTATTTCAACCTAACTTAAACTTTTATTTATGCTGCATTCGTTGTACATCGGAAGAAGGAAAGTCAGACTCTTTTATGTTCTTGTTTATTTGCTGTGAACAGCAACAAATCTCATTAGCATTTATATACTGTAGTTTACTGTATACGTATAACATTGCTCTATTTGTAATTTGTTTAAATATTTCCATCCATTCTCTACAATCTGACATATTACTTGAATTCTTTAATTTGTTCCCAGTCAGAAGTTGGAAATATTGCATGATATAATACAGAATGTAACATCAGCAGGTAAACTAGAAGCCACCATCACAAACTAAACCTGTTAAACTTTTGTGAACATCAGTGAAATGTAGGTTATACAAGCAACACTTGTTAACATTGGCATTTAAAAACCTGAACAAGAGGTTGGATAGTGGACTGCACATATGAACTGATAAAAAGCCCATTTTGTGAGGACTGGTACCTCCATGAAGGTAAGAAATAGGAATATAATGCCTTCTATTGATCCATGTGCACATTTACAGTCATGCACATAGGAACACAGGATGATTCCATACGTATGGTGTGGAAAAAAACAATACCATGTATTGCTTCTATATTCACATCAATGCTAGCTCCAGCCTCCTAGGTGTCATTTCCTCCTAAAAGGAGGCGGTCAGTAGGTTCTCTATCACTTCAGGCTGCTCTACCTGTTAATTTCAATGTATTACAGACTTTTCCTACGCAAATTAATTAGATTTTATATGTTTGTGACAAATGAGACTACAATTTTTGCTTTATAATTAATTTTGTAAAACATTATTTGTTTAGAATTTATATTATTTTAGCTGTATACTTATGAAAGGAATTAATTTAAGTTTAAATATAGCGGTCAAAATGACCCCTGGTGGCCGTTAGGGGGGTTATGGAACAGTAGCAGTTCTACTGTTGAGGGCAATAAAAGAGTAAATTTATACACACACACATCATAGATAAGTTAAATATCTAAAGTTAAATCTTGGTAATACATCTTGTTCTCACAGGCTGACCATTAAATCTTACCTTGTAGCATCTCTGAGGTACTCACAAAGTGTCTTTCAGGATCTGTTGATTGTCATTGGTTGGGTAAAGCCTGTGACATATTCTGCAAGAAGCGAGAACTTTGTTCTTTCTTCCAAAGCCGCAAAAACAAGAAAAAGTTTGTTTTGGTTCTGGTCAGCTCATATTCCACGAGAAGCTTAGTCCGCGATGGGGCGGGGATTATTGCAAAAGTCTGTGTTTTTATGTGTAATAAACAATTGACCTGGTTATTTTATACTTTAAGAGAAACTTTGTTCATGGCAGGGCAGTGTTGTGCATGCAGTGGTGTCCGTGTCTTCATATACCACGTGTTGTATTTATTTTTGTACTTTCTCACCACCTCAATCAGCTGTTAATTAAAACTTTAAAACGATCTTGCATCAGTGGAATGTGGAATTGACTACCTTGCACTTAACGCTTTTCAATGTAAACCACCTCAAATGTCCAACCATCACACAATACTCCTCAGAGCCCCACGACAAGAAAGTTCTGCTCGGCTGATGCATCGAGAACAAGCAGCAAGATGTCCCCAACGATGTTCATGAGAACAAAATGACGTCATTTTGTTCTCATGACCTAAAGTGCAAGAAAAAGTTTGTAAAAGGTATGTAACAGGCTTGAGGTGTACTGTATCTTGTGTACATCGCTTGCTTATTATTCCACACCCTTAGCAGTAAAACACCTTCTTGTTCTGTTTTACTAAGTAGGATTCAGTGGTTATCTCAGTAGGTAAAGTGTTGGATTTTTTTATTTCATTAGTTTCATTATAAACATCGGATGTGGTCTCTGATTTTTAGAGCTCATCATCATGTACTAACTGAATCCACCGTCACCCAGAAAGGATAAACCCAATAACTCACATTTTTTTATCGTCACCTTCTTAAACTAATGGCCCAAGTCATCTTTTTACAGAAAAATATTTATTTGCCTAAATTTTCTTTTTGTGATGCTGGCCACCTCTGGTAATGTCACCAACATTCTAAGATGAACTGTTTATAATATTGTCTGTTCATGTGAGGATGTTGGTGACATTATCAGAGGTGGCTGGCATCACAAAAATATGATTTAGGCAAAAAAAAAATCATTTTTGTAAAAAATTACTTGGGCCATTACTTTAGGAAGGTGATGATATTCAAGATACAACCAGGGTAGTTTCCTGTACGAACTCAGAAAGGGAGCAGTGTACTCTCTTATTGTCTGCATCTTCACGGCCAGATAACGCCGAACAATACGCAGAAGTCCTTAAAATGCCAGTGGTGCAAACAGTAAGTCTGTGCCATGGATTTGCATCAAAGAACTGCTTTGGGGATACATAGCTTGTGCTAATTTATTTTATTTTTCTTGCTTCACTTTACAACATGCTGAACTGGCCAGTGCAAATTGGAGATAGGGGCAGTTAAGAATAAGGCGGATATAGCAGCTGCCCTGGGATATTTATCCCTGGAAATTTTTCACTGGAGATATTGTGTGATCTCTCCTTAACTCTGATAGAGGAAAAGAAAGAATGGTGAGAGAAAATAGAAGTTGTAATCACAATATGCTTGAGGGAAATGCATGCGGCTTTATAGAAAAAAACGAAGAAAGAAAAAGGCCATTTCACATAAAACTAAAGAGAAAACAGCATTGCACTTTAAGTAATCAGACCATGTACCACAGAGACCACAGGAACAATGTGTTAATGCAGCTTAATCTCTAATGCTGAGGGGATACAAATTGCACACGGTTTGACTCAATGTTTCTTTGCAGGTCCATGTACAGCAGGTATTACGTTATGGAAACAGGGATTTGGAATTAGACTCATTCCATGAACATGAAATGAACCATGATGTACAACAAAGCAATACAAAGCTGTGTCAGGGGTTCATGAATGTAATAAAAGAAACGTACAACAAAAACTATCAGTTCCTGTGGATAGATGCTTTCTGTCACCATCCACACCCTGGACTTAAACGAAAAACAAAAAAAAAAAATTTGTTTTATATTTAAGAGGCCACTTAGTTTGGAGAACTAAAAAAAAGAACCGATAACCTAAACAACAGAGTACAGCCCCTGTCCAAAACACTGATGCTTTAAAGTGAAATTATCTTTAAATGCCACCTCAGGATTAAGAAGTGTTTTGGTCACGGACTAGTTATGGTTATCACCATCCGGCGGCTCAGGAGGGGAAAGCAGTGCTCCGTAGACACTGTGTACAGTGGGAATGGGAGGGTGCTGACCTCGACTCGGGACGTTGTGAGGTGGTGGAGGGAATACTTCGAAGTCCTTCTCAATCCCACCAACACATCTTCTGATGAGGAAGAAGAGTCTGGGGACCCTGGTGTTGGCTCTCTGATCTCTGGGGCTGAGGTCCCTGAGGTGGTTATAAAGCTCCTCGATGGCAGGGCCCCGGGGGTGGATGAGGTCCGCCCAGAGTTCCTTAAGGCTCTGGATGCTGTAGGGCTGTCTTGGCCTCTGCAGCATCGCGTGGACATCGGGGACAGTTCCCCTGGACTGGCAGACTGGGGTGGTGGTCCCCCTCTTTAAAATGGGGGACCGGATGGTGTGCTCCAACTACAAGGGGATTACACTTCTCAGCCTCCCTGGTAAGGTCTGTTCAGGGGTGCTGGAGATGAGCGTCTGTCAGATAGTCGAACCTCGGATTAAGGAGGGTTCGACTCCGCCAAGGCTGCCCTTTGTTATCGATTCTGTTCATAACTTTTATGGACAGAATTTCTAGACACAGCCGATGTGCTGAGGGGATCCAGTTTGGTGGCCTCAGGATTGGGTCTCTGCTCTTTGCAGATGATGTGTTTCTGTTGGCTTTATCGGGCTGTGATCTTCAGCTTTCACTGGAGCGATTCGCAGCCAAGTGTGAATTGGCTGGGATGAGAATCAGCACCTCCCAATCCATGGTCCTCAGATGGAAAACGGTGGATTGCCTGTCCTTGGTCCTGGCCCAAGTGGAGGAGTTCACGTATCTCGGCATCTTGTTCACAAGTGAGGGAAGGATGGTGCAGCGCCTGCAGTTATGCAGATCCTGCATCGGTCTGTCGTGGTGAAGAGGGAGCTGGGCCAAAAGGCAAAGCTCTTGATTTACCGGTCGATCTACATTCCTACCCTTACCTATGGTCACAAGCTGTAGGTAGTTACCGAAAAAACAAGATTACGAATGCAAGCAGCCAAAACAAGTTTTCTATGCAGGGTGGCCGGGCTCTCCCTTACAGATAGGGTGAGAAGCTTGGTGATCCGGGAGGGGTTTAGAGTAGAGTCACTGCTCCTCCGCATCGAGAGGAGCCAGATGAGGTGGCTCAGGCATGTGGTCAAGATCCCTCATGGACGCCTCCCTGGTGAGATTTTCCGGGCACATACCACCGGAAAAAGGCCCCGGGGAAGGCCCAGGACACGCTGGACAGACTACATCTCTCGGCTGGCCTGGGAATGTCTCAGGATCCCCCCTGATGAGCTGGTGAATATGGCTTGGGAGAGGGAAGTCTGGGTTTCCCTGCTTGGGCAGCTGTCCCTGCGACCCAACTCCGAAAAAGCAGAAATTGGATGGATGGATGGAACATCATGGCCTGCATTAAAATTCACCAGCTGGGTTTCAATCAACTAAAGCAAATGAGCAGTGATCTTTAAAAAAGCTAAAAAGGAAAAAATGAGTAAGACTTGTTTCCATAAACATGTTTAAATTAGACTACGTTCAGGGCTAAATGAACACCCACCAACTCACAAAACGTAGGTTGAACTTTCTGTTTTGGTTGGTTTAGGTATAAATCAGTAGTTCCCATACCTCATGATATCAGAGCTCCCTTTTTTTTTCTTTCTTTTAGATTTTTTGGCTCTAGTGACTCTATTTTCTTGTCTTTTTTTTATGGTAGTTAAAATCTCTGTTGTTGATTCATTATCATTTATGCATTGGTAAAATTCGCAAATTTGTCCATGTTTTGCTAGCAGTGTAAGGCTATATGTTTTATCTAGCCTTGCTGCATCCCCCATAACTCTATCAGTACATTTCCCATGAACACTTTTTCATGATGTATCATATATCCACTGGTTGGCTGTTGACTTTAGCGTGTGTGGTTTTGTTTCTGAGCTGCTGCCTGAACAAAGTGCAGCTGAATAAGAAGAAAAATGTATGTAATGAGTGACTTGGCTGGATGGTGGACTGTCTGACATCAGAAATCATGCATCAGCAGAGCAACACTGGAGGAAGAACACAGAAGACTAGAGTGTCAGTGTCCCAGTTCTTTATCCCCCAATCATCTCCTGAGACTGATCCGATGTGGGACATCATTTCATGATTGATCCATGTCCGGAATGTAGGATGATGAGTTTTTGAAGTCAAATGAATGATCATTTATTTATTAAATAGTAGTTTAGCCATTATAAATATTATATATATGTCCATTTAAAGAAAAAGTCAGACTAATGGATTATCAGTTAATAAATAAATGTTTAGAGAAAATGTTTATTTTTCAAATATAACTTAACTTTAATGGTTACATTAAGGTCTCAATGTATTTAGTTTTTATATATTAAAAATTTATTGTTGCGCCACACAAATATCTGCTTTAGTTACTGGTGCTACTGCCGCGTGGTAGATTATCCAAAATCTCTTTAATTAAGTTAAGTGATAAGTGTGCAATAACTAAGTTGTGCTCATATGATATTTTGTTATATATTCTCCTCTTGTATGTTAAATAGGTATGCATGTTATTACAGCTTTATGGAGCCTTATTAACAGCACAATAATCAATGTGTTCATTGGTAATAAAGCATTTCAAGCTTTAAGTATAACTAATTGCTTTTTAACTATCCTTCGCTAAAAACACTGTCAGAAAATACAACACACCACTGTTGTGGGTTCCCCACCCCACAGGAGTCGGGCCATGGTGGTCATGGCCCTCAGGAGCTGTGGGTGGCGTCCCTTATTTTCACTTCTGAAAATTGGCAACCCTAGCGGTCACCGTTAGGCATTCATGGCAAGTGAACTGATGGATGCAGATATGGATATTTACTGTTGTTGTGTATTTATTCTGTTTTTTTTCTGTTAACTCTGGTGTTTCCTCCTGGGGATCCTTCACACCGGTGGCTCTGCCTGCTCTGACTGCGGGATTGTTGCTGCGGTGACTACCCTTGTCTGGGTGGCTGGGGGTCAGGCACTGCAGCCCTGTGGCTGTGGACCTCAGCCTGTCCTCACCTGGGTGGTTCTGGTGGTGGCACCCTCTGTGGTCATGGGTGGGCTGGTGGGGGGAGTGTGCATGTGCTTGGTTTGTATGAGTTTGTGTACGATTGAGCCTTTTTACTTTTTTGTTCTTCAATGACTGAAGGCTTTTAAAATTTGTTTTTAATATTTATGATTTGTTTTTTATTATGTACAGCACTTTGTGTTACCTTGTGTATGAAAAGTGCTATATAAATAAAATTTGATTTGATTTAATTTAATTAGTCAATTAGTAAGTTATCCCAGACTTTTGACATCCTCTGCAGTCTTTTTGTTTCCTGGTCGGCTGCTGTATTTTTCCCCTGGCGGACTTTATTGCAACTCAGCAGAGATAGTAAAAGAAGACGATGTCTCACTCTGTAGTTTTCTTTCTTTACGCATGCACAACTCTCAGCAGAGATCAAGGAAAAAGATGATGTCTCACTCTGTAGGTTTTTGTTTTGCCGATAATAGTCACCGGGTAAATTCCTTGTTGAGCGCTTGTCCTTGATGAGAAAAAAAGTTGTTTGTTTACATTGTTTGTTATCTCTGGGATCTGGTGGATTATTAGGCTGCGACTCACAAAAATTATACATTTTTCTATTTTCTTGTGTCGCGAACGAGCTCAACATTTCACATGCATGAATGTTGCCTGTCGCTTGGCTGGAGGAGGGCTGCGATTTTCGCCTCATTGCGTAAGTTCCATAGAAAATTAACAGAGAAGGAGCGACTTTGTCTCCCATGTGTCCATAACTTGAGAGGTGTTTGCATCTTGAGTTGAATTAAACCACAGCGGCTGGGACTGTGCAGCAGAGCGCAGCAATGCCAGTGGCGTTCGCAGCTGAAAATTTTTTGATTTCATTTTTATGATCGTTGAAAACCCAGATCGTAATTGTGATTAAAATTCGATTAATCGCCCAGCCCTAGTTCAGAGGTCCCCGTCCCTGGTCGTCAAGGCCCACTATCCTGCAGGTCTTAATTCAAATTAAAAGCCTCTCTGACAAGCTCTGCACAAGTCTGCTAATGAGCCATCAATGTGAATCAGGTGTGTTGCAGCAGGGAGATATCTAAGACCTGCTGGATAGCGGGCCTTGAGGATCGGGGTTGGGGACCTCTGGTCTAGTGGCCAGTGTTGTTTTTGGCAGCCATCTTAGTTTTAGTTTTCATCTTTTGGATCAAAGTTCTTATTGGTTTTAGTCACATTTTAGTAATTTCTATATGTGATAGTTTTAGTAAAATTTTAGTTGACGAAAACTTAAAAAGGTTTTAGTCTATTTTTTGTCAGTTTTAGTAAAAGAAAGTCTTTTAACGCAAGATGGTCATTTTTACCATTTTGAAATTAGCATATTCATTAACTTAAATTAAAATCATGGTCCCTGTCTTTTCCAAAAATTAGATACACTAATTTTCATTTAAATTAGTTTAAATATTTAGTATGTAAAGGACAGCGGAAATATAATCATTTTTACCTATTTCGGGTACAAGTGTTCATTTTGACCGAATGGGACTTTGCGCTGTTCCATGTTTAGTTTCCCGAAAGTATTCTGTAAAGGGTGCTATGCAGAGATGGATTGATGTTGTATTGTAAAATTTACAGGACCTTGATGAAATAAAATTCCACATAATTATTAAGAAGTGCACTGAACACTGCTAGGACTTTTAAATTGTTTTAGCTTCATAATAAATATTGTGGTAGGTCATGGCAGTATAAACATTATTTCCTTCTTATAGGCTTACTTTTGCCACGTTGTTTGGGTTCTCCATAACTTCAGGCTTATCAACCCTTGTTTTCTTTTTTGTTTTTTTGTATGTCCATAGGACATGGACTGTATGTTCATAGATTATTTCGTCGTTTCAAACCATGAAGCCCTTTTGTTGACACTGCTTGCTGCCACGGTCCATCAATGAATTAACAGACTTAGTTGCGTGTGTGCGACTAATGACCGTAGGTGTGTTGTGCAGAATGCGCTGCGTGCCAGGTGGTGGGTGTGGTAGGATGCAGCAGCATTGCTGATACTTTTGAAAGACAGATTACATGCACAACAGGCAGATATGTGCTGCATTCTGAACGACTGACAGACTAAGCACTAACATGTTCATCCGGTCTCCTCTCGTCAATGAAAACTCACACTCGTCTCGTCGTGTTTTAGTCATCAAAAAAGCATCTTTAGCTCGTCCCCTTATCGTTGTCATGATATAAAAAAGGGCATCAACTAAATAGGTTTTCCAGCTTATGAATATTTGACAGGAATCAATCTAAATTAGAATAACTCTGCAATTTGACCTTTTATATTAAACAATGACACAGTAACACTGTAATTTTGTCAATGTTATAATAGGGGTGGTCTGATTCATTGTTTAATGGATTCATAACGCTGTGACGTGCCGATTCAATTACAATTAGTACATATTCAAAATCAATTCTTTTTCATAATTATTAAATTACAGGAACACAGCTTCAAATGATGACAGGAAATTCGCCCATTCCACGCGGTCTGTTTCCCGAAAGTGTCCGGGCAGCAAACAGTAAAAACCAAGAAGGCAGCAACCAGCCTTTTAGCCAGTGTTACCGAACGTGAGATTTTCTTATCGGGTTTTTAGGCTAGCGTTTGGAAACATTTTGGTTTTTCTTGACATGAGAACAGACAAGGCCTGGACAAGACTTACTTTATATGTACAATGTTTAAAGCCAAAGTAAAACACAATAGTAATACTACAAAGATGCTGCTCTTGTGTGTTCCCAGCCTAGATTAGAGAAGGAGAGGAAGCTGCCGGTTGTTGCTCCTAATTATTGCCAATACATTTATCCTGTAGATTCAATGATAAAGTATGAACATATAGTATGTGGGATTGTATGTGTATGTGTGTGCTCGATTTATTAATGGTTTGACAATAATAAAAGGGAGTAGGGAAAAGCTTGTTTGGTTACTTCAATGAATGGGTAGAGAATGGATTTAAAGTATGAGTAGCCACAGAGTGAGGGGAAAAAAGAAAAATTGTGAATGGAGAAAAAGATACATTGAAAATCCTGATAATGGTTTAATAATCGAATCGAAGCACTCTGAATTGTAATCGCATCGTGAGGTACCCACAATGGCACATCCCTATGTTATATTGATGTAAGCCATTTAGAGACAAATAATCAGTAATACCCCTGGTTGTCAGTCCACTATGAAGGGGGGAATAATGAAATCATACTTGTGTGTTTCAATACGCGCATTTCTAGAAAAAGCTACAGATCCAATACCATATGCTGATATGGGGACATATTGTTCTGCTTTGGCAAGTTGAGCAGAATTAGAAGGTACCCTGTTAATTCAAAGAGAACAGCCAGCTGACATTATTAGATACTGCTACATTAGCATGAGCAAGCCTTTGGGAAGATTGTGTGTGGAGCAGATGCCAGCTGTCACAATGCAGAAATAGCAAAGATATTTAAAGGATTTGACATGTTAATTAGCAGTTACAAATAAACTCACAGCCTGAGTCACACATAAAGATTGATTTTCTGTATTTCGTTCTTTCCAAGAGAGATTATTGGAACGTACGTCGCACATCATGTATTGCCCAACATTTTTTATTGACCTCATTCGAAAATGTCATGATGTTAAGGAATTGTGGTAGCAGAAATTCTCAAAGACAAGATGATTGCGCTGCTGTGAGAATCCAACTACACTCACACTAAGCTCTAATGTGGGTCTGAGGTTGTGAAGCTACTGGTAAAAATGTTATATGAAAGTACACCAAGTACTTTACCTCATACATTCAAAACTATATGAACTAAAACAGCTTATAATGTGATAGAAAATCTTTTTTCTGCATACTGAGTGTACTCTGGAGCATAGAACTATTGTTATTGTTTAATAGTGTTATATTGTTATTACAGGATGTACAGGATGACACCTGGCTCTTTCCTAACCCTGAACATAACCTATTAGTATGTAATTTTAGTGGTGTTAAAAAGACAGTAAAGTTTCAAATGTGCATACATGACCTAAACAATGTGCCCAAAGTGGTTTGCTACTTTTGCACAATGCCACAAGATCATGTTAGTTTGAAAAGCAAATAAAATTCCAACCTTGGAAGAGTTTTTCTGTATGTCCTTTGATTTTACATGAGTAGTGGCTACACCTTGATTATTTTATTCCCATGCATTAATAACCATTGGCCACTGTTCAGCTGTCACAGTCCCACACATTAACAACTTGCACCAATGTGTTAATTATGTCATTTCCCCACCTTACTATCTCATGATCACACAGTGAGATCTTCGAGATGTCGCCAAACAGGATCTGTGTTTTGAGATGTGGCATCATGCTAACCAGGTCTTTTCTCACACATTGTTGGAATTGTTAGTCGTTAAGTATAAACGATAGTGGTGGTGTTGTTTATTCTTTTAATACCTTCAAACATTGTGTTACTCAACCAGCATTTGATAACAATCTCAATGTTGTTCAAAGTCTGTTATGCTTGTCTGTTTCTGTTCTTTATGAGTTCATTGAATACCTGCCTGAAGTGTTTTCTCAGGCAGCCAGTGCAATATATTTAACAGTAAATTCATGGTCTGTAGCTTTCGGCACACAGCTCTGTAAACATATAGATCACCAAAAAATTTCATTTTTTTTGTGTGTTTTTTAGTTTGTGTAGAATTCGCTCAACCACAAACTGGCCAGGCCAGTGGGGAACATTAGACAGGTTCATATAAGTGGCAATGTGATGTCTTGGACATATTTTTCGGTAATTATGACCATTAATTTTGCAATTAATCAATGACAGTTCAAAGAAAATATGTAATATTTTTTTCTGTATATTTCTATAACAACATACATACAAAAATACATTCTTTATGGTTGTAAGACGTAAAAGGGAAACACCCCCAATATATTATAACATGTACACAGTTGGTTTGTCAGCTAGATGCTTTGTAGAGGACACACACTGTGATTGGAAGTCTTTGGTGTGCAGTGTTAGTGTTGCACTGTGGAAATGCTGGGTGAGGAAATGGCTAAGGAACGGCTCGGAATGAAGATCAGTGTTTCAGTACACTTGTCTGTTTTGTTTGTTTGACCCTGATGTCGGGTGAAAGGAAAACGCCAGAGAGTGCGGAGGGTGGGGGTTGGGGATATTTAAGGTGGCACGAGCAGCTGTTGATAGAAAGCAAGAGCTTCTGGTCGCCATAGCAACACTTGTGTTGCCCACACTGACGTGTCTCAGTGTTTATAGCTTGTTTGTGCAGTCCTCATCTTGGTGAAAAAAGAATATGCTTGGCTGAGGTCTTTGTTTACTTGCAATGTCAAGGGCACGCATTTCTTCTTCTTTTTTTTTTTTACTTTGATATAAATGTAAAATAATGCATTTAAATTTTGACAAAAATACAAGAAAACGATCCCTGCTTTTAGCTTAGGCAAAAAGATTGCTTCCATAAAGCTGGCCAAGACATCCTGTTCATTTCCACAAAGAGAGCATTGATTTGATTTCAGATGATGTAACCTGGCCAGAATACCAGAATAAAATTTTGCAGACTATAAAATCATAGGGGATTTTCTAGAAATGTACTAATATGGTTATGAAGATTTATAGTTTTACATTAATTATTTATTGTCTGTGAAATTATTGAATATGCTTGAAGCTGGAAATGATATGTAGAGTATCTTGGCCGTTTCCCACTGCATCTTATGATGGGTTGCCAAAAAGCTAAGTTATTTTAAGGAACCAGATTGAGCCACAAGGTTTAACAAAGTGTTGTCATACAATAACCTAGTTAACAGTAATCCTTCTACATTAAACATGTCCATAATCAAACTCTGTCCTGGTTCCATGGATTATTTGTTCTGGCGTTATATTGTTTTAATAAGTGCAATTATTTGTGATGTATGTCAAAATGACACGTGCGAGTGTTTGTGTCAGTGTATGTTTGTGTATGTGCGCGTTCATACATGCAGACAGCAGAGGAGCATGAAGAAGAAATCCACCTAAAGGAAGACTGAAAAACACGACTAGTTTGGTACAAACATTTACTTGCCATTTGGCGGATAGCCCTCTGAGATTTACTCGCCAAACGAAAAATTTACTCGCATTTGGCGCCTGGCGAGTGTTTATTTCGGACCCTGGAACCACATTGCTGCATCGCGACGCTGCTCTTTTTCACATATGCTGGGACACCGGCCCAAAAGTAATGCGGCCCACTGGGAATCCTCCCGAACCTCTCAGATTAGCCGGCATTGCAAATGTGTATTTTGTCATCTACGGTAGTATATAGGCTGACTCTATTTGTGTAATGTGCCTGCGCATTACGGGGGTTATTATGGTAGACCAGGAAGTGGGGGCTTTGTACTGACGTTGTAGGCTACATGTGTGTGTTGTGCCTACATGTGGGGAGCAGCAATACAATAAATGAGAAAGTGCTCGCAGCTATTTTTGTCCTTTCGACTTATTTACATGATTCAGAATCGGAGGTTTAGTGCGATAGCGTGAGATACCACTCAAATGCGCGAGTCTCATGGCCGTGTTGGCAGCCTTGTAAAACAAATGCGGCATACCAGCTCACACAGGTGCTTCACCACGGTCTCGTGTTGTAACATGCTGCTGTCAAGTATGACACTAGACTAGAGAGATCACCTTGCAAGAAACGAGAGCGTTCAGTCGAGATACTCCATAGTGAAACCTGTTGTCATACACAGTCTATGGTAAAGTAAGACAGTAAAAAGAATATTGAAAATTATTGCGGCCGGGAAACTTATTGCCCTCAGTTTTTCTTACTGTGCAATTAATTGACTTATTGCTTATCGCAACAGGCCTACTTCTGACACTCCCAGTTGAAAATGATCACGAGTCCTTCAGTGATGCTTGAGTCTGTAACCATTCTCCCATCTTTGCCAGGGAGAATTTTAAAGACATACTTGGCGTTATTATTTTAGATGTGTAATTCTTTCACCACATCCTCAATCCACAACGATGATGAGTATATTGAAAATTTGTCCTATAAATCTCTGTTCGCCTGTCCAAAGTGGGGGTGTATTTGAAATGTCCTTCCTGGGACATGTTTCACTAAACAAACGTGGTGAAATAGGGGCATTGTTTGCCTTACTTTACTCAATTTAGCTACAGATGAGTGATTTGGAACCAAACAGCCATTGGAAATAAAAAAGGACTTTTGGCTAGTTAGAAGAGAGGTTTGTTTTGTTTTGTTTTGTGCGACCTGTCACTAGAGGATTTCTCTGAAGACCCAGTTAACATAATACCCACAGGAGCCATTGTGCTGCTGTCAAAACTACATTTATGTTTAGAAAGCAACACCTCTATGCGCACCATATTATTATTTTCAACATGTAGGTTATAGGTCATAGGGCTGGACAATATGGCCAAAGATCGTTACTCCGATACTTAAGACGAAGTCAGTCGCATCAGACTTGATGGGTTGAAAAGGCACCTTTCAATAAAATGAAATGCTATTATAAGTATTTTACAGATGATCAACAAAGAGGTGTTGAGATCTGTGTTTGAATGTTGTTTTAGTTGAGCACTGAAAGGCCCAGTAAATTTGGCCTGGCAGGTCCTGGGCTGACTAGCCATGTGTCATGGAGAGCCTACAGTTGCTAGGGTTTTTATATTAGCAGATTACCCCAGCAGGTAATTTTACATATGAGATATTATCCTCTAAAGAGATGTTAATCAGTGGGTGGAGTTTTTAGTTGGAATGGAAACCTGCAGGCTGTTGTCTTTCTTAGCGCACAGTTTGCCACCACTGGTAAACATTAAAAGCGTTGCCACCCAAAGGAAGCGTGGGAGAAGTGTTTCCCCTGTGACTAAAGGCTACCATCCCCCACATTTTTGCTGACCTACATTTACTCTCACTCATTGAGTAAGGCAAAGGACAATACACAAATGGTTGTTGTGATTACCTGTGTGGAAATCATTATTTATCTCCCCCCCCCACACCACCCCCACCCCCCACCACACACACACACACACACACGGCTCTCTGTCTCCACAGCTTTCTGTCTCTCTCTTTCTCACTCACTCACACACACATACTCCCCTCCCCCCTTTCAAGACTGCAGCCCAACCAGAAGCTTCAAAGCAGGGTTTTACTCAGCAGAGCAGTTCAAGAGAAAATGGCTGCTGTTTCCAGGTCTTGTTTGCACATCTGTCAGGAGGTGACTGTTCAGGAGAAAATGGGGTGTGTGGTATGCAGGTTTTTAACATCATTGTTTTTAAACCTACATGTGCAGGAGATGACTGCTTTTGTAGCTGTTCTAAATATTATTTTCCACTCAAATGTCTAAAGAATATTATTTGATCTTATGAAATGGGTGGAGGATTTACATGCAAATTCCTGTTTAATTAGCCACACATAGAATCATTGCAGTTTTTCGAAGTCATTTTAATAAAAAGAAAAAAGTCAAGAGTGCTTTTAGCTGTTTTTAGTTGATTTAAAGAATAAATATCAGTGTTAAGTCTTTTGAGATATATTTGAGATATAAAAAGTCTTTTAGGTAAACTGATTCCTCCCTTTTCTAAAAAATCCTCATGTGATGGTATATATTGAATAAAGAGTTTATGCTCTGATCCCCTCTTCCAATTAGTCTTTGTTGGGGGGATGGGGGGAGGTTTTCATGTATTTCCTGCTCTCATTTGGTGCTAGTGTTTGTCAAATTGCACAACTAAAGGCTATTTATCGCTGTCATTCAGCATCTTTCCATCTTAACTGATATTCTTGTTGACCCACCCACCCCATACTGTGATTGCAGTGCCCCCACACCAAACCTGTAAATAGAGTTAAGGGCATACAGGCTTTGTTTTGTAGTCTGTGTAACTTGCCTATCCAGTTTTACCCAGACGTTCCACCATGACATTGATGTCACACTTTGAACCCTCCACCCATACTACCTTTTAGTCAATAAGTTTTCCTGGTTACCCCCAGTCTTTGGGTGATCACTTTCCACCAGAGGTGGTGCTGCACCAAGAATTACTAAAGGAGAAGACAAGACACACAACGAAGAATAATACTCATTCATTTATTAGTTAATGGCCGCCTATACGCGCCGCCAACGCATATGTTGTGGTTGTTTTTACCTATGATGCCTTGAGCTAAACCCACAATGCACTTTGTTTTGTTGTCCGTTTTCTGTATTTGGTCCTTTTGAAACAGACCTGCAGACCTGGGTTTGTAGGTGGACTGAGTCCACTTCTTTGATTCGAGTCAGAATTCTTTTGTGCATTCACAATATCCCAAACGAAATGGACTTTCCGAGCAAACGGACTAGGATTAGCATAAAAAAGGCTGGTGTGAATGTGCCCGTAATCTTGTAGATGGGCTTTGAGAAAATATTTTAAACTTTTGCTTCTTTACATATATGGCACCTGTGTTGGAGAGCTGTTATAGTTCAGGGCAAAACCAGAATGCTAATTGTTGCAAATTTACATTATGTACCTCAATAGACAGTTGAGATCTAGTAAGTAGTACACCTGGAATAGGGAATAATAAAATTTAAAAAAAAAAAGAACATGTAGTGAAAGAAGTAGTGGTAATTGCTACTGTTAAAAATGAAACTTCTGTGTTGGTTTCTTCACTCTAAGAATTCCAACTCAGTTTTGCTGTACAACAGCTTGAAGGTTGTTATTATTTGGGCCATAATACTAGTGAGTATGGATTAGGGCTGCTCATTATATTGAAAATTTACCTTCATTGCAATATTAGCCTGTGTGATATACACATTGCAACAACTGCCTAAACTGTGATAGATAGTAAACCCTATTTTCATCTTTTAAGGAAGTGACACTGTTTCAAACACAGCTGTGCATTCATGCTCTGTATCAATGGTGAATCAAATGGACTCTTACTGTCCTGGATGCTTGCTTCATGTAGATGCTTACACCCACACGAATTCAGCGAGAAGATCCAGATATCCGGCAACACATGATCCCAAACTAACCAATTACAAGGGAGAACCTCCACGTAACTTTCTGCCTAGCAGGGGTGCACGTCAGGTCTGGAAGAGGTGCGTGTCGAGCTTCTGCGGAGCTACGCCGCGCAAGCATAAATCCGCCTTCAAAAATCTACATGTTCATTTGGTTTGGTTTGCTTTTCACACTGCACTTTGTTCAAATGGACCAAACCATCTCACAATGTCTCACAGTAACAACTGCTCGCTCCCTGAAACGTCCACTGACCAAGAAGAAAGAAAGAAAATCTGGCTCATTGTCAGGATAAAAAACAGTTTGTTCACTGCAAGTAAACAATGGAGCAATTAATAAATTTATTCAGTCTCGGGGTTTCTGTTTCTACTTTGGTATTTAAACCAAATGTGGTCCAGTATGAACATCAGAAGTGGCAGCGAGTTATCTGATGTGATGGGGTATAAGTCGTTTCCTCTCTTTGGTCCATTGTATGGTCCTTTAAAGCCTTAAAGCAGACCAAGCAGTGCCAGTGTGAATGTGCCCTTTATATCTTGTAACATAAACTAGACATTAGGACACTCACGGTAGTCCATTTCCATTGCATCACCCTTATCCAGCTATTTACTTTCTGCAGTTGTTGGTCATCTTGGCAAAAAGTTCCTCTCCCTCTGATTAAGGCCTGATTACAGTACATGTGAAAATTCTGAGAAATGAAAAACTAATGCAGTTTAGTGTTTACAGTTTACTGTTATTATTACAATTAAGATGGATACAAAGGGTTCGATAAGTGTTCTTATTTTGTTTTATTGCTTTAATTGTAACAATTGATTCTGGGTTTATGATGCTATTGAATATGTTCCCTTGCATGGAAGGAGAAGATCCTTTTTTGATTTGCAATATAGTGATTTATTTGATATGTAAATGTTTTTTTTTTTCAATTTATTACTTTACTAAATGACTAATTGACTAGTTAAATTAGCAGTTATATAATATCAAAAAAATTATTGTTTACTTAAAATTCAATCTCTAATACACAGTCAATAAAAACGGATGGACCTTTTTTTGTTGTTTTTTTGAGCATGTAATGGACAATATCATTCATCCAATGCACAGACAATAATCAACACACTTTCTATGTGTCTTGGTTTGAAAGCAGTAAAGCTGCTTGATATTTTCAACCAGGGGCATGGCTGTGGATTTCTTTTACCTTCAGCGGGTGACATGATTCATATTGCTATAGCAACCTAATCCACGAGGATTAGATTTTGTGTGGTGCATGCAGGTTGCCTGCAATACATCAACTGGAATCTTCTTGATTTTATTTGTATCATACTGAAATACTTGCCCTTATTACCTTTTTGTCTGGTGTTTGGTTGGCAGTTTTTCAATACATTCTTTATTATTTTAATGCTTTTATTTAACTTAAATTAATTTCATGCTTTTCAAAATGACAGTAACAGACCTAAATTGAACTAATCCAAATAAGCAATCCTGCTATAAATCCTTACTTCAGGAAATTTTAACACTAATTTTCTTTTGAATCTGTTTCAGAGAGATGGTTATTCAATTCTGTGGTCATTTGTGAGGCTACATCTTGTAGTGAAGGGAAATAATCTCTCAGACTTTGACTCCACTTATCACTCCAGTGGATAAACCATAGAACTGTTTCAGAGGTTAGCACAGTGCCTGGTCTCCTGCAAGGCTCATTGTTTGGTGAAAGGAGACTTGAATGCTGGGGGAGTTGTGTAATGGATGGTGGCATTA
Source organism: Rhadinocentrus ornatus (assembly GCA_037177495.1). Lineage (NCBI taxonomy): Eukaryota > Metazoa > Chordata > Actinopteri > Atheriniformes > Melanotaeniidae > Rhadinocentrus > Rhadinocentrus ornatus. The sequence continues at coordinate 14,566,644 of JBAMHW010000014.1, forward strand.
TGGGCCCATCTGATAGAAGGATTATTGCTGCTGCCCTGCACTGATGGGACCTGAACCCCTCCAGGCTGCCTGTTAATTACATTTCCAGTTGTTTGGTATGTAGCTGTAGCTGTCTTGGGAGCAGTGGCTGCCTCGCTTTGATGTGGCCAGCCCTTCCTAGTCCCATATGTAAGCTAATTAGCTAAAGAGAAACATGCTTACTGTGGTCAAAACAGGGTACAGTTGCTTGAGTGGTGGTGTTTTGTTTATGGGAGATGGGAGTATTTTGCTTTTTTTAGTGTGATTTGTAAATGATTATGAAAATGTATGGTATGGTAGTATGGTAATAAACTGTTTAGTTTATATGTTGTTTTTGCAGAATTTTATGCTGCAGCAATTATGATTTTATAATTGCAGCTCGTGTGTGTGCTGTGGTTCATTCAAGGTAGACTGAAAGAATATACCAAGGTGAGAGACTGAATAATTCATGTTGAGTAACATGTTCAGCCCATCTGGTTGAATGCCCACTGGTAATTGGGACACCATTCTTTGTCCATTTTTGCTCAGTCTCTCTTGTTGCTATGCTACCAAAGCGAATCATGAGTGGGCCTGGACCGTGTTTGGATTTAAAGTTGGACAGCCACGTAGTCTTCATACCTGACACCACCCTTAAATTTTTCCCTATTGTATTCTTTCTGAAATGCCTGTCCCTTTACCTCCCAGCGGGGGTGCAGGTGCAGGAAATGGTTTTAAATGTGCATGTCTCAACTTATTCTCAGGTTTCAGCCTGGTTCTTTTTTTGTTTTGTCCTCTGCATTTTCCTTCCTGTATTATACACTACACACACATTTGTGTGTTTAGACATAGTTTTTGTTCGCTCCCTCTGATGGACAGTCGAACAGCAATTTAATATCCTTCCCGCTTTATCAGAGTTCTTTCCATCTACAGTTGGCTGGGTCACTAAGGGGAAGCCCCAGTGAGCTTACAGTAGAGGCTAAATTGATATAGACAGTCTCATTAAGCCAGAGAAGTCTCTAAACGCTTAAATTTAGTATTAAATATAGCTTCACTGGTTAAGTAACTCAGCCACAGACATCATTGAAGAAGAAATCACACATCACTGGGCAAAAGTAGGGTGAGCATGAGCTAACAGGCTGGGAGTCAGGAATGTCCTGTGTGTGTGTGTTTGCACATCACCGCATCATTTGGCACATGTCATTCAAAACAATACTGTGTGTAGAATCGGTTTATATTTTTTTGCCAGAATTAATGCCATTTAAGTCAGTGAACATGCTCCTACTGTATGTAAATGCAATGTGCCAGATCATAGAGCTTACATTAGTCTTAGATCTTATTTAATTATTTTGTTTTTAATTCAGGAGTGAGCTCAGCCTTCCAGGATACCTCCACCCTTTCATCAGGCTAAGATGAGTATTACCAGTGACGAGGTGAATTTCTTGGTCTACAGATACCTCCAAGAATCAGGTTAGTCTCTCAAATGTCTGCAAAACACATTGAAATAAATCATGCTGAAACAAAAATAATTTTCTCAAGTCTACAACAAGACATAGACATAGATATTTTGTATAGCAGAGGATTGCCAGCAATGAGAATGCAGTTATCATTAATCTCAGAGACGGAGCGCTTAATATGATTTTGTTTTTATGTTACGGCTGATTAAACGGAGCATGCTCTCACACTAAGATATTGCAGCGCTCTCCTTTCCTGGAATGTTAATGTAAGGTTCTTTTATTGCTTTTCATTCTTACAACCTGGAACACTGATGGCTGCCTTATTTCGTAACTGTTTGAGACTATGTCTAAAGCAATGTGGCATTATGCAAGAATTTAGCAGACCTGAGTAGTCAGCGTTGACATTGGTGTGCCTTGTAATGCTCTCAAATATCATACTGACATGTAATTTGGTGTTCAATTACTGTTAGCCCTGTTTGGCTCAGATAAGGCATTTCTTTGAATATTTGTGTTTTTGTTGTGCACATCTTGTGCATGGTGTTTTTGTTTTCAGGTTTCTCCCACTCAGCATTCACCTTTGGCATTGAGAGCCACATCAGCCAGTCGAACATCAATGGAACACTAGTGCCCCCTGCAGCTCTTATCTCCATCCTGCAGAAAGGGCTTCAGTATGTGGAGGCAGAAATCAGCATTAATGAAGTGAGTATAGAGCTGCTGTTACTGACTCCTACAGATGGCTTTTGTTGCTTAATGATACAAGGACAAACTTTGATCTGTCAACACACTAGGGTAGCTTCAAATATTTTTTATTTATCCTAATACTGGCAGAAACACTGAAGTACTGTTAGAAATATAGAGGGCTGCCAGTAAGGAAACACTCTTCACCTCTTTAACTAGTAATTGCTAGACAGCCTAACACAAAATAAGTCACTAATAATTATATATTCCTTCCCCAATGATGTTAGGATGGCACAGTCTTCGACGGTCGACCCATTGAATCGCTGTCGCTCATTGATGCAGTGATGCCAGATGTGGTGCAGACTCGGCAGCAGGCCTTCCGTGACAAACTAGCCCAGCAACAGGCTGCCTGCACCATATTGGCTTCAACCTCTGGAAATCAGTCAAATGCACCAAAGAATGGAGAAGCCACTGTTAATGGAGAGGAGAACGGTACTCACAACATGAGTAAGTTGAACCTTCTAAATATGGGAAACAATACGGGTATTTGAAAAATTAGGTGATCAGATGGTTGTTGAAAGAGGCAAACAGAAGTACAGCCTGGTGTCTTAAAAGCAGAAATATTTGTAAGACAGTTAAGTTTTTTTTTTTTTTTTTTTTTTTTTTAAATACTAGGAATAGAATAGAATGTCTTTGTTATTGTAACAAGTAAAAGATTGTACCAGCTCGTTTCAACAGAGCATTGTTAGTCACCAGATTTTGTCTCATCTCAGCTGTGACAGAATTATGACTTTCATTAATGCTCTGTTTTGAAAACTAACAGAGCATCCATCCACTTAATGTCGCAAAGATTCATGTATCTCCTCTGTGCGGCCTTTTGCTCTGGTGTCAGAAGTGTCTTTATTAAAGAAACCAGGACAACTGTTTTCTCTGCCTCAGAAAACATGAATGTGATATCTTTGGTTGTTCAGCTCTGTGAGAGAAACTAGAGAGGTGGAGCACTTTACAAAGAGGAGAGAATGTTTGTCAGCACACCCCCTTATTTATTTAATTTAAAAGTGTGGATGACAACCTGAAGAGCTGGATGTGAGTAAAGGGAGGATTTCTATTCTCTTAGGGTTACATCAGTTACTGACTAACCTTTAGAACTGGATTCTCATCGTGTTGTGTGTAACTGTGTGTGTAACAAATGAGTCAGAATAAGATATTCACTTCAGTAAACATTTGTCCAATAAATGTTCATTAGCTGTAAATTTTTTAAGCTTTTGGAAAGTGTAGGTAGGTGTTGGCATGTTTGTTGAGATCTATATAAATATTTATGTGCATCTGTCCATCTTTTGTGTTCGCCCACTCTCTTCAGATAACCACAGTGAGCCCATGGAGATGGATGTTGATGTTGAGATACCAGCCAGCAAAGCCACAGTGCTTCGAGGCCACGAGTCTGAAGTGTTCATCTGTGCCTGGAACCCTGTCAGCGATCTGCTGGCCTCGGGGTGAGTTTCTGTTCTGAGATGCATTTTTATTCACTCTGGATTTGTCATGCTGTATCATGTGTATTTGTAAGATATAAGATATATGGCTTCATCAGAACCAGTGCTGACAGCTTATATTCCACAATCTTTTTGCCCCCCTTCAGCTCGGGCGACTCCACCGCCCGGATCTGGAACCTAAACGAGAGCAATAACTCCAACTCCACCCAGCTAGTACTTCGCCACTGCATCCGAGAAGGTGGCCAGGATGTTCCCAGCAACAAAGACGTCACCTCACTAGACTGGAATGTAGGTTTCACATCGCCTGTCCTCATCGCTTTCCTTGTATCTTTGCCATGTGGTAAACAGACAGCTGAGCACAGATGAGTAACGGATACGTTTTCTCTCCAACAGAGCGATGGGACTCTGCTGGCAACGGGCTCCTATGATGGATTTGCCAGGATATGGACAAAGGACGGTACGTCCTCCATCACTGTCACAGTTAACAGTTCTCTGGTCATTAGGTTTATTGCACTGTTAGTATAAACAATGCAACCTGTGACCTTTTTAAGAGATACTTTCTAAAAATAAATTGACTCTGATTGATTAGGAAATCTGGCCAGCACATTGGGACAGCACAAAGGACCCATATTTGCACTCAAATGGAACAAGAAGGGGAACTGTATTCTCAGTGCTGGTGTAGATAAGGTATTTCATAAGAATTTATACTTTATTTTAAGCATTATATTCTCTTTTTTTGGATTTTATTTACTTATATTTGCAACATTTTTATGTTTTATCCATAAGCAACTACACAAATTGTAAGATTGTGTTTTAAATTGTTCTTTTAAAATTTCAGACGACAATCATTTGGGACGCACACACAGGGGAAGCCAAGCAACAGTTCCCTTTTCACTCAGGTCAGTCAGATCACTGTGCACTCAGAATCATAACTTGGCATTTAAGATATTTTGCATTATGCAGAAGGGTTCCTGTTCACTTGTATTGTGGGATCAGAATCCTCCAAACCCCTAATGAGCGCATTAAAACATTCCACAGCTCCGGCTCTGGATGTCGACTGGCAAAACAACACCACGTTTGCCTCCTGTAGCACTGACATGTGCATCCACGTATGTCGCCTTGGCAGCGACCGGCCTCTCAAGACCTTCCAGGGCCACACGGTGAGCAGCTTTTTTCATGTTGCTCTTCTGACTCAGTGACTTTCCTGAAAATCGCTCTAACGTGTGTTGTGTTTTGCAGAATGAAGTTAATGCCATTAAGTGGGATCCATCAGGTATGCTGCTTGCATCCTGCTCAGATGACATGACTTTAAAGGTAAGTTCTGGTCCTCACTGTAAAAATGTACAGAAACAAACATGAGGAGTCTTTTGTTTGTTTATTTAATTATTTTTATAATTTCCTATTGCTGCCACACAGATTTGGAGTATGAAGCAGGAGTCCTGTGTCCATGACCTCCAGGCTCATAGTAAAGAAATCTACACTATCAAGTGGAGCCCCACAGGGCCCAGCACAAGCAACCCAAATGCCAACATCATGCTTGCCAGGTATGGTATTTCTCACACATAGCGCATGTTGATCTGTAGGAGTGTTTGGCATAAAAAAAACAAATAAAGCTTTCTCCAGCTACGATCCCAGAACAAGCAATGGTCAGAGGCTTGCAGCCCTACAAGCTGACCCAGATGTGCATGCATGTGTGAATTTTCCAGTTCAAATGTCTCAAAAATTTATAGTCCATCATAACAAGCCAGCACAGCCGCCTGTAATTCAGCTGGTGTCTTTGCTACGGCTCTCTGGGAACACCCTTGGGATTTTATTTCCATTTGCTGCATCCAGACAATTTTAATTTTGCCTATTTAGGCCAAGATGAAGAAAATGTTTTAATTAAAATAGTTTATTTCCTCACTTCTTTCATGAAGCAGTCTGAGATTCCTTAACTGCTTCATGAATTAGTGGAAATAATAATAATAAAATATACACTGATGAATTACAATAAAAACATGTGACTGTCACAAAAAAGATTACCATGAAAGCTTTAGTGCTGATCTAATTTTTATATTTTTCCACACAGTGCATCTTTTGACTCAACTGTGCGACTATGGGATGTCGAACGAGGCGTTTGCATTCATACACTGACCAAGCACCAGGAACCTGTCTACAGTGTGGCCTTCAGTCCCGATGGCAAACACCTCGCTAGCGGCTCTTTTGATAAATGTGTCCACATTTGGAACACCACAGTAAGTCAGACTGTACTAAGCAGCAGCTGAGAGATTTAGTAGAAGTAGTTGGTTGTTTTATTTGTTTGTGCTGCTGTTTCAGACTGGGGCCTTGGTGCACAGCTACAGGGGTACTGGTGGCATTTTCGAGGTGTGCTGGAACAGCACTGGGGATAAAGTTGGTGCCAGTGCATCAGATGGCTCGGTAAGCTGATGCTAATGCAGCACCTGTTTTCATTTGCAACCTTTAAATTTCTTACTGACAACACCAATGTCTCTTTAGGAATAGAAAGTAAGAAATCCAGACATATTGCTTGAAACATGTTCTCATTGCTACCAAATTCTTTCCATTCCAGGTTTGTGTTCTTGATCTTCGGAAGTAGCTGCCCGAGGTTATGTTGATGAATCCTGGAATGTGCAAAAAATTGCCTTCTGACATCAGCAACACTCTTCTTGCTGAAGAAGTACTGTAAAGGTGCACTGAAACAACCCCCTCACAGGAGTTAAACCAGATGGCGGCAGCGGCTTGAACACCACCTGAAATCAGTGCACCTTACAGTTTGTTGATGTGTGTTTTATGATAAACCTGAGATGAGATGGAAACTGGCTTAGAAATCCCCAAGACAGGACTCAACTCCCTTGGCACATCCATGTATTAAAAGGTTTCTAATAAGGACCTACTGTGATCCCTGCGGGCCACGCATCCTGCTGTTATCGGGTTGTGAAAGTGGAAAAACAAAGATGAACTGAGTTTTATAAAGAGAGAAGTGATAATGAGAGACAGGTGTTTGGGCTGTGGAAGGCAACAAATTGTGAAGGGAAGGCTGTGTACTTATGATTCCTCTGAGGAAATGCTACTTCGTTTCCAAATAAACTAACAGGCAACAGGATGAAAGTAACTGGTACACACTGCCGAAGTACTGCTACTGTCTTTTGACGCGAGTTCAAGACTACCTTGTGCTTGATTTTGACAGTTTTCCACAGATGAATGTGCCGCTACGAGATGCTTCTTAGCTCGGTTTTAAGATCAGGTCAACAGGAGGAAAACCCGCCAAGAAAATAGTCCTCACCCCCAAAATGACGTGCTCACTTCACACGGGATAAGAAAATGTCATTTTGTGGAAGAGATGTGAAAAGTGTGGTTTACAAAAAGAATTTTCTGCCTTTTTGGATGTAAATTTCAAGAATGTAAAGTTATGTAAATTAGATTATTACACAGACTTATATACTGTGTATATATGTTTATATACAGTACGCTTTATTGCCATCTAAAGGGGCTTTCTAACGGTTAGAGCCCCTTGAGCCAGTGCATGTCTCATCATCGGCTTCTTTTAATATGATAACTCGACCAACCGTATCTGACGCATCAAGTACTTTTGTTCTTTTCTTGTTCTGAGTTACAATCAAGAGAGGTATTGACCAACCTTACTTTCCTCTATTGATCACTGAAAGCCATAGAGGAAATGTGCACCTCATTAGCTGCGTTCAGAGGGTTATCTTGTCAACCATATGGGAGTTGGCAGTCATCAGTCTCCTGCTGGGTCTGCTGCTTTAAGATGGTTGTGTATGTGGATCAGGAAGATCCACATACACAACCATCTCTCATCTAAACGAAGAGAGTTACTACAGCTTGATTAGCATCACCGTGTTCCACTTTGGCACTTCCCGATCAGGCCACTGAACACTCAGATTACATATTGATTGGAAGGTGGAGTTCATGCAGAAGTCTTGCTGTTCCTCCAAAAGAGATAAAATGCTAGCTGTGATTTGTTGAAAATTTCTCTAATTGCGTTTGGTCAGATTCGAAATGCCTGTGTTGTGGTTGAGGGTTTAAAATTGTGCAGTATATTTGCCTGGTTCTGCTTACTGGGAAGTCAAATTAATACAGCAGCTTCAACCTTAACCCGTCGCCACTTTTCTTTTTGCCTTTTTTTCTGGTTCTTTTTACTTTTAGTCATTTTCTGCCAGAGCAAATTAAAGTGCACTTTTTGTATCCGTGGATCCAGAAAATTTTGAAATTATATTTTAAGTGAATTTGCTTCTCTTTTTTTTCCCTTTAATGCATAACAATTGGAGTCTAATGGATGTTGTTTTTTGAATTTTTCTCTTTTTTTTCAATTCGCTGAGAGCCATTATTGTCTGTGTCAGACTGAGAATTGGGCTGTGGGTTGGTGGCCATTATTGGCATGCTAAGGAGCCCAAAAATGGGACAAGTGCTATGACAGCTACAATCTCTCTTCCACCCTAGTCCAGGGTGTTGTCACCTGTTTCCAACACAAAACAAAACTTTGAAGTCATTCAGTGTCTCAAATAAATTACTCTATTTTGATATCAGAAAACATGTCTGTCTTGTTCCTCCTCCCCCCCCCCCCATCTCCTCTTCTTTTAAATCATAAAAAAATCTGAAAGTTTATCAACAGTCACTCAGCATCAGAAACATCTACATTATATTTAATATAGCATAAAAAAGATGTGTGCAAAAAATACAAGATGGACAGTTTGAAATATATTTGTTAAAAAAAATGCACTTTTTTTTAGCTTATTAGCATCTGTAGTGATTTGGCAGCTTAAAAACAAGAGTGAAGTTCACAAAATGAGTGCATCTAATTGAGAGAATATGCCAGAGGAAATGGATCTTATAGCACAAAAAGATCCATTTAAGTAGATACAATAACTTTTTTTTGCTTGTTTTGTTATGTTTGTTCTGTAAACATATAGCAAATAACTAAGTCGGGTACTGTCCAGGTGTAATGTACAGCTTCTGGGTACTATAGATAATCTGAAATGACTTACACAAATGAAAGGCTCAGAAAGGCCAGTGAAAATCTCAGGGGGAAAAAAAGGCTAACAAAAAGCAAGTAAAAGAAGTATGATGAAGAAGAATGTAATGCAGCAAAGTGGAGGTGGGTGGATTGTTGAGGAGCCCAGCTAGTTTCTCACGGAGTTTTCCAAGGACTCTCCGTCAGCGTCTACATCCTCATAGTCTCGTAGCTCGCTGGAAATGTGGATTTCAACTGTACTAGACTCTGAACCTAGCAAGACAAGATAAGGGTTGATTACTGGGTGTTACTGCACATAACACTGATATAATCATCTTATGTATATCAACTGTTAGTTAACGTGCAGTTTAATTTGTAGAAAACTCAATTTTCTTTTTTTTTCTTTTTTGTCTGGTTCTGAATTTGAGCAAAAACTGATCAAAGACTATATAAATAAATGAAAACCATAAACCTTTTAAAAGAAAGACTTTATTTTTTTTTAGTACTTGTCAAGTCAGAGATGCTGATGGGAAAAAAATACTGAATGTCCTTTGTACAAGTTTGTCATGGTGTACGAACAAGGATTTTATTATATGATTTGGTGCTCGATAACATTTCTATGCAGTGGATCCACTTCATAAATTGCCAACAAACCAGGAAACAGATATGGGAATTTATTAAAAGGTGTAAACATAAATAGAAGCACAGTATAAAAAAGCAAACAACTTCCAAGCTTGTCATTTAATATTTTACCACATTTATTCTCCAGCACAAACTTAGACAAGCTTTCTTGTTTTTTTAAGTAGTCTTCTTCATGAATAGTCCTCCAGGTTTCTTGAAGGAATTTTAGCTGAATTGTTGGCTGCCTTTTGTTCAGGTCTGGGCTCTGTGGAGGATTTATCACTCCATAAGACGTGTTGCCACTGATTTTTCATTCCAGTTCTTGTGTTATTTGGCATGCTTTTGCCTTTTCTCCCCGTTTCTTAACAGCCACTCTTCCATGGAGGCCATTTTTGATGAGGCTTTAGTGAACAGTACATGGATCAAATGAAGGCCCAGATGCATCTCTCATATCCTGTGTCATGCTTTGTTGGATTTTTTCCTATTTCTTAAGGAGTTTACTCTGTTCATCTGCTGCAGATATACATTTTATTTTAGATCTGCTACTTCTTTTATCCTCCATTTGTCCAATTTTCTTAAATTCTTCAAAGACAAACTGCACACAAAACCAAGATGAGCCAAGTTTTCTTGGGGGCTCTTTGGGAGTTATTTTATTGGTACAAAAATATCATTTGTCTGTTTGTCAAACTGTTATTTTTCTACAGATGCAACTAAATAAATGGAAAACTGTCCTTGCAAAAGGCAACTAAAAACAAAGTGCTTATTTAAATCTATTTAAACCTATTTAAATCCGGTTCTTTGCTTAAGTTGTCTGTCGTGCAGACACAATGTTTGATCATTTCTTCAGTTGGATGCTTATTTTTATTCTTGAATGATTTTAAAGTTAATGTTGAGTGATTTTGAAAATGGTCAGGCACAAGGACTGGAATGAAAATGAGTAAAACAGCCAATGTCTGTAGAAAAGATCTTCAAAAAGCCCGGATAACTATTGCTGAAGACCATTTCAAGAGATAACAAGTCTGGCTCTTTTGAAGCTAAATATAAAGAAATGAGTTGTGGTTCAAGCTTTTTGTGCAGCGCTGTATATCCAATACAGTGACAGCTGAGTATATTTCCCCCTGTTTGTCTGCATATTTTACAGCTCTCTGCTCATCATCTGAATATGTGTGAATAATGATCCTCAAAGCTTGGTGCCCTGAACAGAAGGTCACAAGGTGCAACCATAGTTAGCTGATAAAATCACACCATGAACAAGCATGTCTGTCAGTTGTGGATTCAGATACACACTGTTGAAAATTAATAAATTCCCATGCAGCCACTTTTATGCTACTGTACTAATCAGTGCAGATCAAGAAAAACAATTCTGCAGGACGTTACATGACAGGAGTCAGAGAATATAAAAATACTTTTTAACAAATGAACCATGGTTACTTTTTGTCTCTAGGGTCTATAGATCTTCTACAGTGAAGCTTATTCAATTTATTTATATAAAATATTCTGCTTGGAAAACGTGTCCCAGCAGATGTAATGGCATTATGCTCATCTCGAAAAGAAATTGCATAACTCGTGCGAGGAGCATGATGCTCATGACTTATACCATAAATCACCAGCCCTGATAAACTGGTGAGCCATTTGCACTGCTGGCAGGCCAATTACCTTCTGAGAGGACACTGATGGCGTCAGAGTGGTGCTGTCCGTTTCCCATCATGCTTTTCTGGGCTTCCTGAACATGACTCTGGTAGAGGAGAGTCGTTCCCACCACTGGGTTTTGGCTAGCTGTGTTAGGAACTGAGGTAGAACCTGAGTCCCAGGGCAGCTCCCTGCTCCGCTGCAGGCTGAGGTCAACATCCAAGCCCGTCCAGCCATGAAAGGCCAGCGTGTTGAGGAAAGCCTGCATGGGGTTCAGAATGCCCTGAATGCCGAATAGATTAAAGTATTAAAAAGTGATAATTAAAAAAAAGAAGTGCATTTTAATCACTCTATACACTAAGTATAAAAGTCTTTTTTTTAACCCACCATGATAAACCATGTGGTGAGAGCTGCGTTCCTGATATCCCTAAAACTGCTGTCATTGATGTCTGTTTGCATCTCCAGGTAGAAGAGGAGGCTCTCATTGATGAGGTTTGGGGCCCAGCTGAAAAATGGAGCAAAAATAACATAGCCTGTTATCTTTTAAAAAGACGTTCCTTCTCACAAATAATCACCAGAAACAATTTTAAGTAACTATTGACAACCTGGGATGCACACAGTAACATTATTTAGCATATTTCTCTCTGTGTTACCTATCATTGAAGTTAAATACTGTATGTGCATGAGGTAATTCAGTACAGATTATATTAAAAGAACAAAACAAAACAAAAACAATGTTGCATAAACCCCGTAATTGCAGAACACTTTTGTAAGCGACAGAAAGTGCATACAATTTAAGGCGCTATCAAGTGTATATTGTCACTGTGAGGTTACCAGGTAACAAAAGACATTACAATAACTTCCTGTCATTTATAAATCATGACACACCTCACTAATGCAATCACAACTTACTTACTGGTTCTAGATTTCCTATTTCACAATGATAATGAAGAGTAAGAAGGAAAGGAAAAAGATAGTAACGAAACAGTGAAACACAATGGAGGTGTTATCCTGTGTAACCACTTTTTTGTCTCCATTAACAAAAAGAATAATAATAATAACAATAAAATTTATTATTAAATGTGTATATTAGATTGAAAAAGTACAACATGTAAAATACATTCAAAGGTAGATCTTTGTTAAAGTTTCAAAATGTGGCCAATGGCTTGTTAAAATATGAGCATTTTAAGTCTGTGATGTGACATTTAATGCTGGCCACAAGTCTTACAGCAGGACAAAAACCAGGAGCACACATGCAACATCACACAAGGATGAATGTTTTACAATCACCAGCAATCAGTCTTTAACTAACATAATTAGAATACCAAATAAGAAAAATACTACTAATTCTTAGCAGATATGTAAGGGAATGATAACTTACCAAACAAAGAAAACCAACATTATTTTAAAGAAGCGTATTTTTATCTCATTGGCCAGCCGTCTCTCATTTTCTGTATAGATTCCCTGTCGTCCTTTCAGTAAAGACGTCACTATGGGAAGATGGGATAATAAGTTTTTTTCCTCCCTCGTGCATTTGTTAGATATTTGTTTTAACTGAGCGATTCAATAGTGAGGAACTGACCTGCAGATATGGTCCTACTGAAGAAGACAGGATTAGCTATAAGGACCAGCAGCATCGGTGCGTATGTGGTGACGTAGTGAGGAATAGCGTGCTGGAGGCCTTGCTCACAACTGCACAAAAAAGAAAAAAATAATTTATTCAGCACTGGAAATCAGAACTTCAGAGTGCTTGTATTTACCCCCTCATGATTTTAAATAATTTTCAGCAGGTAAAGATGACAAAAATACTTTGATTATATTAAAAACATGGTAAAATCTGAAAAGTACTTATGGCAACTTGAAAGCATCTTACTCAGAAATGGATGGATAGTAGAGCATGGCCACTCCTTCAACACATAGCAGCACAGCCAGACCCCATGTAATCATGTGGTAGAGGACAATGGTACTGATGGGGGAAAGAAACAAGTCATAAGACTTGAGCACAGCACATACTGCAGCTCTGTATCTTACATTTTTTTATTTTTCTTTATGCACAAATCAAACCAACTCCTCTGACGGGAAGAAGAAGAAGAAAAAAAAATAGGGTTTTACACATTCTGCTAGGTATTAATGGCTTGTTTTCAGTTCGTTATAAAGGTTTGTGCTCCATCCTGCAATAGGAGGAGGTGTTGGGGTGATAATGAATTATGGATGAAAGGTGAGATGAAGAGAACCTGATCCCTGCAGAGGTTTTCACCACCAGGAAGACGTCGACAGCATAACAAAAGGTCCACCAAAAAGAGGCGCTGAAAAACAACTGGATCCACATCTGCAACACACGAATTGGATATGAACAGCTCATCATTTTAACAACTGACCGTGCCATGATCGTTTAAAAATACTCTGTGTGACAGATATTTAAAACTCAGCTCTGCATGTCTGCTGAGCATGCATATCAAGGCAAATGACCTATCCGTGACATCAGGTCTTCACTGATTCATGAATGATTAAAAGAACAAAATCACAATCTTGCAATCTGTCAAGCATAACGCCAAGAAACGATGTGCTTTGGCTCAGTTCGAATCAAAGTGACAGTGAACTGTCAAAACATGTGAAACATTTCTGTGGAGCATCATGCATAACATACTGCACTGCCAATGCAGAAGACCTCTGGCAACACGTCTGTGTTGTTGGCCACAGAGATGCCGTCTATGACATTTGGCAGGCCCAGCCACACAGATGATCTGACGATGATACCTAGAAAAGCAAGAAAAACATATACAAACTGAACAAACTCCACTTTATAAGACAACAGAACTGGAAAAGAAGAGTTGTAAACACAAACACAAGTAAGGGGAAACACCTTAGCAGGGGATGCAAAACTGATCTGGCTTTAATTAACAATAAAACACGTCAGATTTCTTTTCTTGGCCTTCATTACCAAGTGCTTGAATTAATTGCTGTCAGTCAGGGAGTCCTTTTAATGAATGCTTTACATCATGGAAATGTGAGCTTCCAGCAGGTGTGTTTTATAGGGGTATTTCCATTTCCTCCATGAAACTAGAAAAAATGGGAGCTCTCCTGGAATCTTTAGGCAATACAGACTACATGCTGTTCTGTATTTCATTTTAAACTGTGTCATCAGTGAGCTTCAAGCTGTTAGGACTGGAGCCATGAGTGAATCTCAGTGGGCATGGAAACACATGACTTGTCTTGCTTCCCTTCTCACCAAGAGGAGTGGTGAATGAACAGTTCAAATGTCAGAAATACTTTCCATACGTGTGGTGTAGTAGTCTGAGTGATAATGTGTGTTTTTGGGATAATTGTGTCGCATTTAAATAATCACAATGAATTGTTGCTATGTTGCAATAAGTCATTTTTTCAGGACAGTCAGGATTCACTCTTTTGTTGGGGATTCTTCAAAGATGTTCTTTTCCAAAAGCTCGGGATTGCAAATTTGTTTCTCTATTCGTTGTTATTTGATGTTTTCTACAAGTGCGTGCAAGCAAGGGGTTAAAAAGAAAGTATTTGCGTGCGTAATTAAACCCAGAGCGCGACACCACGCTGTGAAACCCACCTCGCCCAAGTCACAGCCGACACAAAAATAAACTAGGTCAACCTCGTGCTCCTTCTTTACCTGCGCATCCCAGGATGTCACATACACTGATGATGAACAATATCCGCGACGAGGACGCAGGCCTTGGCAGAGGATACTGTCCGAGCCTCCTGTACCCTTTACGCTTTGGCAAAACTTGTAAAATGGCAAAAATGAAGCTCAAACAGGCGCTTCCCAGACTCAGAGCGCTAAACAGGACCGGTTGGAAGGTGACCACAAACTCCGTGGCTGCGTCTCGGTTCGGGCAGCAGAAAGTCTCCAGCCGCGGGGAGGCCATCATGGACTGCGGAGCGACAGAGCCGTGTGGGGTATGGTGTAGAGAGAAAGAAGAAAAGGGAAAAGAAAATCGGAGGAAATGGTTGAGTCCATGAGCCAGCTCTCTGACAAATCACGGGGTTGAATCATCATGTGCTTTCATTTAATCCCTGAAGTTGTAGCTTAACTCACACAATGCAAGAAACCGACAAAAGGAATGTTGTGTGGAAGAGGTGATAAGCTGCTGTGGACCTATATAGTTTTATTTTTGATTGGCTAGTAGTGCGATTCTCGTTTATTTATTTATTTATTTGTCCAAGTCATGCTAACTGAATTACTAATCCAATAAATTAATTTGATCACATCAAGGGACCAAATTAATGCTCATCATAATGACTGCATGAAGATTTGCTCATCATAAAGCAGCAGAGAAATGCCCAAGGGAAATCAGTGCACACACTGGTAACATCAGTTAGTCAATGGATCACATCCCAGCGTGACTCACTCTTGCTTTGAGTTTGAATGAGTGATTGCAATCTTCCGTAGTAATAAGGAAAAACACATGGCCATTTTTACAGTTTATTCATTTTACACTGTCAGAGATCTCAGTAACGTATGGAAGATCCATATGCAGCCACAACAGCTTGGCACCTTCCCCTTTCTCCTGCTGGTCACCAGCCTGGTCACATTTAGCTGTGGGATGGCTTCTCATTCCTCAAACAGGAGTTATTAAAGGTCAACCAATGTGGTTGTGTTTGTCACTATAGCACGTACAATCCAAGCTGATCCCACAAGTGTTCAACTAGGTTGGCCATTCCATCCTCACCATTCCCAAATTCTGAAGATGTTCTGTGATGATCCTGGCTCTTTGGGGGACAGCGTTGTCATCCTCCCAGATAGCAGGCATGTTTGGGCTGAATTCAGGATACCTTTGGCACTTATGGCTCAGTTTTGGCACTGCCAAGTGTTGCATGCGCCAGGAGCAGACCAGATGTCAGTTGCCAGCCTGGCTTGGATTATGGCAGATCTCCTGTGGGCCACATGTGGTCCAGATATCAGTTGTTGGCCTTAACATGGATTACGGTAAGTATTTTGTGGGCGAGAAAAGGTCCTGATATGGGAAGCCTTCCTTATGGCAATTTCCTTGTGGGCCACGTGTGGCTGAGTTTTGGCAACCACACTTACATTTAGCCAATGCCGTAACTCAAGTACAAATTTGAGCCAAACATTTTTTTTTTGCTATCTGGGCTGGAGGATGGAGTTATGCCTCAGATTCTGGACACTTGAATGTCAAAGCAAGAGTGAACACCAACAAGAAAATATTGCGGAGGATTTGGCACATATTTGGGTTAACTACCCAGACGTTTAGCTGTGTTGATCATCCCACAGATCCACAATCCTTACAAGTTGTACCTTGTTGTAAAGGTGCTTAATCAGGCTTTCATATGATGTATAATTCAGCACCAATTAGCATTATTAAAGGAGAATAATGACGGACGAAGCAGAAAATTACTTACTTATTTTCCTTAGTTTTTCTACTGTCAGTGCAATATCAATATTTTATCAGTGTAATATAACAATAACCAATTTGAGCATACCACTACATCTTTAGTTGAGGGTTGTCAGAGGGTATGAAATAGGTTTTCATCTGTCTGTTTTGTACATTGTTTTCAGACTTTACATATATTGTTAGACATTCCATATCTGGTACCTGCAGATGGGAAACCAAAGGCTCCATTACTCACTCTGTGAACTAATTATTACTCTTGTTAAAGGCAGTGGTTTAATCCACCCATTTGATTTGCCTCAACGTGTGTGTTGGGACTCCATGAGGCCTTGAAATTAAATGGAACCACCTTGAGGTGAGGTGTGCCACTTGATAACCTCTACATGTACTGTGAATGATACTGGGGGAGGACAACGACCTGTGCTATTTCTAAGCAATGTCATTTTCTAATAAAGAACAGGGCTTCTGCACTTATTTCAGAGTAAAAGATTGCATGTCATGGACTAAAAGGTCATATAGAAATGAACTATTTTGCTATCTAGATAAGTTGTAATCTTTAGGATACTCCTCACACAGATTATGATACACTGTCACAGCACTGGATTCAAGTTGTGTTCAAATGCACATCAGTGCAAAAAATCTAGAACACAAGGGCCAGCACATGCAAAAAAAAATAAAAAAATGCATATACTTTGAGCTCATGTGCACATGCTATAATTTCAAAGAGCACTGGACTGCTATTTTCAAAGGAACACATATTTGAATATGTTAACGTACAATAGATGCAGCGCAGAAAAGATGCACAAGTTGCCGGTCTTCATGTGTCATATTTATGAAAGTAACTGATCAAAAACCATTTTAACATAAATTAACAAAACAAACAACAAAAACCTTGAAATGACCATTCTTAAAATCCATTTCTTAAGAATAATGTACAATTTAAACTGAAATCTTCAAGTTTAGCCTTTATGGAGATGCTGTTTGCAGGGATGGAAAGTCTGGAGCTAAATTAAGCTCATTCGTCAGAAAGAGTGATTTTTTTGTACTCTGCATTAATAAGATCAGCTAAATCTTGCATGCTTGGAGCAGACATTCACCAACTCCTGATCCAGCAGAGGTCACGGCAACTGCTTGATTTGCTCACTTGGCCTGAGATCTGAGGAAACTGGTGGACATTTGAAACAAAGCATCAAGGCCCTTCAGTATTCAGTACAACAGAGAGGGCATTCATTCAGTTTGTACAATGGTATTCTAATCCATATGCACCTTCTCTGAAACGGCACAAAGTCAATTGTATGGCAAGCCCGTAGCCTGCTGCCAGGGATTAAGAACACCCTCAGGAATACAGTTTGGTTATTGACTTGCTTTGAACATCTGCTTTCTGTGACTGCCCTCTGCTGGTCTACACATATGGTAATTTGATTGAGGCTGGAAAGAAAGAGACGAGAGATGCTGCTGACACAGAGCACCTGGGAAAGGCTGTGTGTGAAAATCATTTAAGTGCAGCTATAACAAATGATTGCATTGCATCATGAGAGCACATGGGGGCTCTAGCTCCAGTCCAAATCAATAGTCAGAGCTCTAACACAACTGTTGCCCGCAGGTCAAACATGATTTACTCATTAAAGTCATGCAGATATTGTGTGGGAAAATTATTGATCCTTTTAAAAATATATACCTTATTAGGTGTCACCTTTAAGTCAGAGGTCATGTTAGCTTATTATCAGATATGGCAATCAGATAATGTTATTGCTAAAACACGTAGAACTACTTCTATAAGACTAACTTGTTTAATAAGGACAATAAAAAGTAAAAATTGCAAATGTGATGTTTAAGATTAGGTGCAACTCGGAAAAATAGGGAAAAGTGTCAGAGCACATTATAGCCAGGGAAGTTTTTAAACTAATGATCCAATAAGAGGCCTGAACTTTGCACATTCCTGATTTTACTTCCCTTCATTCAATTCAAAGCACTCGCCTAACCCCACCCATGTCTCTTTCTGCTGAGGAAGGGTGGTGATGCATGGTGTCAAATTACACACAAATTTACAGACCTGCTCAACAGACTTCTCTCTGCAACCTTATTGGTTGGACCTGTGTTGTTATTTTCAACTGCTCTACTTCCTGTAGCGAGGAAGTGGCATCAGCTCGCCAAAGTCTGCCTAAAAGTATGCCAATATATAATCCAGTTGGACAACGAGACTGCAGTCGAACTGTAAAACAGCACTGGGACCAAAACACGGAGGTATGTCTGCTGAACACAAGGAGACTCCACAGAACTCTACATGTCAAAGTGGTGCTGTTTTCTTCTCCAATCCTTTGATGAGTGGTGAGTGGCAGCTGGAGTGTTTCTTGCTTTACAGTATCAGTCTTTAAATGTATATATGTATAACCTGAAGTATGATATTGAGTTACTTGAGTGACCATTGTTACTATCCACATGAAGATGTTGAATCCGACTGGTCTCCAATTCATGATGCAGCTCATAATGGACGAGTTCTTACTCTGGAAAGGCTCATCGCTCAGGTAAAGCTTTATAAACCTTTATTAGTAGGATTGTACACTCCTAAAAGATCATTATAACATACAGCTGATTAATTTAAAAAAGGTTTTGAAAAGGATCATTATGACTCATGTCACATTTAAGGATGCTTATGTGCTGTATTAACCACATGCATGTTTTACAGGGAGCATGTGTAAATCTGAGCACTCTGGATCAGGTCTCACCCCTCCATGGAGCATGTATGCAGGGCCACACAGCATGTGCCAAGCTTCTGATGGAAAATGGTGCAAATGTCAGTAAAGAATTGTCATGTGGTTGTGATTTGTTGAAGAATTTAAGATGTTTTTTTTTTGTTGTTGTTTTTTTTACCTTTTCTTGCAAGAAACTAATGCTTTTTGTCCTTAACTATCATATCAATTATTGCTATGTTTAACTTGGTTGTAGGAAAATTTAGTTAGAAATTAACCAAACACGTGCAAGTATGCAGAAAAATCACAAATCTTCAGATAATGTGTCCAACTTGCAAAAACAATACAATGCACAGCATAGGTGAGCACAGTTTTCACTTTCTTAAAGACATTCCTACCTGTGTCAGGTGAACAGCTCCACTGTGGATGGACAGACTGCCTTATCAGAAGCATGTGCCCAGGGCAATGTGACCTGTGTATCGCTGCTTCTTCAACATGGAGCAACTCCTCTGGGAAGCAGCCAGTCCAGCTCTCCAGTGCACTGGGCTGCAGCTAAAGGTTAGAGGTCACATTCCAAAGCAGGTGCATGAACAATCTATGCTCAGCTTAGTCAGTATTCACAAAAAGCTGAAAAAGTGTCAAAAAGTTACACCCACTCAGAAATGCATGATGTATAAAACAGCCTGTTGTTGGAGCATACAAAGTAAAACGGCAGCATGTTTTCTCCAGAGAGGCCGAGCACAAGCACACTTCAAAGATGATCCTTTCAAGTACATCACTTCTCATTGTGATGGCTCTGATAACTCTTTCCCAGGTCACCCAGAGTGCATTGAAGCTCTTGTTCAGTATGGTGCAGATGTGGATCAGCACCTCGACAGCTTAGGATCCCCGCTCCAAGTTGCCTGCTCTAATCAGCAGATAAATACTGTAAGGAAACTACTTCGGCTTGGTAAGCAGGTTTTGCGTTGTCATTTTAATTTTTTTCATATTATTAAATTCATAATATTAAGTTCTAACTTAGAAGCATCTGGGAATTTCTTTCAACAGCGCCGCAGTGCCCATTACAAGTTTATATAGATGCAGCTCATAGCTTTTATAGACTAAAACTGCATTTCCTAAAAACATGAAAGAAGTATAATTATAGTTGCAAGAACTATAGGTCTCAGACCTGTGCCCTAAATTGAACAGCAAGCCCACTATTTTGATACATAGGTTCAATAAACATTAATAAACCTGTATTTTTAATGAACTCATTCTACAGATTTAATCAGATTGAAGTGATTTTTAGTCAATCCTCAACTCAAACTGTAAGAGCTGTGAATTATTGGATTAACAACAATCTGTCTCTTGAGTCAACAACAGGACAAACATGACAGTTAAAGTAGAGAGAGATAGAGATAGAGAGCGAGAGAGAGAGAGAGAGAGAGAGAAAAGAAAGTTCTCTTGCAGGTTGTCTGTTGGACTCAGATGTTCTGCTGTCTTATCATGTTGTCCCGACTTGGGAAAAGGCAAAGCATTTGATGTAGTTTGTTATAAATGAAGATGCTGCAGTTGTTGTGTTGCTTGGATATATTTTTGGGTTCTTGTCATGTTGCCTGATAAATATAGTATGATCAGAGATGTTTCTGTTGGAACTGTATGATCAGACTCAAATTTCTCATGAGGGATGCTACAGAATTCATCAATGGATCTGCAGATTATTTTATCTAAAAGCTGCAAAAAAAAGAAAAAAAAAAGCATATTTCAGAGCTTATATACAAAAGCTACATCGCTGATGACAGCCAGATATTTTCTCAAGTGATGTTTATTTTTAATGAAATATATCTATGCTTTTTGCTGGCTTTAATTCAGGATTTGAGTACTACTTGTCAGCCTCTACAAACCCATGACATGTGACATGATGTCACATTTAATGTGCACCAGTGATTAGTAAAAGAAAATAATACAGTATTTTCATTAGTGTCCATGAGCAGCAGGCCTACTAAAATTCTACTTCCAGCTATTTGTTGCAGGTCTCTGGTGGTGTAAACTGTCATTAAACATCTTGCCTAATGTGTTCTCCATTTCAGGCGCCAGTGTGAACAGGAGTGTTTCCGGGGATTTGCCTCTGCACACTGCTGCTCGTCTGTCCAACCCTGAGTTGGTGTCTGTCCTGCTCGATCATGGGGCAGACCGCCTCCAGATGAACTTAGAGGGCAAAAAGCCGTTGGACCTCGCAGCTCCTGACAGCTTAGCAGGGAGACTGCTAAGACAAGCAGGAGGTATTGAGACCACAGAAAACAAGTAGCCTCACAGTGAAAGGGAGTTCAGAGCCTTTGTGTTGGGCTGATTCTGTAGGCAGAATCAAATGATGAAATAAAACAAACATTTCTCATTAATAATGACTGCTGATTGTCCCCAGGAGTGTCTTCTCTAATGCAGCTGTGCCGGCTATACATCAGGAAAACTGTGGGCAAACAGAGGCTGGGTGGGATTCGTGACCTTCACCTCCCCACAGAGCTGATACAGTATCTTCTCTACCAATCTGATTCGAGGGGGGAAATAATGCAATGAAATTCTTCAACCTTTTAATCTTAGACTTTTAGTCATGCAGTTTTGGCCACTAGGGGGCGAGCTTGTACAAACTGTCAGGATAATCACCCTTTGCAAAAGAGCCCTAAAAACACAGTTTAAAAGCTCTATCTGGACTAAATTACGATAGTACAGACTTAAAAGTCTTGGAACATGATGCCATAATGAAATATTAATAAATGATAACATCTTTGAAGCGAGAATAAAGGAAATGTTGATGTGAAACTCATTATGTTGAAATTGCTGATTATTTTTTAATAAAACAGACTCCTCGTGAATATTTTTATTTCTGTTGTGAAAGGAGTAGCACTCATTAAATTGTATAATATGTTAAACAAGTGCTTTTCTTCATAATTAATAAAACAAACGCATAATTGAACCACATCTCCCTCATGTCTCAGGTGCGTCCCTCAGGCTGGAAAAAAATATTAGTTTGTGTTTTATGTGTTATTGTGCATGTAAGAGGATGGATGGCTGCCACATTTTCCAGTTATTTCTAGCATGATCATAAGCTTTACAAGAACCACCAGATTCACTTTCTTCTCTAGTTTTTATTTGTTTTCATCTACAACCCCAATTCCCCAAATTTTTAGATGCTCTGTAAAATGTAAATAAAACCAGAAAATTATTTTTAAGTTTTATAAACCAATTTTAATTCCCAATAGAACTAAAAAAAAACACGAGATATTGACACAGACATTTTACCATTTCATGGAAAAAGCAAAACAACAACAACAAAAAAAAAAAAGAACTTGGGACAGGAACAACAAAGAGCTGGAAAAATAATTGGCACAAAAAACAAAAACAAACAGAACAAAAAAAAAAACCTGGAGGACCATTTGACAACTAATTAGGTTAATTGGCAACAGGTCAATAACATAACTGGCTTGAAAATGAGCATTTTAGAGAGGCAGAGCCTCTCAGTTTAAAGCTGAGCGAAGAGGTTCACTAATCCCCAACAAACAATTTCAGAAAAATGTCCTCAATGTAAATCTATTTAATATAATATCATCAAAAGCTTAAGGAGATTTGGAGGATGTATGGGCGCATCAGACAAGACCGTAGGTCAAAACTAAATGCTTGTGATCTTTGGGCCTTCATTAAAAACATAAATGAATCTGTACTGGAAATGAAAACTTTGGCTTAGGAACACTCCCAGAATCACTATCTGAACACAGTTCACACTGGAATCCACAAATGCAGGTTAAAGCTCTATTATTCTAAGAAGAAACCATTTTTTGAAAAAAATGCCACCATCTTCTCTGGTCAAAAGCTCATTTAAAATGGTCTGAGGCAAAGTGAGAAAATGCTCTGTGGTCAGATGATTCAAAATTGCAAATTCTTTTTGGAAACCATGGATTGCAGACCATAGAGGAGAGGGACCATCCAGGTTGTTATCAACAGACAGTTCAAAGGTTTAGCAGATTCCAGCAAGACAATGCTAAATGACATGAAAGAAAAACATTGCTCCTCTGTAGCTGCACAGCTGTGCTGAAACTCAAACACATGTCCAGTACACACTGGGAATAAACAACTGGGAGTTCATCTTTCTTTCTTGATTCACCTAACTTTTTCCCCCCACACAGTCCTCTTAGTTTTAAGGAGCAAGACCTCTATAATATTTACTCTGTGCAGCTTCTGTGTTCATCAAATTTCCTCCCCTTGTCTGATAAACTCTTCAGAGGGCTCACTGACCTCTGATCAGTGTATCTCTCTGTGTAAATGGCCAGAAGGAGCGACAGGAGAAAAGCATTCTGGGAAAAACACAGGGAGGTTTGTGAAGACAACATTGCTTTTATTGGCAATGAATGATGTTTTCCTGCTCTGTGTTATACACATTGATTTTTAATAGGTCATTTAGAGATGATGAACAGGGCAGTATGTGTGGTAGTTGACCCTTGGAGAGCAACATCTTCTAGATGGAGGCAAAAGTAACACTTACTCAACTCACCCACATCCTTCTAGTTAAATGCAGCACTCATTAAGTTTCCATTGATTCCCTCCGTCCCAATTTGCCAACCGAAGTAAATCATCGTCCCCTCCAACACTGTGAGTGCCTGGGGCGAGACGCACACTGGAGCGAGTTTCAATTTAACTTGTGTCTAATGTAAAATCAATACCACGGAGGAGCTTCTGACTTCTGCAGCTGTCTGGAAACACACCCACCGCTGGTAATTAGTGGAATGAAGACAATCAGGTGAGACGACTCTTGTCAGGGAATTGTTGTCATGTGACCACTGAAAGAATTATCCACTTCAAGTCATTGCTCTGTGAAGTGTATCCAAACATTTTCATGGATTCAGCCAGGTACAATATGGCACTCAGATGCACTTAAAATCAACCCACATATGTGTGATACCAAAGCTTTTACTAGTATTCTCCAGAGGAATACACTCCATTAACCCTCATCTTTTTCTTTTCTTCCTTTTGTTGAGTGCATTGGCATTTTCTACCAAAATAGTGCAAAATGGATTTTTATTTTTTAGTGGGGATTTACATGAAAGGCACACGTGGAAGTTTTATATCGTGGAAGTGCACAAAAATAGTTGTGACAAAGAATGAACATCTGTCATTTTTAAGGGTTTACATGTAAGGATATAATAAAATCATCTTTAGCGCATCCTAAAATGAGGTAAATAAACCCTCAGAGGTTTGACGTGTAACATATTACACCACCTGATGACTTATTTAATAAAACTAAGCCAAAAATGCAAAAACAGTGTTTGACAGCTAAGGACACACCAGGATTCAGTAGAACTACCTTTAAGAGCAATAACTTCTAGTAATCCAGTGTGTGAAGGAGAGATACCGCAGGTCCTTCCTTCCTGCTGCTGTCAGACTGTACAATCTGCACTGCTCCCAATAGCCACAACAGAAAACTATTAACGTACACAGACGTGCAATATCAATACTTGTGCAACTCATTCTGTATGTTTTCTTTGCACAGACTTCTATATAGATTTTTATACTGTTTTTTTATATAGTTTAATGTTTGTAGTTTTTTTCTGTTCTTATCTTGTGCTGTTTCTTGCACCATCACATAAAGGATTATCTTATCTTAATCATTTTTTTGTTGTGAAGTTTTAAGTTTCAGTTTTAGTCCACTGTTGCACGTCTCTGTAAATATCCAACCAAAGCATTTCACTTTAGTACATAGCAACAGATGACCTCATATTTTAATGTTTTGATACAGAGTTCAGAATCCAATTCCACTTTGACCTCATCATCATAAAGACATTGTTCAACTGCTGATGTCTTTCCTCCTTGGCATGGTGCAGACCAAAACATCTGCTTTTATAGAGCTTTTTTATACATTTGATTAGCAGCAGTCTCATTTCTAATGCATAAGTAATGCATTCAAAATGCATTACTTATGCATTTTGAGTTACGTCTTGTAACATGTTTTGTTGTTGCTCATTTCAGGTTTTATTTACTTAAAAGACCTGATGAGAACCAGACTATTTATTTTATTACATCCTGGTGAGTAAACTCTTGAAGCTGAAAGAGTGTATTTTCGTTTTCATAACCAAATGATCCAATTCGTCCTACAAAAAGCTGATAATAAAGAAGTTGTACATAATTACAATGTTAGTACTGAAATAGAGAGCAAGACCAACCGACTCACTGCAAACTTCAAGGAACAAACAGTTTGTGGCACCAAAAATGACCCAGTCTTAATAATCAAAGCAGGATTAGTTTACTCATAATTAAGACAATCATTCAAATAATCCCTTGCACGTGAGCAGCATCCACCCACTGTTATTAATGCCTGACAACCCTCGTGTGTACACATCTAATAACCAAACCGTTTATTTTTTTGCGTGGTGGCTCACATGCCGATTGCTCGGAGCTGGATCTTGTTATAGATATCAATGCTTCCCACTACGCTACAAGTGGGTTGTGCCACGTCCTTGTACTCGCCAGTAATTGCTTTGGTATTTTTAGTTGAGTTTAATGTTGGGGTAATTAAAACAAAATGAGATAGTGGAGATGGAGATCTCATGTGGCTTCCTGGGCTGAACGTGTAGAAGTTTAGTAAGGTCATATGTTACAATGTTTTCAATTATGAAGCTCCGTGCTAATGAGGGTTTATTAAAGAGTGGGAATATTTTTGCATAACAAGGCAACTAAGAAGCAGGGACATCTACATCTGCAGATTAAGGAGAGTGTGAAAATAGTTTTTAGTTCCACAACTTCTAGCTTCATCTTTGGCTGGACTACAGGGAGAAAAGCATTACAGTGGTAAAACTGTTGATGAAAAATGTTTATTCATTACTGTATATGTTCATTTACACTACTGCAGATTTATATTATATAAAAATTATACAATATGTTCACAGTAGCTAATATTTCAAAAGAAATTGTGAATGTTTTGATAACTTTATTAATTTAAATAATGTCTTTTCATGAATGGTCTTAAAAAAAACCCAACAACATCATCGATTTGATGTTACAGCTTAAATTGTCTTTGTTATTTTAAATGTCAAGTGCCAGAAAAGAGACAACTACAATCTCTCTTCATATATTAACTCCACATTGGCTAACATGTCCTTAAAGTCAGCCCTGCTCCTCTCCACGACAGCAGCCTGTGGGAAGGGCGGGGAGTTCAGGATGACCGCCCCCCATGTGGTCAAGCATGGCTCAGCTGGAACCGTCAGTGTATGCAGGGTTCACAGATGCAGCAAGAGGATGCTGGGGTAGGTCAAGATGGCCGCTGAGCCGTACCCAGCAGGTAGAGGCACAGCAGGTTTAGCACCACGAGGACCAGCACCAACCCAGTGAGAACCTTCTGCATCCACAGACATGTATTCAGCTTCTGTTCCAGACGTGAGTTGCAGGCCATCACTCGCATAAGCTGGTGAGACAAAAAACTGCTTGAGTCCATTTAATATGTTAAACATGTAAGATTGTTACAGATTTCCAGTAAGATAAACATGAAGGTAAATTAACTTTTTGCTTAAGAAAAAAAAAATATATATTTATATACGGGACTGTCTCAGAAAATTAGAATATTGTGATAAAGTTCTTTATTTCCTGTAATGCAATTAAAAAACATGAAATGTCA
>JBAMHW010000014.1:14599831-14632459 GCA_037177495.1 Rhadinocentrus ornatus
ATTTCTGGCCTGGTTGGTGGTTTTTAGTTGTATAGACTGAAGCTCTGTGGTGACACTTAATCGTTTCTCTTTGGCTCAAAGACCATAACCTCAGTTTTGTTTTTGTTTAACTTGAGAAAGATTATGCACATCCAGTCGTTAATCTCTTCAATGCATAACACTAAAAAGGACAATATTTTGGATTCATCATGTAGGCATACATAATGTTTGTTCAAATTCTATGGTAGACAAAAAGACATTTCTCTGAAAGTTAAAAAGCCAAACTGCTATTGCTAAAAGTGGTCATCCATATCAGTAGGACATCTATTTGTAAATAATTGTCAACCCCACTTAGTAAGTGTTGAGATGGTAAAGTCTGCAGCAAAGTGATCAACCAACAGAGAGCATATAAGCGAGCTCAGCCTGAAACACTGAACCAAAAAATGGTTTGGGGAACTTCTACAACTTAATGTCCAAATAACTTCTCTAAATTCTAGCTGTAATACAGTCATGAGTTGTAAGTGGAAGTACACTCGTGCAAGGGTGATGACAGGATGGAGGAGCGCTTCTGCATTTTGACCTACCTTACATCTAGCAGAGGGCCTTTGAAGGTGGTCAGTGGCTTCCTGGCTCCTTTGACCCTAACATTCAAGTCTCCTCTATCATTGTCCTCCGCCCTGAAACTGTCTTCCAGGAAATTCACCTGAAAAAACAAACAAAAAAACAATCTAATTAGAAAGGCCTGATAATGTAATCACATGACCCTTAGCTGGTTCCTCCTCTAAAGTAAAATGTTTGACCCTTGCCCTTCATGCATTGAAGGTTATCAGTTAATGAATGCACTGCAATGATAAGTTGTTCCAAGTGAAATAATTGTGAAATGTCATGGCCTCAGAATAGGAGATTTGTTTTAAGAGTTTCTTTTTTCTTTTACTAAGAAACTTTTGATGACTCATGGCCTTTGTTTCTAGGGGCGTCCAAAGTGAGCACAAATCAAGCACTTCCACGAAAATATGGAACAGATATGACCTGCAAACTCATGACTTCTGACAAGACAAAAACCTTTAAATAAAGCACTTAAACCACGTGAGAAGTTGTGTGATTTCTCAAACACTGACACGTTTATTTCAGCAAAATCTTTTATGAACTTTAGCCCACATTACCCACAGAAAGACCCAAAAAGGCTGACAGGAGGGAAATTATGAAACAACTGCATCAGTGCTGGATATTAAGGATGAAGTAGATCAAGTGGGGTAATGGATGCTTCCACTGTGCTGCTGGCACCGCACAATGTGTACAATGGATGGGACAGTGGGCGCATCAAGTGAGGACGAGGGAATAAAGGAAGGTTGGGCCTGGGTACGGATCAGGCATGTGACAAACATTTAGGACTCAGAGGGGTAGTGTGTACTCTGCTGTGATAAGCACTAAAATATGTCGGCTTAATTAAATAGATGATGGTGATGCAACTACCACAAAAAAAGACATCAAGAGATAATCAGCTTCTGATCAAGTGTCTATTTATTCATTTTTAAGAGCAAGCTCAAGACAATTACTTTATAATAAAGTGACTAGAAAAAAGTTAAACATGTTCAAATTTGAATTAAAATGGAAAAATTCAAGTTAATTGCAGTTTCATACAGATAAGTGCATTATTTGTTGAGAAATCATTGGCACCATTTCAGCTTCATGTATAATGTTCAATGTTTCATTACAGCTTAGTGAAGAACAGAGTAAACCTTGATTTCTTTAAAAAGAAATTTTTTCACACTGATTATGGTATAAAGAAATTAGACCACTATAAAAGACATTTAAAATGACAAAACGTGATTTCTACACATTGTGTAAGATATGAAATGCAAGGACAAAGGAATGACTGATATTTGAAAGGCACGTGATGAAATGCATTATTTTGATTTTACAATAAATACTAACAAGGCACAAAATATGATTGTCTACGTTATTACCAGGCACAAGTCACAGACTTGGCCAAAGATAGTGTTAAAAGACAAGGCACAGAAGACTTATGCTAAAATTTTGCCTTGAAGAAAGGCATGTTATAAGATTAAGTGCTCAGGGTTAATGACTTGGTCTACTGTCATGTAACAGTAATTATGTTAGTAGGTATTAATTTTAGGTTAGTGAATGCAAATAATGTGAAATTTTTGTGCAAGAGAGACTGTCACCTTTTGTTGAAGAGCTAATTAAACAGTGAAATGTGTCTCCTGACTGCGTCAGCATTTACACAGCATTATGTAAACGAAAAGCTGCCCGTTATTAAGGCTGTCGCTTAATGACAATAACAGAAATTTTGTATTTTAAAGTTGGAGGTCAAATTGAAATGTAAGGATCCAGGACAGGTTGGTGGTAGCGTCAAGTGGACTGGGAGGGAGGTGTACTCACAACAATGAGTCACATGAGTACACCTGCCTTTCCAGCCTGCAGAAAGATCTTCCCGACTCTGAGTTCCTTGTGTGGTTGTGATCCTATACTGCCTTACCACTTCCAGCCCTTGTTTGAAAAAGAGAGAAAGGAAATTAGCTTCCCGAAGCCATTACGTTATCAGCTTAGTGCTTCCTGGAACTTTTGGGTCTGGGATGGATGGTGGTAAAAGTGGTGAAGGGAAAGAATTTCTTATTTATTGAGAAAAGATGGATCAGAAACCGAAAGCTTAAGTACTGTGTGGAATGTGCTTAGACAGGCTTAAAGTTCCAAAAGCCTGGCTATTAACACAGCAGCAGAAGTTAAGTCACAGCACCGGCTACCAGAAATGTCGACTGCATAATGTGCGATGAATCTAGCTCACTTTATGTTTATAAGAACACAGCAGACCTAAAACAATAGAAAGAGACAAGAGGTACAACTAATTAACCTACTGTTACATTTATTCATTTCTCTTCAGACCCCCTTACCTCTCATCTTACTCATCACAAGTATTTAATCTTTCCTTTCATTTTATTGATTTCTTTAGATATTTTAAAATTCATATGGCCATCAGCTAAAGTAAAATAACTCCAAACTAGGGCTTTAGTAGAAAGTTATTAAGTAGGTGGTCTTACCTACTGGATAACACCAAAGCCTTGCATTATGAAGCTTCTAGTTAAGACCTTGGGTTTTAATAAGTATGTGGCTTTCAGCTCGTTTTAGAAGTTACTGGAACAATCACAGTTGCCGTTTTTACCGAATATGTTGAACTACTACTCTTTCCCCCTGAATATTTACAACCTCTTAGACCATCTGAGTGCTGACAGGAATATTCAGTGACTTCCTTCTGTTATATTTAGAAATGTCTTCGGTGTATGTGAAAGGCAAACTCAAGAGTGATTGTGTAACTTTACTTTCTCAAGCTAGTATGAAAAAAATCTTCCCAAAGTGGGTGACTCATATGTTTGGATATGTAGTCAGATGGCTGTAGTGCTTTTAACACCAGTTTGAATATGAGAATTGAAACTGTAAAAAAAGAGGCTCTAATATAATATGTAACTTTTATCCTATTAAAAATAGGAAAAAGTGAGAAGATTTCACATTTTACAGTAAGAGCATTTAATGAGCTCCACATATGTGCACATAGATTACTGTAAGTCTAACAAAGAACTGATTTGCATGATTCTGGTTTGTATATCTAAATCTCTTGTGCATAATCAATTTGGTACAAATACTGGAAGCACTGTTAATTTGGTGGAGCTTAAGTGGCTCATGGGAGTAGCTTTGGGTAACAAAGCCCCAATGGGTCTCTTCAACATATTTAGTTAGGTTTATTTATTTATTTATTTTACAAACAGCAGCTTCTCACATTATGTGAACGTTAATGTCAATCTGCTGCTTTCTGTGTGATAGTCAGTTATCAACATGGTTGTACATAGGAGCCATCAAATAAACAAAACAGCAAAAAGTTAATAAAAAGACAACTTAATTTTTTTATATTGGGTATATCCTGGAACGATTCCCCCAATACTCTCCAATCTATTTTTATGCAGGCCCTCTTTGCCTCTGAGCTGGAAAAGAAGCTAAATAGATTATGATGTGAGGGCTGGATAGTCCTGAAGGGAGTGAGAAGAATCTGTGACAAAAGCTGCAGGCCAACTACAACCATAGTGACGCCATGGGGAGCCGATAGTGGCTGCAAAATACTCAGCCTGTGGGGTGTCAGCCTGTGGAGTGTGGGGAAATGGGAATCCAGCAACAGCATGAAAGCGATTAAGTAACAGAAGACAGATTCTGTGGACCACATGGGGAACTGAGAGCAGCAGTGCACTGCCTGTAAGGGCTTTGCTGGTGGATTTAATTGCAGCCAAAAACATAAGAAGTCACCTTCATGGACACAATGAGTCAGAGCTTAATGATTAGAATATCAGTGAAGTACATGCCACAAAGTGGCCTGATTACATGCTGTAATCTAAGGTTCAACTTAAAAAGGAGGAGGACAAGAAGAAAATTATCTCAGAGTAAATCATCTAACCTGACAAGCAGAATATCTAGTCTGCAAGATGTGGACGACACATAATGAGCATATGAGCAACAATAAACTATGTTGATAACAACAGTAACCATTTCAGTGTCAGTAGTTGCACCGAAAATAAAACTCTTGGTTACGTTTATGCAGCAAGTCTGTGAAATCCAAAAAGAAACCGGCATAATTAGAGTTTAACACAACAAACACGGAGCAGTCATGTCTTATCTGATGTAAATCAAATAGTGTAAAGCGCTGAAAATTATTGTTCACTTCTTTTTAGTAAATCTAGATTAAAAACAAAATAATAAATAGATACAAACTTGAAAGAAAATGTACCTTTTTGGACTTTGCCACAATCTCAGCGTTGAAGCTGGACTCAAGGCCATCTTTGCTTTCCATTTCTCCCTCTTTACTCTCCGCCTCGTCCTCACTAACGATAGGTCCATTGTCACAGATGGGAGTTTGGAAGTCATCATCAGGAAGGGGTGGGTAGTTATACTTGAAGGGGTCCTGGATAACAGCCACATAAGTTAGTTTACTACAGGCATTGCTCGTAAAGTGCAGATTTAATCAGTGCAAATCAAAACTTCATTGGTTTGAGTTTGTGTATAGATAAACACAAGCAAGATGTAAATAATAGAAGTTGTGTTTATTTTTAAATGAAGTGAACTCATTCCTTATTCATTATTCCTTATCAATACAAACTATTGATAAGAAACAAGACTAAAGAAAGAACTTTAACAGCTTACAAACCATAATATTATCCAATAATGAACTACTTGTAGTTACATATGATTTTTTTTAAACAAAATGAATGAATAAATGCATAATTTAACCTAACGCCATTTTGGTTATATGTAGAAAAGCACAAGAGCATACCGTTCCACCCATGTGAGGTGGCAGGTACTCAGGACCAATGTATGTCTGAACTTCAGTCTTGGATGCAAACTTGAGCTTGCTGATTGCCTCTGGGCCCAACCACGACCTCACAATTTTCCACGCAGCTGCAGTTAAAGAGAGATGTTCAATGCTAGAGCAGTCAAAAGTCATATTATTATAATTTAAGTTATTTTTAAGTGGGTTGCAAACATCTGCTGACTCAAGTCTCACCATTCATGATCCAAGGCATATCCACTATGATCATTTTGGCTGAAAGAATTCAAAAGAAAAGGTTCTTCAATGTGAATAATCATTTGCATTCTTGTATGTGACTTTAAAGAAGATGTTAATTCCAATTAATACCAATCTAATAATGTTTGGTATATATAAAAAAGAAAAAAAGAAAAAAAAAAACAGCATAATGATACGTACATAAAAACTTGGGGTAATATACTTTGAAGCAATTAATGATATACTTTACAAAGTCCATGTCCTGAAACACAAAGTGAGAAGAAATGAAGAGCAAATATTATTAAGGCAGAGTGACACCAAAGGCTTCAATTATGAGATATGCTTAAACAAATTATTTTGACCAAGGAGGATGTTTGTTCCTTCTTAACTGCCTCCAGATCTGAAGTGACCCACTTAAGATTGAATGGAAATTGACTGCAGGCCAATCTGAATGATTCCAAGCTCAATCCCTTTCAAATACTGGCACAGAAAGTCTTCAAGATGATACTTTACTAATTCTATGAACTGAAATAAACCTCTACTTTGGTACAGTTTGCAAAAAGGTTTGAAGCTTGTTTTTATACAACTTCTTGTCATAACTTGACTCCACCACATAGATTTAAGGTTCGGCTTTTTCATTTTCAACTTTGTTATAGCACAAATTAGAAATCTCCTCTGAATGAAATACTATGATACTTTTATTTATTTTAGACTATTTATTATTGGTTATTAATATTAAGATTATTATTAACTAAGTGTTTTAAGTTAATTGCAATAATCGGACAAAGAGCCTACATGTCAACAGATTGAGCCCTCACACCTTGACTAGGCTCCGTAATTGGCTATGCAGGAGTAATTTCCAAGCCTCATTGGCCACGTTTACATGAATGTTTTAATTCCCCTTCAATTCCGAATAAAAATGAAATCCTCTTTAAAGACATTAAAAATGACCTTGTGAACACCAAATTGTGAATAAAAAATGTATTAAACTTAAATCAGAAGTAAGTGGCTGCTTTATTCTGATTTAAAATCCTAACTGAATAATTCCTTGATCATGTTTCATTCCGCTTTAAATTAATTCCGGCCGTTCTTGGCATGCCCGTTCCCTTGTCCTGTTGTGGTGACGGTACAGTGCTCTACCTCCCCTCTTCGCTCCTCCTCAGTTGGCCAAAGTAAAGTAGTATACTAGTGTAGAGCTGCTGCTTCAAAACTAAAATCAAATTCAAAGCAAACATGGTTCTCATTTTGTGGTTTTCCATGTTGTAGATGAAAAGAAAAGTAGCAGGAACTGGAGTTTGTTTACGTTAGGCAGACGTAAATACATCACGTCCGCCTCCTGTCCAATCAGAACCCTTTCCAACCCTCAGATCTAAAGCAGAATTAAAAAAAGGTGATTAAACGTGTTTTCCATG
Source organism: Rhadinocentrus ornatus (assembly GCA_037177495.1). Classification (NCBI taxonomy): domain Eukaryota; kingdom Metazoa; phylum Chordata; class Actinopteri; order Atheriniformes; family Melanotaeniidae; genus Rhadinocentrus; species Rhadinocentrus ornatus. The sequence continues at coordinate 14,606,786 of JBAMHW010000014.1, forward strand.
TAAACCTCAATTTGGAATTACTATTTCCATGTAAACGCAGAGGAGAATACTTTAATTCCAAATTATTTAATTCTGAATAATTAATTCTAAATTAAAACACAACGTGTAACCGTGGCCAATGAGATCCTACCGGCTACCCTTGCTCTGGCTCATACTTGGGTTCAAAAGAACTCAATAAGATGGCTTTAAAAACGGATCTTCTATTCTATCCATTTTATTTTTGGGCTGCAATTATTTATTCTCTCTGCCTTGCTTGTGTTGGCTTATTTTTGTTTAATTGAGCCACTTCTGAAGAAAGCTGGAGGAAGAGCTCCATCAAGGAGCTAATGCCTGCTGCTGTGAGCCTAAGGATTAAACAGCCCACTTGAATTGACCATCAGGATTTAAAGGTTACTTTAATCTCCAAAGTGTTAAACCATTGAAGAGCATCGGTCTCTGCAAGACAAGAGCTAAAACAGCGAGAAATAAGAAGGTGCTCAATAGCAATGCAGCCAAACGATAGTATTTTTCTAAAGAGTAAATGCTGCTGAACAAAAAAAGGAAGGAAATGTAAACATTACAACCCCAATTACAAAAAAAAAAAAAGCTGGGCAATTGTGTAAACTCTAAGTAAAAATAAGATTTGGTGAAGTTTTAACCAATATTTTACCCACAATAAAACATATAAAATGTTGAAAGTGAAATGTTTGACTATGTTAATAAATAATTTAAGTTATTCTTGAATTTGGTGGCAGCAACAATTCTTCAAAAAAAAGTTGGCACAGGAGGAATAAAAGCGTTACCAAAATAACGCTGGAGGAATATGTTGCAACTAATAAGGTTAATGTGCAACAGGCCAGTAACTTGATTGGGTACAAAAAGAGCACCTTAGAGAGGCAGAGTCTCCTGAGAATAAAGACAGAAAGGGGTTCAGCAAATAAACATTTCTTCAAAAAGTGGATCAAAATAACACTGAATATTTCATTTCATCGACAGTACAGAAAATCATCAAACTCTTCAGAGAATCTGAAGACTTCTGTGAGCCAGAGATATGGCAGAAAACCAGTATTGGATGTCTGTGATCTGCATTAAAAACAGGCATGATTCTATCTGGGAAATCACTTCATGGTTTGATTCACAACAAAATTAAGACCTGGCTGAGATTAAACTAAATATATTAAGAAAAAATGCTAGCAATATGAAAAAAAGTCATGTAATTGCACAAAAAAACATTTTTACTTACTATATTGCTGATACCAGACTCTGCCATGTCAAACACAACAGTGAGTGGCATCCCTGGTTCTTTCTTTGCATATCGCTCCAACCAGAAGGCAATATACTTCTTCTTGTCCACAATGGTTTTTGCATCCTTGATGTGTAGCTTCACCTTAAACCAGACTAAGCAAGTGTGACAATAAAAATATTTGGACTTAATTGTTAGTGTGTGACATAAAAGTTAATTTTATATAGGCAACAGTGTTGTAAACCATGCATACAGAGTTTGTTGCCCTCTTTGTCATAGCCATGGAGGTAGACGGCTCCAGTCTCAAACATCCATTTGGGAATGATGCTCTCATTAAGATCTGTAACAGAGAGGAAGAAACACATGACATTGTTGTAAATGGTGTTTGTTCTTATTAAAGAATAACTAGTGGCAACATGGCGGGCAAAACATAGAGGTATTTGTAAGATCTTTGTGCATCTTTTAGACAAAATTAATTCCAAGCATCTATATTTTGATACAGAACAACTTTCAATACACTATTTTCTCAGTTATCCTGAATAAAAGTAAATTCAGACAATCTTAAAGAGGACAGGCGTACTGCGTAATATTTTAGAGTAAGTCAACATTTATCATTCTTTGTTGCTGAAGAGCCCTGCTTCTCTAAGCTGGGTTGGCCTGAAACAGCTGGAGCTGATAAAATGCCAATACTTGTTAATAACTCTTTAGTAGTCAAAATTAAAAACTAACTACTTGTAAACTAAGTATAATGCCCCTGTGTGGTTCTGGATACTAATAGCTCAAACTACTCACACTTCTTAAAAACAATTATCTGATAAAATTAAGTTTACTGGATTAAAGGCCAACAAACAGTGGGTCTTTCAAATTTCAAAGGAAGAACAGTGTGTTCTCAGGGTAGCTTATGTGTAGAGATATGGGTGTTCAACACACAATGACGCACTGTCTGTATTCTTCCAAGACAAGCACTAATGACTTTTGCAAGATTACAACTCAAATGGCAATGTCAACATTTCTCAGAAGGAATTGACTTTCAGTCCCTTTTGGCACCAGAATGAACGCTGCCCATCGCATCAGCAATGAAAACTTTTCCCAGCTCTGAAAACAAGCATTAAATTTGTGACATTCATAATCTTATTTGGTTTTGCAAGTTTTGATAAGATTTTTAGACAAGATTTTGGGAAAGTTTAGCTTAGGTTCCTAATGTTTTCACAAAATCGAAGGTTAACATTAACAATAGTGCAATACTATAAAAAATATTAAACTCAGCCCTCTTTTTACGTGTGAAATTACTTACGTTATATTACAACCCATTCAGAATGTAATAATAACAACTTACCATTCACACCAAATTCTTTTCTCCATTGAAAACTTTCATCAATCATTTTCAAGGCATCATCGACAACATAAAGCCTCCAAGTTAGGTAGCCCTCCACCAGAGCGTCATCTTTCTGAAGCCTTTCTACATCTCTGGAGTCATATTTATCTGTTGAATCTACAAACATAAAACAAATGCAGTACATGCAGAATCACATGACGTTGAAAATCAGATAGGTCTATAAGTAGGTTTCTTTTTCAAACAGTTACTTTCCACTTGTTTCCACCTCCCAAATGTTAGCTATTAGTTTTGTGCCGTAAATAAGTTGAAGCCCCATTCTAGAACACAATTTTAGGCTGTATTATTTTTTACTGCTTCCTGAAACAGACGTCAGCCAACGTTTCTGTTGATGCTTAACTGGACTGTGGGCACCAACTGTAGGTCAACGTGTTGCTATCAAAAGTAATAGCCAACAACAGCACGTTTAACCTACATTACGAGAATATATGTAAACTAGATGGCATAAAGCACAAATAAAACTCAAAATTAAATGAATAAACAAGGGATAAGTAAATGTCACCTTATCCACAATAACTGTTACCTTGGATCAACTCATTCTTGAATCTCTGTCTGGTCTCCTCGATTTTCTTGGTAAGGTCCTGTCACACCAGAGTTTTGTTAAGGTTAGACACATCTTTAGTTTTAGCAGACTTATTTGCTCTAATGGTCGTCAACTACCTGCTCTCCTTCGTTTGGCTCATGCTCTGCCATATTCAGCTGTCTCCCGGCTCTGTGGTAGTTCCGCGTTGCCGTTGAGGCAGCTACTTAGCTAACTAGCTGTTCAGATGAATCAGTGCTTAAGAGTGCAACTGGCGTCCGGTCGTTGCCATTTTGGCTCAAGCCGTGGCCAGTGGCCACACCTCTCTTCGCCGTGTTGTTTATTTGTGTCGCACAACAAAAGGATTGTGTTCAAGGTCACAATAAACGTCTTCAAACACTTCCATACAGTAAATTCGTTTAAAAGAAGCGCTAACCAGCTCGTCATTTTAGCTTCCAGTCGCTAATTCGTTTTCGTTTACCAACTTTAACCCACAATGCACTTGGGCTGACAGGACGCGTTTAGTTTCAGTTGGCGCGCTCCTTCGACTACGCATTTGACACAAGAAGTGTTGTTACATTTAATATAACCGGTAATTTCTTCAAAGTACTTATATCGTGAAATCAGTACGTTTCTTGTGTAGCAATAACGTAACTTGAAGCTGTGGTGAAGAGAGAAAGCCTGGCAAGAGCCCGAAGCTTCTTAGTTGCGTAATGGAGAGGTTGCCCTCGGAAGATTTGTATCGAAATCCCCATCGCCTTTCACACTGCGGACAGATAATCTCATTTAACTGCAAACAAAATTCCAGCATAAATGACAGCGAAACAAGTGAGTTAATATTCCGAAGTCTAGCATTTGAACAGAGAGACAACACGTTCCTGAATGCAGCAGAAGGAGCAGCTGTTATCAGCAGGAAAATTCCACCCTATCTGGCCATTGTAACATGTAAATGTGCTATAGATGTTCAGAAGAGAGTAAGAACACCGTGTATTTTGGTGTCAAAGAAAAGTGGGAAAAAAAGAGAGAGCTTCCAGTATAGGCTTTTTACACTGAGCAGAGCAAACAGACTGGAGCCTTGCATTGAGTTTAAACTCCCCTACCAGATGAAGGATAAAGTGTACATTCTTCAGGGCCCCACAGTGCTGTGGAATCACGAAGACTGTGTTTTTTACACATCTCTTCATGCTGGAGGAGTGAAAAAGATACCCATTCAAATGTCACACAGTGTTTTTGGAGAACTCCCCCACCACAAAGGACAAGTATTTGTTCTTGGACTGAAAAACCCTTCAGAACAGTGTTTACAAGGCCAGTCCACAAGCCCAACCCTTGGCTATTTTGTTGGGGATGAACAAGTTTTTGATGGTTCCACAATTTTACCTCATCCCTATGTTTGCATCACGCAGTGCATCCTGGTACTTAGAGCTGACATGGTAGATGATATGCTGAACTGTGCCATGGTTGCAGCAACTTCAAATCAGCAACTTGTTTATCTTGAGAGTGGAATAGTAAAAGATGTATGCCAGTTACCCTTTGAACAAGCTGAGGATATTCAGGTGGTTAACACGGGAAGAAATGGCTGCCTGTTTGTCATATTCTTTCACCAAGGGAATGTTTGCACTGTATGGAAGGACACCTTTCAGGTATGTGAAAAAAACTAATTTCCGTACTATAACAAGAGTTAATGAGTTTTTATTAAACCTACTTTGTGAAACACTCCTCTCCAGGTGGCCTCCTGCTGGTCAGATGTCAGCTCTGTACATGTAGATGACTTTCTGAGATGTGGAACAGACCAGATTCTTCTGGCTTTTAAGAATCAAGGAGAAGAGAAATTACTGAAAAAATTCCTTGTTACTGACCTCTGTGGTATTTCCTACTCTGTAAGGCCTCTTTTTTTGTTGACTTATCACGAGCTACAGCATGCCACATCACAGTTATATGAACTTCAATTTACCAACACCAAATAAAAAATTGAAAATCCATGTTTTAGGATGGACAAGACTCTGAAGCACCCAAAACATCCCCGCCTCAACCTGACAACTATGTTCTTACTCTTCAAGCTTTAGAATCCAGATTACAGGTAAGACTTTAAATCACATTACTGCAGATAATTTGGCCTCACATGGTCTTTGTGATAAGAATTACATAATATAATGTAATGGCATGTGATATAGAAACAGCTGGCATTGTGCACATTAATCTAATTGTATTAATTAATGTAAATGCATTTGCCACATGGTGATGTACGTAAACAATGGGAAGTATTCTTTTGACTATTGTAATATTGTAATGCTGCATAACCGAAGTCCTGATGATGGTATTTGTACGAGAGGTGAATCTCTTGATATGGACCTCCCTTGAGTCACTCATTATGCGTTCAACCATTAATGTATACTGTCAGTCAAATATGGTTTGGAATTTAGAGTGGATTGATCGTCCTTCAAGAACTTCAAAGAGAAGTGAACGTGAAGAACAGAGTTCTGCAGCAGTCTGTCCAAATCCTCACTGATGTGGTTTCTGAGAGGGAGACTGTTCTCACCCAACATGAGCAGGTACTGTTCATGTACACGTACAAACATGACAAAAACAAAACTGCACGCTGTGTCTCATTGTGTTAAGGAACTTTGATAACTAGCAGTTATCAAAAAAGCAGCCACTTGTGGATTTATACTGTTTTATATTCCCACTCCACTAATTTTACTTAGATGTATTGCTACATTTATATGGCAGTAGTAGTTTATGCTTTTTAAGATTAAGTTTTTTTTAGATAAATGATTCATCAAAGGATTTCTGGTCTTTCTTGACACCTCATAATGTAAGGAGGTTGCCTATTAGTAATTAACAGCTCAGCTACATGTAAATGCATTAATTTACATGTTTTCGTCTTTCTTTTTATTTATCTTTTCATGACCCTTAGAGGTTTTTGTTGATCCTGTATGTAAAACTGTAAATACAGCAGTTCAAACTAGGCAGCATTCAATGGGTACAAAAGTAGTATATTCCTCCTAAGCAAATGTTTCATTTACTGACCCCACTTTGATCTAACTTGGATCTTCATCAGGTCTAAATAGGAGCCATGACATACATCATACCATCATACATTATTTTTACCGTTATTGTTGGTGGTATAATTATTATTACTTTATAACTCCATGACAGTTTAATATTGTATTAACTTGGAATTTTTGTTACAGTAGATAATTTAAAAAAAAAATAAAAATGCAGGAGTTCCCACTCAAAATTCTTCAAACTATTAGCATGCTAGACATATGAGTTATTTTATTTTTTTTAACTGACTTTATGAAAATTTGGTAAATTGAAATATTGCCAGCTCATGAATTTTTATTTGTTACTGTGGTGTTATTGTGACTCACACGCTTTCATTCATCAATATCCTGCACATACATTGGCCCAGCATGTTTATTTACCTGCCCCTCCTACTAACAACTGCTTTATTACTAGATGTAAACAAAGACTAAATGTCTTATCAGTATTACAGCAACACTCTTTGCGTTTATATAACAAAACTTTATCAACTAGACTTTATCAAATAACTTAGATAAAGTCCAGTCTGTTTGTTCCTAAATGACAATTGTGTGACATAAATTACTGTTGCTGCCAGCGGCGTCACCCAATTGTCATGGCTGATTATAGCCTTTGCACCTTGTGTCTAGGAAGGCCTCGTCGCTCTGTGGGACTGTGATGACGTGTCAGAGGATGAGACTTTGGATGACAAAATGCAAGACTCGCCAGCACTGTGTTCAAAACCTCAAATTGACAAGCTCTGGCATCGCATCACTGAGGATCGGATGGTTGTGGGAGTGATACTAACTGCTGTGTAATCATTTCATTTTCTTTTTGTTTTTTTAATGGATGTAGATTTTGTATACTATTGTATGAAAAACTTTATCCAAACACATCTTCTAAAAAAGCTCATCTACTAGATGACTTGCCTGGCATAATAATTTAAATGCATCTGGTGGATCCATGTGTACACACTAAGAGTACAGGCAATGCTAATAGAATAGGTTTTAATGAATTTAGAAGTTCTTCTCTCTCACTGTCATACACTGTGATCGCTGTCTGGTTAGCTGAAACTGAGCTACATTTGCTAAATGTTTTTCACACAGTAAAATCAAAGAAAAACACCTAATTTCTGTTATTAAATTCCACAAACTGAGCCACTAACCATAGGGCAGATACAAGGTGACTCGGTGGTCACCATGGCAACACATTTTTAATAACTCCCCAAGCTTCTTATGTGGAAACAAGAAGCTGCCTGATTCCTCCATCCACCTGTTCCTATTTTTTTTTCTCTTTTTTCCCCCCTTTTTAATATATGAGAAGATGTGGAGGAAAACTGCTTCTGACACAACTTCCTCAGGAGCCTCTGTATTGATGTTTTCATTGGTGTGCTGGTTCAGCTGATGTAGCTTCACCACCTGGAAATGCTGGAGCTAATCAGTACACAACCTGTCCTACATTCATCAGCACAGACTGTGTGTAGTTTTCTCTCTCATTTCCAGATGGATTATCTACGATCTGTATGATATCTGATTGTGGGTGATGTGTTATTTTTGTTCCAGACCAGTGACCAGTGTGAGCTTATCCCTCCTGACAGAGACAGGCCAGAGTTCAACGCCTGCAGTAATCCAGACCCAAAGCCAAGTGTTCTGGCTCCCCGCGCCCAGCCTCTCAACACCATCCTCCTCCTCTTCCTTTTCTACCTCGTCTGCTTCTGCGTTCACAGAGCCCGCAGCCAAACGAAGCAAGCAACACATCACCAGCAATGATCTCAACACAGACAGACTGGCTGTGACTGCGGTGACCAAGCTGGCACCTCTGCTGAACTCTTGCTGTGTCAAGTGCCATGTCATGCTCCATTACGTGCAGAAAGCAGATGCTTTTTCCCTGGTGAGCAGCAGAACACCAGTTGTCATGAATTGTGGTGAAGTTGCTGTTGACATTCGCAATGTTTTCCAAACCCAGCTGCTGAAAACCCCCCAACTCAAAACAGGTAAAAAATTACAAAAACTCACAATTTGAGATTTAATCCTGACATGGATGTTTGTTATTTTATTATCTTTTTTTCTTGCCCAGACGAGGTTAGAGAGGAGTTTCTAAGTCTGCTGTCATTGCTGGATCGCTGGGTTTTCCACATAGACTCGCCTGATTACAGTCTGGGTGACATAGAGGGCTGGATTCAGAGGAGAGTTGGTTGTAAGAAGATAGAAGTGAGCCCTCAGTATCTACTATTAGATTCTTCAGGACCATCTGCTCTAATTCTGCTGCACTGGCAACAAATAAGCCCTTTCCAGGGAGAACTCTCCATCCACTCCAGGTAAATCATTTACATTGATTCATATCAATAAGATAGCTGTATTGCTGACCTCAGATGGTTTAGAGCAGGGGTGCCCAAAGTCGGTCCTCGAGGGCCGCTGTCCTGCAGATTTTCAATGTGTCTCTGCCTCAGCACACCTGACTCAAATTAAATGGATCCAACAGCCTATCAAGTTCGGCACAATGACTTGTTAATTTGAATGCAGTGTGTTGGAGCAGGAATACATTGAAAACCTGCAGGACTACGGCCCTCATTGGACCAAATTAAGCAGCCCTGGTTTAGACAGACACATGTTCACAAATTCGTAATTTTTGAAGTGTACTATGGATCAAACAAACAAAAACAGCAAAGAACAAAATAACTGTGGACTCTCTACTTGGTTTATGCATTTAACTTGCCGTTAGATTGGCTTTACATTATATTAACTGAATCATCTTTAATGTTTTCTAGTTTTTCATTTGAAGTACTTCCTGTGTTTTACGTTATATGAAATGTAGTGTGCTGCAAGCGTAAAGCCAAAAGAACCCAGAATGAAGATTTCTAGATTAATTACTCACTGTAACATTACTGCTTAGTGCTCAATTTTATTTACACAAAGAGTGAAAGGTAGTTCTGCATGTGGAGCTGGGCACTGCGGAATTTAGATTAACAGATTCAAAGTAGACAAGCCTTTGAAGTTGACGTAGACATGTGTCTGCATGGTGCTCCACTAAATATCAAAGAGATTAGGCTCTGTAGCAAGCTCAGCGCTTAAAATTACAAATCCTGCAAATAAACTCTGAACAGGTTGGTGGCTGTGAATCAGTTGACAAATGAGGAAAAAAAAGAAGGTAAAATGACTTAAAGAAATGTATCTTTTTAAAATCCATTGCAACATATGATGTAATGAAGTGTGGTTCTTCTGTGCCTTTGCAGCCAGTTACTGATGCTCCAGTTCTTGGAGTCGCTGCTAGCGCACCTCCCTCCATCCTGCTTCATCCAACCTGTTAAAGGCCCAAGATGTCAGAGTACAGCTCAAGCGTTGGCTTTAGCTTTAGAAAAAGAGATTATGTCACTAAGAGAGTGTGCAACGTCCCTGTTGTGTGAAGAACATGAAGAGAATGGCAATGAGGGGGGCATGGGACATGAAGAAACCCCTGAGACAGGTTCTGTAGAGGGGCTGCAGATGTGCAGGGAGGTGTGGCAGCGGGACACAGAGAGGAGCAAAATGAGGTTGAGCCCCCTGGTGGATGTGGGGCGGTATCGTAAGCTGCTCCAAAGCATGTGTGAAGTCCAGATGGATGGAGATTTAGCTGCTCTCCGAGACACACAGAGGATTTTGCTCAGCTAATGTGCTGCAGATGTGATTATTGTTAAAAATGCCATTGTAAACTGTGTGTTCTCCACAAAGAATTTGCATAAATAGAGATTGCTGACTCCTGTATTTTGTCAAGTGTAATTAAAGCACATTTTATATCTTTTGCACATGTTCCCCTGCTCTACTCCAGCTACTCTACACTTCTGGCTTGCTTATGTTCTGAACTAAAGCAGACGGCCCCTTGCCTTTACATGTGTCCAGTGCCTTTTACAGAGAGCCTTACCCCGTGTCCATTGCATCATCTCTTGGGTTTCACAACCTTAATCTGATAATGTCGTGATACTGCTCTCTCCACAGCTTTTTCTTTTCATGTCCCTTAAGACCCTCTGTGTTCAAAAACACACTTTAATATCTCCTGCTGCTGCTGCGTGTTATTCTGCAGGAGACAGAGACTAGAGGAATGGATAAGGACAGCAGGTGACGGTAGCACAAAGATTTATACACCTGCTCACTGTATCTAGTTGCCTGAAAGCTTTTAATGGTACTTTCCTCTCATGGTTCAGTTATTTTACTGTGAACCAATTTAAAGAGGGGGAAAAAAAAGCTGCGTTTCCCTTGTGATGCCATGCAGACTACCCCCACTGTAGCTTATATGCCACTTCGTGAACAACAAATCCTGCTCAAATCGACATCAGCTTTTGTTGGATGCATGTGGTCTTTTTTTTATTTACTTTTCTTTCAGCAGGATCTTTTTTGCTCTGAGTGATTTTCAGTTTGAGGAGAGAAAAAAGCCCCTCCCTTTTCACTTTAAATGTCTCAACATTTTTACCTGTAACTTCTTACGTTGGTCTTATAGCCACAAGCCTCCTTAAAAACGTTTGGTGCCTTCAGTTTGGTGCCTTGGAAGCTTCAAACTCAACTTCATCCACTCTGCAAGCAGATCACACATACACAAACATTTTCTTCTGCCTTGAGCCCTTTTGACGGTGATACAAACACCTCTGTCACTTCAAGCAAAAATTTTGTATCCTCTACAGTAAATAACATCAGAAAATGGCCAGAGGAGGCAAAGTAGATCACACATGGAAAGGAAAATTTCAATGGTATTGGTGTTCCCTCAGTGCCCTGAGTGTCATGCGAGTAAAATATATGGTTTGTCATCCCATTATTGTTTGTTAACTTCTATTCTCTCCGAGTGGTGAAAGAACACTCCAGGGATTCTAACCTCTATCAAAACCTCGTCACCTTAAAGACATGGTGGATGAAAAATGTTGCTGATAGAACACATCTCTGACAGAGAAAACAAACTTCTTTGTACCCTATCTTGTTTATTTTTGTGACTTTGATTACTGCCTTTTTTTTTTTTTTACACAATAAAAAAGGTGCCAGTCATCTATCAATGTAGTGGCATGAAATTAAAGGAAATGGCATAGTCTTAGATAATAATTAAATAGTGTTAAGGCAGGTTAAAGCAGATGCTGCATAATGGGTTAACTGGTGTAGTCTTTGCCTGAAGTCACCTGTTATTAATCAGGAGGTCACATGGTATCTACCCTTCTAGACTTTGGAACTTACTAGATCAATCAAATGGAGTGGGAGGTTATTGATTGCATCTACAATATAATGCATAGTGTTCAATCTGATTCTGTATGCAGAGCTTTTATAAGATATTGAACTGAAAAGTGGCACAAGTCAGCAGCATTGATTTAAATGTTTTTATATTTATAATATCTAATATGGAGCTTTTGAGTACATCTTGCATTATAATTATGCACAACTCATAGGAAGAATTTTAGTTCTGTTTATGGATTTTGCATACTAGCAGGCATGAAATTGCAGGCCTTAAACAGTTTGTACAAGATGAAGATGCCACTTTACGATGTCAGGTGGACTGTTTATCTTGTGAAAAGTGACTGTAATGGCTGTCAATGTTTCAAATTCTTTCAACCTCAATACAAAGCCTCTCTCTGTACTTTGAGTTTGGATATAATGACTTTCCTCATCTATGCAGTTGCCATGGATAAGCTTTAAGTTGTCTTTTTCAGATGCTGCTTCATATATCTTTTCTTGCCTCATGTATTAAATGGTAATAAAAAAAAGGGAACAAGAAAGAAATATAGCTTGAACATACAGTTCTCAATTTCTAGTACATTGACAAATAGATATCACATACTGCACATAATACAGCCTCATGACAGTTCCTGTTTTAAAGTTTAATAAGTGTCATGGAAGCATAATCTCCTGCATAAACCCCACAGAAAATAGCAGCATTTAATCACCATAATAAAGCAGAAAGGGTGTTTTGATTTAGCGTAATATTTATGTTAGGGCATAAGAGCCACTGTTTGCAAAACCACTCACAAGTACTCTTAAATTCATTAATTTCCCGCTTTTCTCTCACACTGGTCCTATCAGCAGATGTGCAGTTTCTATGGCAACCACCAATTCTTAAATCTCAGAGTACCTTAATAAACCTTATGAATGATGAAAAGTTTTTCTCCCTTAAACAGAATTATAAGCTGCAAATGTATTTTTTTCACAAGTAATTTACAACATGAAGGCTGTTGCTTCCTTACATATTAAAATAGCTATAACATTCTAGTGGGGGAATGAGTAGTATATCCAGACAAGGTTTGTACCCCTTATTAGTTGATAATCCTTTTGTTTTGAGCATTAAAATCACAGTCAGATGATTGCTACAACCTTCTCAATAAACCTTGTAATTATCCTACATAAATAAAGAGCGAGAGGGATCATACATTTATTATAAGAATAATAATTGCTGCCATTATTTCTCAGGTTATGTAATTTATTTTATCACTAAATAACAATTTGCATATCAAAATCTGATGTGGTCAGCTTTTGCCTCTGAAAATACATTAACAGACTGCAAATTAAAGGAATAACAGAATAAGAGAGTTAAGCACAAAGACAGCAGAAACTTCCACACAGGTGCTCTGCTATTATACTGATTAAGCAATTAGGCTATTAGCCCCCAGTAAAGCTCTGTGGCATTTATGAAAATGTTGAAAAGAGCCAGCTGTTTTAAATTTTGTGTCAGACGGGCAAAAAAAAGATCCAGTGACTTTGAAACACGATTCGACGCCCCCCTTTTATTTGTTGATCTTGAAGTTAATAAAGGTCCTTTTTTCAGGTCTTATTTAGCCCCTTCCTCAGAGTAGGAGCTTTCCTAGCACCAGGAGAACCATGTTTGATGTAATAAGTCTAATTTACTAATAAATTTCTTTTTAAAATGTTTTTTTTCCATTTGTATGGAGTTCTTATGAGCGGTTGGTGTCTTACCTGCTGTAGACAGAAATCAGTGCAGCAAAACAAAACATGGTTTTACCATGCACTTTTCCCTTTGACAGTTTTCTTTGTCCCTATTTGATCAACATAATACTTATGTTGCTATATGCATCCACAGCAGCTATACATAGAATCCTGCCACTGATTAGCAATGACTGGCAATCCTGCCAGTCGAATCCCTAAATGAAAACTTTGAGTTATTTAAGAATTTACACACACACATTCCCAGTTACACTAATGAGTTGTACTTTTATAAAGTAATTAAAAATACTAATTTATTTTTATCCATAATTGTGCTACTCATTATTAGCCTGGTTCTGAATGTGTTGTATGTGTGTGATGTTCAGTCCGACAGCGAATGGCACATTTTCAGTACATTTTTGATTTTAAGTAGGTACAACATACTTATTTTATTACTTCGATAATAATTCCTCAGAAAAGGAAAGCTGCACTTTAAAGAGACTGGAGTGCACCATTAAACAAACAAGCAAACAGAAAGCTTTTTATAACATACTGAAAGTGTCTAATTTGTCTCATACTTTACAATAACATTAAAAATCCCCAGGACTGGGCTCATCATGCATTTACGTAAACCTGCTGTCAGATCATATCTGTGTCGCCCCAGGCCACCCAGCGATCCATGGCTCATGTCATCGCCCAGCCTTATCAGCTCGGTGTGGAGAAGAGACAGTGTTTTTTGTTTTCCTTGATCTGATTTACAGCCGAAAGCAAAGACAGAAAAAAAGTATATTTGTACAATTTTTATCTCTTGCTTTTTCTTGAAAAGCTTTCATCTGTTCATTTCTTGCACGAGAAAAAAAGCAATGCAGTCATCAGTAACTGTATAAAAATATTGAACAATGCAAATAACTATTATTTCATTATAAATGACAGGAGATTTAAGGTAAATATGGTGCACAGTCAGTTTTATTGATGCACAGGCCAGTATATATATATATATATATATATATATATATATATATAATTATTTCATGACGAGCATTCAAGAAAAGAGTTTTTTACCACAGTATATCAGAAGTGCAATTGCCATTAGCTGCTCATTAACATGAATGTTATGCAGATCAGTCCTTCATTGTTGAGTACATCAACAAACATACAAAGTGAAGGAAACAGTCCATGGTGGAAGCTGAAGAAGTTTACATAAAGATATAATTTTATTAACAGAACCTCCCACCCAATACAATAAATATTTTATTTGACAAGATTTACAAAAACATGGTCTCAAACTCTAAATTGTCTAAGATACCTGGAGTAATCGCCTGGATATAGATAAATTCATGTGGACGTAGGCATATGACAACACTGAATAATGTAGTGCACAATCAGAGTTTGTGGGCTCAACTATATACTTGCTCAAAATCAGCTTGTGAATTATATGATAGTTCATTCAATAAATTACAACAAAACAGAAAGAAAACCACTAAAAAAGCTTGCAATGACTAAGTGACATCTGTTATACATAAGAAAAATTAAACAACATTATTAAGAACCTTTGGATGTCTGACCACAGGTAGAAAAGCTCAAAGGGCACATTCAGCTGTGATAGACCACTCAGCATGAGGAGAATGAAAGAAATAGAAGAGCAAAGCACTTCATCTCACCAACTCTTTGATATCTAAGGCCTCAGGTATTTCATAAAAATGCAGTATCCAATTCCAGATCTCGGATTTTCATCTGCTTTGTTCACACTCATGCCTGAGACGTGTGCTGCTGCCTAATGTTTGATGCATCTGTGTGTGCTCTGCTTGTAGAGTTTAGAAGCTGCATTTTGTACAAACAGAGAAGAAGTGCCATGACAAGAGTACACTATAAAACAGTCAGAACATCCTTGATAAGAAATTTTGCTAAGCTACTTCACAGTCACAAATCCATGGAATGTCACTTTGCTCCTTCAGTTTAAACAAGCCAAGAAAGACTGATTTAGGAACATTTTTGGTCCGTCTTCGCCAGCGTGCGGCTAAGTCTTGATTTTAAAACCTCTCTCATCAGATTTTTCAAAAAGATTACGCAGCAGTACATGACCAAATAAAGCTTCCCTATCAAGAATCTTCACATTATTAGAACAGGAGCATTACTGTGTAATACATGAACATTGTACATCATCCCTGAAAGAACACCACCGTCATCCCCACGGTCCCTCTCAAAACGCACCTTTTCATTACACCTCTCTGTGCTTTCTGAGCATTTCTCAATCTGAGAAATGAAAACAAAAAATTCTGTTATTTGTTGAGAATTTAGTCTTTACTTTTTGTTGATGTCCTCATGCCGGATAATCTTGTAGGTAACCCAGTAAAAGACGTTGAAGATGAGGAATGCCAAAGGGAATGCAGCTCTGGAGATGGTGTCTATCCTTTTAGCTCTGTCCACAAACTTTTTCCTCATAGCATCTATGTCCTTCTGGACTGTTGGTTGAGGGTTTGGAGGAAGAGCTGCATTCTTAACAACTGAGCCATCCTTTGTTGGCAAACACTGACTTATGTTGTAGCCAGTAAAATTAAAGCGACCCTCACGCATGTCTTCATCCTGAAAAAAACACATGCCAATATGTGGATTTTAACATACTGCAGCATCTCGAATCTCATGCATTACTTTTTAATGGCCAGAGGTGCATTTCTGCAACCCAATTTTACATGAACATTAATTAAGAGATATTCAAAACACCATAAAATTAATTAAATTCAAAGGATAAGAAAATGTATATTAATGAAAAAGCACTAAAATGACTGCTTCAGGGGATGGATGTTAATTTCAACCAAACAATAATAATACAACACGTCTTCAATACTCCATGCTACACAGCAAAGAGGGGACCTAAGTAGTTTTACATTTGTTATATATTCTTTTCCTTTTTTTTACACTCTGGAGGAGATTTCCTTTTATTTGTTGCACCTGAACATGTTTCTCTTTCCTGCCCTGTTTATTTGAACTAAACTTTAACAATGTGGTCATTTAACTGTAGATTATAAAACCTGAGTTTTATTTCTTCTTGTATTACAAAGTCCATGATGTGGTTTGATTTTTACTGACAATAGGTATGAAAACAGGTGTGTAGAATTTAATGAGAATATTGCACATCCAGTTGGTACAGTACTAACAAATGCTCACAGACCCTTTTAAATTTTCCTCATTTTGTTATGGTTGTTATTTTTTAAAATGCATTTAAAATTTTTGTTTCTCTTGAATTTAAATATAATTCTCAAAAACTCGTAGTAAATTTTTTTATAGATATACAAAAATTTAATATTTTACTTCCATGACCACACAGATCCCTTACTATGTACTTTGTTATAAAAAAAAAACCCAACACATTGACACCAACCATCATACAAGCTTCTTTAAATAAATATTCAAGCACAAATTGCATTGTTAGGATTCATTGCAGTATTATGTCCATTCTCCAGCTGGTTTAATCCAACAGTTTTGAGGAAGACACTGAAACAAAAACCTTTCCCATAGCCAGAAATTTTCTTTCTCTAGGTATGTACTACTGTACATTTTACAGCATCTATCTTTTCCTCTGTCCTTTGTCATCTCCCAGTCGCTGTTGCAGACTCTGCAGACTTTGCTTCTCATGGACTGAGAGTCATTCAGGAAGTTATTCTTGTGGTTAAAAATACCTTCTGCCAGACCGCTGTATGATAAAGGCCTGATTGAAGGAGGTGCTGTAGAAGAGTTATTCTCAGAAAAAAGAGCTCTGTTCATGATTATCAGTGATCACTGGTCACCTGACTAACTAAACTCTATTTCCCCTATTTGACCCAAACATGGCACACATCTGGAATTATTAGACTTTATGTTTTTTTTTTTTTTATCCACATTTGACATTTTTATTGACCTTGACTGAGATAAGCATGGCTATCTAAACTCAGCCACATATCCACCAGACATCTCTCAAATTTGATATCTATTTGTGTGTCACTACAGTAATTTGGTTAACTGATCAATAAACCATCCCCAGAACCGGACTACTGGTTTGCCCCAAAAAAGTTTAGCATCCAAGTAGCAACCCAGTAGAGATTATGAGAGCCTACCTTGTGATTCCTTCTTTGTCTTCGCCTTAGACGGAGGAACTCTTTCTGTTGCCTGGAGACAAAATTAACCCCAGCATATTCTAGCAATGCAGCAAATACAAAGAGCAGACACACAGCCATCCAGATATCAATGGCTTTGACGTAGGAGACCTGAGAGAGAAAACAGATTCCCTTTGTTAGATTGTTTAAGGTGACAGCATCAGTTAGCAGCTAAAATGCAGTATGAATTTATAATTTTGCTTAAAATATTGCCTTTTTTCCCCCAAAATTTTTGTTTCCTAAATTGAAATATTGAATCAAATTAATGTTTCTGTTGTCTTTCTCATCTCACTTTTGCCTGTTTTGTCAGTTAACTAAAATCTAATTAATTGTAATCATGGATATTCCTCACAATAAGAGCTGCAAGCAATGTCAATAATACTATGGCATTAAACAGTGGGGAAAAATGGCTGCTTTAATTACCAATTGGAGGAGAAATGTAGTACTGGTTTGTACCTTTAGCTCTGGATTTGATCTGTTTCTTTTGAAAAGTTTGGGATAAAGTTGAAAGCTCCTCTCATCATTGTGACCTCACCTCTTCATGACGGCTGATTAGCATGCAGAGAAAACAACTCAGCTATTTGAGGGCACTTTGAGTGATTGTTTTCATGAGGCACATCTCTTAAAGGCTCTTCTTGAAATATTTATCAGTGTGCATGTCTTTCATGTCTTTCATGACATGGCTGAGGCCTTTGGTACTCATAAGACGGATTGATCATTGAAATCAGACTTGATGTACCTGCCGTTCTCTCCCCGAGTGCATGTCTATTTTCCATGTAAGCTTCTGGCACTTCTGTTTATAATGTACTGTACACATGCTTTAGATGAAAGCAGCTTTCCTTACTGTGGAAAAAATGCTAAATACTATGAATTGTAGACATCAGGTAAAAGAGGCTTTAAAGTTTTACTTTTATGATGTTCCAGATAGTGTTTCTTGTCTTTTGATGGATTACAGATAGCTGAATTAGATTAAATATTTCCCAGCTGGACAGAAAGAGTTTTGCATAAAGAGTGGACCACAGCACCACATATTTAGTTTTCTTGAACAGCTTACCTAAAGGAAAAAAAATAGTAGAATCTAACTGATCCATTGGTTACCCTTCCTTTGAAGTACAAATGAGACTTAAAATCCCTAAAGGTACATATATTATAGACCATTTAAAGCCCCTATAAAGCAACAAGCTCAGTGAAGTTTGCCTCTGGAAATGTGCAGATTTCCTGTAAAAACAGAAGCTGAGGAGGCGGTCGCCTTCTTCAAAGAGCTAGTACTACTGTGATTGGTCAGTTTCAGTGGTCTGATCAGGCATCCCCACTTTTTTACATTAGCTGTGGTTTTATTCTTTTAGAATTTAGTTTTCATTCATTCATCTCATTTTTCATGAATGAATTAAAATAAAATTTTGTAATAAATAAATCAAAATTTTTCTTTATTTATTTTAGAATTTTGTTTTTATTCATTTATTTGATTTTACATGAATGAATCAAAATGAAATTCTAAAATAAATAAATAAATACATTTAATTGGATGCTAAGTTTTTCTATTAACAAAAACTAAAAATGATTTATTATTATCATTATTGTTGTCATTGCTGAACCAGATACTGCTGCCTTGTTGACATATAGTAAAAGAAAAGCCATTTAAAGACCACATTTCTTTTAATGAGGATATTAACTAGCTATTACTGTTGAAATCCGTTTCATTCAAATGTGCATGTGATTAAAGAACAAACTACAAAAATAAAAATAAAAAAGGTGGGGAAACTGCAAGTTAGACCTATATAGAGTATCTAGCAATCAATCACTGTCAGCCGCTGCCATTTCTACCACTGGCATGGTTACTATCCTCTGTTCATAACAACCTCCTCTGCCTGTATTTCTGCTTAAGTCTTATTAAGTTAGGTTCCCACTCATCAGTGAAGCAAATCTAAAGCAATCTGTTGAAATGCCACAATAAGAAAAGCAAAAAAAGTTTTGCATTCAAGTTTAGAACAAATTAACCAGGCTGTATGTGCTGCCAGAAGGTGGCAGTATGTTCTCTGGGGCTGTAATTCAGCATAAGAAGTTGTTCTCTTGACTGGACCGAAACAGCTGTAGAATCACGCTATTTTAGTCTTTGTCAAATCACAAATGACTTGCATGTATGAACTTTTTTGTGCAGTTATGGAAGTACTTTTTAGAATTTTTAAATATTTCTGTGAGCATTTTCTTATTCACATTTTCAAAATGTAAATCCACAACAACAAACGAAACCCAACTAATGACAACTGTTTTCCAACAGTATGACTTAAAAATGAACAAGGCTTCAAATAAAATACATTTAAAGAAGCAATGGATAAACTATAACCCGTAATGAAATGAAGAATAAAACTCTAATCACACAACATTTAACTGAACTAGTAATACTGACCTAATGATTCAGTACTCAGTGCCCTTAGTATGATAAACACAGTGAGTAATCTGATGATGAGGTGCTACACTGGAACTACCTAGTAGTATGCCTGGGTTACCTACACTTAACAGATTATTTGCTTCCCGCTAAAATTCTATTACACTTTGTTTTAACTAATGGTTGAGTGGTTATTTCCTCATTTGTTGGTTCCTTGCTAACTACTGGAAAGGCTGTGTACCTTTATTGTCAACTGTCTGTCAAAAGCTAATTATATACAACATATATGACTAATAAAAATACATAAACTCAACCATTAAGACTTTTTAAATATTCCATTAAAAGGTTTTATGTACTTTGAATGACTCCAAAGAGAGGGAAAAAGAAAAAAACAACAACTGAGATTTACCTTTGGAAGAGAAGCTCTGGACCCAGAGCTTTGAGTAGTCATGGTAAGCACAGTGGTGATGCCCAGCGCCACCCTGGCTGGTGCAGCATCCATATTAATCCAAAAAGACACCCACGAGAGAATGACAATAAGGAGGGAAGGAATGTACATCTGGATCAGGTAGTAGCCCATCTGGCGTTCCAGGTGGAATTTAACTTCAATACAGGTGAATTTGCCTGTTTTATAGTAAGACATGGGAACAAGTGTAATTCAGCCATCAAAATAGCTTAGCATTTAGCTCAATATCATCAGCATACCAGTGTTGTAATGTTTTGTGCAGTAGCCCAGCTCCTTCTCATCCCTCATAATGAACTGAGGCAGGGTGAGTCCCTCTGACACTTGCACTGCGCCCTTCTCCAGCCACTCAAAGATCAAGTCATTCATGGTGTAGCCAACTAAAGTTGGAAAAGAATAGATGGCTTTAGATTTAGAGCAGATTTTAACTTCAGAAAGTGCAGTAACAGATATGAGAAATGCTTACAACTTTCCAGCTGCATCGTACAAGTTTGAACATCCATTGGAAAGTTCTTCAGATCCATTGGACATGAGAGAATGAGAGTCAACCTGTTATGAAACAAAGTCATTAAGCTGAGTAAAGTGAAGGGACTCCACCAATAAATATGTTATTTGATAGCAAGACATTGGTTTATTGAAGCTTGGAGATGTAGCTTAACACATAGATTTAAAAAAATTTGTTTGAAAAATCAAATTCCAGTCTGTACTTTTATTTTTTGTAGTTATCTCTGTATTGAATGCCTTTTCTCTCCTGTGTGATAACCTCCAACGTATCATGTAGGATTCCCTTCAGCAGGTTCCTATCACACTTTCATTACTGCAACTTATTGTTTCAGTGATGCATTGTGGTCTGCAGTCTGGACACTCTGTCATTTCTCCCATGAATGGAAAGTGCAGCTAACCACCTTTCATTTCTCCCGTTCACCCACTCAACCTCCACACCTGCGTACCACTCAGCCCTGAGCTGCTCTCCAAATGGACTGAAAATTGATCCACGTTACAGCGCATCATTGCAGAGAAAATTGAATGTGACGGGAGTTGTATACATGGAAGACAACCCATCTTCAAATCTTGGACTTTGCTTAAATTTAAGACTGGTAGGCCTTTTAAATGCCATCCCTTCTGAGTGGGTTTCATGTGTCCGCAATATTTTTTTATAGATTTCAAACTACTCTGTGCACGAACACAAACATGAAAAAGAATACATACACTTCTTTCTCATCTTTCTGTTCTGTCTTGGCTTTGGATTCTCAGCAAAGCACCTAAGATTAGCGTACCCTTTTTAAATCAGGGATCCTTCGTTAAAAAAAATAAGAAAAATCTATATTGCATGTGGGAATCCACTGATGTTCAGCATATTCTTCCATTTCAAAGGAGTTATCATAATAGATAAAAATCAATTTAAAACTGCATGCTTTAGAGTGACAGTCTTTGATGTTTAAGAGAAAATGTAAGAAAAGCAATGAGTGATTATGTTCCAGAGTAATCCATGCACCAGAGCTTGAGGTTATCTGCAGTAGTATCTTTCACAATTTCCCCGGCTTTACTACAATATCTAATACTGTAAACTACAGCAGCCAATAGGATCATTTTCAATATGGACTGATCGATCAGTTATTTTCTTAATTTGTTTCTCTTTTAGCACATCAGTAGTATGTATATATATATATAAAAAAAAACGCCCCTTAGAAATCCACAATAATGTTAGATATCCCCAAATAACTCAATTAATAGCTAATTAAAACACTTCCAGACAATCTACATGAACATAATTCTGAAGTAACTTGTTCATTTCTAATAATACAACTTGTCCACCTGATGCTGTAGAGGACATTTCCATTCTTGAAGATGCGCAGCAGCTTGTTGTCTGTGGTGACATCGTGGAAGTTGGCCCCCTTCTCATTGGCAAAGAAGAGGTCAGGCTTCCAGATGGAGTCCAGCATAGATGGGTCCAGGTCGAGGGAGGAATCTGGGTATTTACTGTACGCCAGCCGAGGGTCATTCCACTTCTGACGCAGGAAGATGTTCACTCTGTAATCCTGTAGAGACCACAAGCAGCTTTGCATATTTTGTTGCACAGTGATTTGGGTTATGAGGATGCATGCTGATAACAGGGCATGAGTCATAGCTTTTAATATCACAAAACCATCTTTTTCATAAGAGCTAGTATTATTTAGTTATTAAGATATATAAATAAACATTCTATCATTAACGAAATATGATCAAACAAGGAACCGTACAAAACTCTGACATAAGTACTTTATTGGGTACTTCTAGTTTATAATCCTTACAATTTAAGATAGAAGTCTTTTGGTTTCAGCATAACAGGATTAATTTTTAAATGTGAACACCACAATACTGCTTATAAAAATGTATATACAACACATAATTACTTATTTATTAGTATTTATATATGCATTTATTTATACATTTTAATTAGGTAAAGCAATCCAAAACAATTCCGCATTTTGATGACAGAAACATTTGATCATACTTGATACACAGTCTTGTAACAAAAGCAAGACAGGACAAAGAACAAAATGGATGATGAGTGAAAATGATTTTGCAAAAATCATCCAGCAGTGCTATCACTGAGGTGCCCATGGATCCTTAAATATCATCCATGTGTTCACATGATTAGATGTTGTTGAAGTTGCATTGGCAAAACTGACCTTTTAACAGCTTTTGTTAATCAGAATTATCCAATAGCCTTTAGTAGGTAAATAAATGACGGATTAATCAAACGTGGAGCCTGATGAGGGGAGCTCTGACACTACAGTTAGCACTATAAACTGAGTGTCACAAAGCTCCCTTGCTTGGAGTAATTGATATGTCATGATGATGAGAAGCCCTTATGTTGTTTGACATTTCATCAGCATATTGGCGGTTCCAAGTATTTGCATGCCTGTCTAAAACTGTGTAATTCTCTGGCAGTCTCACATCCTCCAGCTCCTGCACAAATTAACATTTTCCATTTATTATCTAAGTAGTTATTATCACTCATTATGCTTCCTTTGATACTAATTTGTTTCCACGCAGCTTCATAGGTTTTTATTCCCCCCCCCCCCCTTTTTTTTAGCAGCTGGATGCCTTCACACATCAACTATTGTACATCAGCTGGTTTAAAAGCGCCCCCACTGCTATTTATTGGCTACACTTTACCTGAAGTACTTGTTTGGATTTATTGGACGAACTCTTAAACCTGAGCAAGCATCATGGGGGGAGAAACCAATGTCTGACTGGATAACCCGCCAATAGACTCCTTAATGGTCAAAAAGAATAGCATGAATTAATGTAAAAGGAGGGAAATAAAAGTACATTAGGCTGGGTAAAAACTAGTAAATTCAATCTTTGCTCTAGAAAAAGGATCAGGGCTTTTAACACATCCAAGCACAATACTCCACTCACCATTGTTGTTTCTGCTATAGAACCAAAGCTGTTGATAAATATGTTGCAGGTAACATTAACTGGTGGACCTGCGGGTTGAGGGATAGATAACACATTGACACACAGTACACGTCAAAAATCAACCAAAATGCCAGAGGAACTCACCATCGTTGTCTCTGTGACAGAGCCGAAACTGTTGATAAAAATATTGCATGTAACGTTTACAGGGGGACCTGTGAAATGGAATGACAATGACATGACAGGAAAAACCTTAAAACATATGCATCACCAAGGACGACAGGGTTTGAAGTGAAGGGATGTGTTTAATCTGGAAATTTGAATGTGCTGGATTACAAAGCTGCTGCTTCTCCATGTATTCAAACATGCAATAATACAACAAGCAGTATTTGTTTTTTTATGATGACATGCTGCATGTAAAATTGTTTGCTGAATTTTGGTCAATGTTTCAAAAATGCAGTTAAAAATCAAACTTAATATGATCGGTTATGAGCGTGTCAGCTTGATGTTATTATGTAATGACGTGTTGTAAGGTCATCTCCCAGGGTATCTCACTGTAAGCACATTAAATAGAGAAAACATGCACAAACAATCAGAATCATGCAAACACAAGTTGTGTGTTAGCGGAATAGACAATTATTTGAGCAGAAAATATCATCAGGAAAATTAAATATGATAATTTGTTTATTAGTCAAATTAACTGAATCTCTTGAAATATTAATATTTTATTAGTCTTCCATGAAATTAAGGAAAATATATTAGTTTTGGCATGTTGGTTGGAAAACAAATATTTCAAGTTAAGCTGGAAAGACATTTTACTCTATTCAGTAAATTCATTTATTATTCATTTATTATATATTCATTTACTTAATTATCAGTTAATAAGGTAATTATTGATTATTTGATAGTTAAATGCCACATTACAGTTCTACAGTATAAAATCAGGGCATTTTCTCCTCAGCACAGCATGTACACGGTACCCAACATGCTCTAATGAGTGTCATTTTTTTCTCCACAGACTTAAATCTTTTTGTGAGGCTTACATGCCATTTCCAGTCCTGACAAATCGTATTTCTCTATAGCTGAGAAGTGAAGTTGTAAGTCCTTCACAGTGCCCTTCCTCTGTGTTTTCCTCATCAATTTTGCATGACCCTTGGTATTAATATTAGCTTCTGTTTGTTGTCAGGTTGCTGCATTTAACAGCAGAAGCAGAAAAAAAAGGCCGTACCTCCACACAACAAACTCAGCAAGGAAATCTAGGTCAGCCTTGAGAAACACAGATCAACGCTCTTCAAAGTCAGACTAGCAGGTTCACAACCAAACCCATCTGTTTACTCCACAGTCTCTTTGTGCGGAAGTGTTTGTTTTCTGGCTCTGAGATGTGAACTTGAGTGTGTTCAAGGTAGTGCTTGCGACTCTAAGTGTATCTGTGAATTTGAATTCAGAGTAAAAACTAATAGAAATTTAACCAGCAACATCCAGGCTTTGTGGCTCCTCCTTTTCCCAAGTTCACCTGGGCAGTGTTATCCCAACTCCCCAATGGGTAGAAACAAGTTCAGGCTTTGTGTTTCTGTGTGATACACTTTGACTGCTTTACTCAACTCCCCAAACCTCAACTTATTCCATCCCAGCTGGCCGAGCCCGGGGTGAACCCTAGCCCCAGCATGCCAGCCTCCTATAGCCCAATGCTATTCCAGTGACAGATGCTGTGTCTG
This sequence comes from Rhadinocentrus ornatus, assembly GCA_037177495.1. Lineage (NCBI taxonomy): Eukaryota > Metazoa > Chordata > Actinopteri > Atheriniformes > Melanotaeniidae > Rhadinocentrus > Rhadinocentrus ornatus. The sequence goes on from JBAMHW010000014.1 coordinate 14,631,925, forward strand.
TCCTCAGCATTACAGTAACAACCAAGGAAGTCAGTGGTCTGTAGCCTTGCCACTGGGGCACCATCCATCATTTAGTCTGTCATGGTGGCATCCATATCTGATGTAAGAACCTTTTTTTTTTTTTGCCACTGTGTTTGCTCAATCCAGTGTTATTTTAAACTATTATTTGGCAAAGATGGAGATGATTTAAACTATTTCAAGAAACAAAAACAAACATGTCATGCTATGATGGGGAGTTGAGTCAAATCAAGCTAGGACAACACTATTAATGTTAATTGAAGTGAGTTATTGTTCTTATCAGATGCCTTTCAGCAATATCTTGGAAACAGATAAAAACTTAACTGGTTAAACATTCCTGAGTTTACACTTACTGTGACTGTTTTGTGGCTATTTATAATATGTGGGAAGTGAAGTGTGTTTTTTTTTTTTTTTTTTTTTTTTTTTTTGGGAAAACAAAAAAGGGTTGGAAAAACCTTTGCACTCCGGCCCCCTCCCCACCCCCCCCCCCAACGTGCGGCCCACGAGTGCGTCCAAA